>CM062816.1:1593368304-1593740381 GCA_031772625.1 Pinus tabuliformis
CAGCTCTACGAAAGAGAGTATGAACCAGGAGAGTCTGGCTCTACAGAACGTTCTACATTGTTCATCTACATTACACATTAAATAGAATACATGGTTTTAGGGAAGTTAGAACAACATCCTAAGAAATGAAAACTAATTCCTATCCTGAGGCTAAGTGAACCAAATCTACCTATTCTAGGATATTCTCCATTATCTTCAGCACAAGTAGGTTGGTATGGTGTTATGTTAAGAGTGGTTGATATATTGATATTTTTTATTTTTTATTATCTTAATTTTAGGTGGACTGTATAAGTTAATTGGTGTGGTGTTTATTTTTTAAGTAAGAGTTTTATGGAAGTGATTGGAGATTCAAGTTAATTATAGATTCTAGAAATATTACAACACAATCTTAATGACCATGCAAATTTTTTTATTCCAACTAATATGTCTCGAACACAATTTATTTGTTTTTGGAAAAAAAATAAAAAATTACCAAATAAATTTGAACAGTTAGAAATTGCTTTCAAATTTTCAATCCTTTTAATCTTAATTTTAGGTCAAGCTTTATTAGTTGGTGTAGTGCTTACTTTTTACCGTGAGAAATTTTTTATTCCAACCAACATGTCAAGAATACAATCTATTTTTATTTTTTTTTTAAACATTACAAAATAAATTTGAAGAGTTAGAAATTTCATTTAAGTTTTCTATCTTCCCTATCTGAATTTTAGGTGAAAATTTAATTTTAAGCATATAAGTTAGTTGGTATGGTGTTTACTTTTTAAATTTGAATTTTATAGAGGAGATTGAAGATTCAAGTTAATTATATATTCTAGAAACATGATGAATCTAGAAACATAATGAATATAGCACAATCTTAATGACTATGATTTTTTTTTATTCCAACTAACATGTCCCATAACACATTCTATTTTTCTTAGAAAAAGGAATAAATTTGAAGAGTTAGAAATTGCGTTCAAGTTTTCTATCTTTTCTATCTTAATTTTAAGTGGAACTTTATTTTTAAGGGTATAAGTTATTTGGTGTGGTGTTTATTTTTTAAGTTAGAATTTTATGGAAGAGATTGACGATTCAAGTCAATTATAGATTCTAGAAACATAATGGATATAGCACAATCTTAATGACAATGAGAAATTTTTTATTCCAACCAACATGTCCCTGAACACAATTTTTTTTTTTTGGAAAAAAAAAACAAACATTGCAAAATAGATTTGAAGAGTTAGAAATTGGGTTCAAAAATCTAGTCATACTTTCACGATGATTCTAAATGACCTATATGAATAGAAATATTGAAAGAGATAGAAATTCAAAATATAGTGTAATTCATGTAAAAAATTGTTGCTATACATTTAACCTTTATGTGCAATCTTTAAATTGGATATTTTACTTATAACATTGTAAATTACATTGAAAAATTTTGAGATTTTTTTAATGAGCAAATAGAATGAATGAAATGTTTAATTGGAAAATTTGAAGACCAAATATGTCTAGTGTATTTGAGATTAAGAGTTGTTATAAGTTATACTTTGTTAACTTGGAGGAATGATTAGAGATACTTACACAATGCATTTAATGAATACAATGATTAGTCAGTGCATGGCATATTTTTAGTAAGACATAACCCTAACAATCATTTTTTGTTGATTATTATTAATTTAATATTAACCAATGGAAGTTATAATGTTTGACTTTGAAAACAAATATTTACTTTTCAATATCTTTGAAAACAAATATTTAATTTTCAATATCACTGAAAAAATATTTTTCAATCATTTGATTGGACCATAACTTGAAGCTCTTATTGCAACATTTGCACAATATAATGCCATGTGGATAAATGCCTCATATTTTATTCCCCTAAATTAGGGATGAAGTTGCAATATTTATGTCATGATTTTTAGATATTTGTCCAATGATTTTTCATTCTTATGCTTAATAGGAAAACCACCTAAAATTAAAATCCTTTGAAAATAGCTCATATTTACCTTAATAACATATTTGTCATCAAATACTTCCTACCATAATTTAAGGAACTATTTGCATAAGAAAGTGGATAGGGACAACAAGTAAATAAACATACTTATCAAGAGTTATTGTCCACCATTATTTGTGTTCCTCGACACTCTAACAAGTAGGAGTAAATATGTAAATGTGTAGACTTACTAGTGGATACTACCCACAAAAAATATATGGAAGTCCTTGCCCATTAGTTGGCAATTATTTTTTCCACTTCATATATAGATTTGTAATTTTTATAAACGAATAATTTCCACTTGAGTACCGGGGGGACTACACTGCAACAGTGGTTTACTTGTGTAATAAATGAAATGTAGACAAATTAATTAGTTTCACAATATATAAATGTTACTTCTAGAAATTGTGTTTAAATATTTGAATTTTGAGTTTTAGTATTATTGCTATGTTATTTTTTATGCAACAAATAATGCATATGTCTCCATTAGGAGTAAGTAAATGATGGAATCTTGCTACAAAACATGTAAAGTTATAGAGAATAGAGTGTTCATGATGAGAGTGTTATAAGCATACAATAAATATGAACAAGTACAAGATACACTTATAACAACAAGGAAATCCAACCAATGTTCTATTAGACTTAGGGTATATTTATACATATATAAGATAATTGGAGCAATTTTACCTTCTCTTAACCAACCATCATTTACTTTATCTTACATATTTACCGAGTATTACTATCATTTACTGAGACAATGTGTATGACGACAACATAGGTCTAAAGACCCTTACAACATCCCCCTACCCTCAATGCCTTGCTCGTCCCAAGAAAGGTTGCATCAATGTCTTGGGTGTATTCTTATTGTACATTGTGACTTCTTCATGTTAGATGACCACATCTTGCAGATCTTCATTATTCACATTTTTAATGCAGTCTTCTCAACCATATGGACTACTACTCCAACCAAGAACCTTCAGAAGCTCCTCTCCAGTCTAGGGGTGTCTTTTTAGCTCTCTCTACGATAATTCCAACACATGACTATCATTCTTGGGAGTCTATAATTAATCATAAAATTTGTGAAACATTCACATAAAAACCATCCCACTTTTTCTTCTACTACAATCCAAGGACAATTCTGCAATCTTCATATTGGGGAATTTTCATAGTGTTGTCATCATCTTTAACACTTCATCTCTTTATATATATTCTACTAGTTTGATTTGATGTTCTTGCATCATTCACCACCAGTGTTTATTACCTTATAATATATAAAAACTGTATTTAAATTACATGAAAAATATGACTGGGAATTTCTATGACTCAATTAACTATTTTTGCAAGCTTAGTCAATTCGTTATCGATAGACACTGACAAAAACTAACCGACTTTATTACATGAAACGCATTCGACACTCTAACATCCTTCATGATAATTTTATTTTTGTATAAATATCCATAAATTTGGTTGCAATAAACATATTAAAGCAATCTAATAAGAGGTAGAAGTTGGCTCCTATAATAATCAACTTTATCAACCAACATAAATAGACCAATAAATCGAAGTCAACTATTATGGAATTGGTTGATGTTCTGATGAGACTTTTATCGAAGTTAACTTGCTTATGCTTTGTTTGTCGATTTTTTCGACTAAGTTCAAAGATGTGTGTCAAGAAGACTCATCCACTTCCATGTGCATTCTTGTTGTCCATATCGACCAACACCATGGACTAGGTGGAACTTTAGTCAAATGAATCCCAGTAAAATATAAAACAATTTCATCTATCCAATTAACAAAATTATGGTAACTAAAATACCAGTCGACCAACAATAAAATACAAAGAGTTGATAACCTTAATTAAATTTTCTTGAACCTATATCTACTTTGTATTCTTTATCGAAACTCGTACCACCGGAGCTACGCATACATTATACCCTAAAACTTTTCCATGAATATAGAAACAAAGTTTGAAATGGTGAAGTCAGTAGAAAGATTGACAAGGCAGTCAAGCGTTCCACAGGAAGTTTAAATGGTCGACTATTACATTGTGGGGTCAATTCTTATTGGTTTTCCATTAATGACCAAATCGATTAACCAGTCAATCCTTACTTTAGCCTTTTCCAAATAAAAAAATTATGAAAATAAACATATTCTTTCTGGTATGGTTGACTGATTACTCTAACGAAATGAAATATTTTCTGAAGTGGAAGTTTGAGTTTGAAAAAGAAATCAGGTCGAAGTCGATTTTTCCAATACTCGACCACAGCTTCCTCGTCCAAGTGGACTAAAAAAATTTAAAATCCGCCAACACGCTTTGAAAGTTGTATGCAATCAACAGCCCATCCTAACAATAATGCATATAAATTAAAACCAAATTATTCGGCCTCTGTATTAGTATTTTTTGCAGTAATATGTAGTCAGAAAAACTGAATTGTTTTTAAATTAAAACCAAACTATTCGGCCTCTTTTTTGCAGTAATATGTAGTCAGAAAAACTGAATTGTTTTTAGTGTGATTTTTTGGTTTTTTAGGATTGGAATTTGGTGGAAAAATCTGACATGAAAATTTGATTTGTGTTATTTAAACTGGTTTTTTGATTTTGAAGGATTACCTATCAAACTTGTGATTTCAGTAAATTCTTACCAGATTTTAGAGAAATTAGACAATTCAGTAAATTCCTGCCATATGTTTGAGAAATTAAACAAAAAAAACCACCTAAAAAGTTTCCAAAAAAATCAAACTAAAAACAACTGGATGAAAAACTCCAGGTAAGCAAGGCCATGGTGATCAGTTTCTACATTCTGCAATGAAAGTCACACAAATACGAGTTTTATGAGCTCATCCCATTTTC
Source organism: Pinus tabuliformis (assembly GCA_031772625.1). NCBI lineage: Eukaryota > Viridiplantae > Streptophyta > Pinopsida > Pinales > Pinaceae > Pinus > Pinus tabuliformis. Next base: position 1,593,373,124 of record CM062816.1, read on the forward strand.
ATTTTCTATTTCATATCTCGACCGCTGCAGGCCATTACTAGAACAATCGACTAGAACATCCAGTGACATCGATGGATGAACTGGAGCCTTGGCATCAGTGATCCTCTTTCACGGGTCGAAAGCCAGAATTCTCTCCAACAGATCCACTGCCTCGGGGGTAGCATGTGGAACTATGCTTTTCAGAGACAACGTGGTCATGGTGGGCAACGTAGACCGAACATAGCGACAAATGACCTCGTTCTCGAGGAAGTCGAGGGGATAATTTAGGGAGGGTTTGGGAACCACACTGAAGATGTGTCTCAGCCAGACTATGATGTCCATATCGTCGCTCAGGTTGTTGAAGAGAGCGTCGTCGCTATGGTTGTGACCGAGAAGCTCTGCGAAAATGCAGCCGAGAGACCATAAGTCGATGGTCGGGTTGTAACGCTTCTCGTCGGCATCATCGGTGCATAGGAGCTCCGGGGTCCTATATCCAACAATCAACATCAACCGAGTCATCCAAGCACCTTCGATCAGCGAGAGACCGAAGTCCCAAGGTTTTGTGAGCCAGTTGGGGGCGATGAAAACATTTTGGGGCTTCAGGTATTGGTGGAGGATGTTTGCAGAGTGCAAGTACTATATTGTGTATATCAGCTGGTTTAGAATCAATTTGCATTCCATTGAAAATATTTAAACACCATATTTTATTCGAACTACTTCATAGTCTTCTGAATTCTCCTCTTCTCTTTCATCATCTTATTTTTCTTCTTCATCATTGTGGTCATTATCATCAATGTTATTACTATGGAAATGGTCGAAGTCCAATTTCATTTTATCCAAAACAATGGCAAAAGAGCCACAACTTCCTTTTTTCAATAGAGCCACAACTTCCTTTTTTCAATAGGCTCCATATTATCTATGATTCTGATGATAAAAGGGTGAGTGACTTATTGAAGAATTCAAACCTCTCGTAACAATATCTTGGTGCCCAAATCTTTTCAGAATATGTCATAGAATACCATGATGGAAACTTCATGGGCATGGCGCTTGGATCCCTCCTCAATCAACTTCTTATAAACATGAAAGTATGTCCTCCTTCTAGCAACATGGTTGCCAACAATTTCCAAGGAAGCAAGATTTTTCTTGATCAATAACTTGTCGAATAGATATTCATTTACAAAAAAATCTTCATCTAGGGGTCTTAACATTACGAAATATTATAGGTCTTAGTCTGTTAATGAACCATATAATTTTTCTCCAAATGGTTAAAGGCCAGAAAAGTTATAGTGGAAATAGACAAGGGATGTATTTTACAATTTTGATGTATGTAAAGAAAAAAAGTATTGAAAATAGTAAACACTATTAATTTCACACACGAAGACACACATAAGTTGACTCTATATGTGTATGTAGTTTCATGTACAATGGTTTTGTCGAACTTATAGAAAAATAATGTCAAAGATAGAGATATATATATATATATATATATATATATATATATATATATATATATATATATATATATAATAGAAATTGATGGTTTCATATATTTGCAACCCAAACCACCACATCCATGATCTCAAACCCATATCTAAAGATGTCAAGTCATTGTGCACATAAGATTCAAGCTAGCAAAAGTTTAAACTAGAAATATTGCATGTGTGTTCCTAGCACTAAAAGTGCATGCCTGTTCCAAGCACTAAAAATGTATGTCTTTCTAGCTCTAAAAATGTGTGCATGTTCCTAGCACTAAAAACTTATGTGCATTTCTAGCAAAAAAATGCACACACATTTTGAGAAGCAAAAATGTATGTGCATCCCTAGTGCAAGGAATGCATGCATGTTCCTACTACTAGTTTTTTATCACATAAAAAAAGGTTGATGTAGAGTTGGAGGGTGGGGAGAAGGAGGGCAAGAGAGGGGGGGATAGAATGGACAAAGGGGAGAGAGAGAGAGAGAAGAATGAGTTGGTGAGTGATGGGAGAGAGTGAGTGAGAGAGATAAGGATCAATTGGTAACCTTTTGTCAGTTCAGTTTTGGAGCTCTCATTATTCTCTCTCTCTCTCTCATACTCCTGCAGACTTAGAGTTTTCTTGGAGCACTCTTGGAGGGTGTGTCATACTTGGATTTTTGGAGCAATAAGGTAAAGGAAGAGCAGGAAAGCACAAGAAGGCATCGAGATCAGTAGCTACATCAAATTTACTTGCAGGTACTGAGTTGCAGGTATGTTTTCTTCACTAGCTTTACCATGCATGGCATATGCATGTGAATTTTTGGTTATGATATGTCATTGGCATGGAGGATGACTAGGATTTACAGTGGATTGCCTAGCCTTGCCATTTCCTAGATAGCCATGGTGATTGTCGTTTTATTTTCATTGTTGTGTTTTTGGTTGGTTCTCATGTTTCCTTAGTTTGGGTTGAGTTACTAGTTCTAGAGCCTTGGTTAGACAAATGCTCTGGAATCCTGGAACAACTTGGGTTAGGTTACTATTCCTAGAGCCTTGGTTGGACAAACACTCTGGAGTCTTTGGTGGGTTGAGTTACTAGTCTTGGAGCCTTGGTTGGACAAATGCTCTAGAGCCCAGTAAAATTTGTGGGTTGAGTTACTAGTCTTGTAGACTTGGTTGGAAAAATGCTCTAGAGCCCTAGAAGGCTTGGATAGAGGTCGATTTGATGATGGTTTTGTGATGTTTGACCATGAGGTGGAATCATTGTTTGATGGATTGAGGTGTATGGCCTCTGGAATCCCTATATGGTTTTTTATTGATGTTTTCTATGAAATCCCACATTCATGCTTGGAATATGGCATAGGGTTGAATGGTTGAAGAGACATTTGGCTCAGCCATTCTACGGTCGGGTGGAACATGGAAGTCCCATCTCGGGTTTGGATTTTGCATCCTTAATGAAAGATTATTTCTCCTTGTATTTCTATGAGAATTTTAATGGATTGTATGTGGTTTATATGGTTGTACTTTCATGAGTATTTTTGTTGCTATTATGTTGGTTATGTATGTGTTTTAAGACAACAACCATGTGCGGCTCTCATCATGTTTTACTTGTAATCGAATGATAAATGTATCTATGACCTAATGGATGGAATGGAAGTTGATGTGTTGAGGCATCAATGGTTCTTAGCGATTCTCAGCTAAGTATGAGACACCTATGCTCAGAACTGTTAACTACACCTGTAGATTACAAATTTGCAATATGTTTTACGAAATGCCTGTCATGGCTAGTAGGGGCCCAATCAAGGTCTTAAACAAGTATTTTCTTTAATACTTTCATTTCCATGTTATTTTACTGACCTGAAGAGATGGTTCAATTCTGGGCTCTGGGCTTGAAAAAGTGGCTCAAATTTCAGAGTCGCTGGCATATCAGTGACAGTTTTTCTCTCTAGTAATTGGCAGGCAAGCCTGTGAGAGTGACTTTGGGTTGCTCATCTCACTCATGCCTATAGCATGGGATCGTTTGAGCCTTAAATTGTCCAAAATATTAGGGGGACCCCAAGGCAAGTTGTCTAAAGTATTGGATTGGTTCTTGAGGGTCCTGTAGCTGATAATTAATGTTTGTATGGTGTGTTTCCGTTGGTTCCACTTCCTTAACATGACTTAGGAGGTCGAATCATATCATAGTGGCCTCTCATCACATGTTTACCCCAACTAGTCGGTTGCTTGGGTAGATGTGGGAGGAGGGTGTTACAGAGTGGTATCAGAGCATGATTCACCCCTCAGACTAGACGGGATATGTGTTGGTCATGCATGCATGTCAGTTGCATGTGTGTCTCTCACCCTTGCATTCCATGTGATTATTGCATTTGCATGATGTTTTTCATGGTTGTAGTGATGTCGTCATGTGAAATTTGAGGTGTTATTGTGGAATGCATCATTGTGAGTGTATGACTGGGTATATGTTAATTTATGTTGCTTACATGTATCGTTGTAGTATGCTTGGTTACATTCTTGCATGTTTGGTTACATTCTTGTATGCTTTGTTGCATGTATCATTGTTACAGGTTTGATTTCATGTATTGTTCATTCATCCTTGGTCATATGTGCTTATGCATATGTGTCGATGTTTATGCATCACTTATGCATGTTCATGTTTTCAAGTTGTCAAGTTTATAGTGACGTAATGATGGTGGTTGACATGCATGAGTTCGTGGTGTGTGTTGTTATTGAGGTATTGCATTGATGACTAGACCCTAGCTAGAATGACAGTTGCATGGTCGTATGCTTATGTTTTACGTTTCTATATGTTGTCATGATTATGTTATACATGTGTCACGTTGATTTGTTGATCTTATAGACAAGGTATCCTCCCTGAGCTATACTAAGGTACGTTGGTTTATTTTGATTTGGTTTAGCTAACATGATACACCTTGTAGGAAGAAATATCAAATGGCTAGCAAGATGGTTGACTACAAAGACTCTCCCTATGAATTCGAGGAGTAGTATGGTGTTGGGAACTCTTGTGATTTGGAAGTTACACTGAGAAGCTTAAAGGAAGAAATAAGGAGTTCTAAGGAAGATAATGACTGAATCATACAGGCACAAGAAAAGTTAATAGAGATAAATGCAGTCATACTTTAGAGCTTTTCATATTTGTAGTGACAAGGACTGCTTCAGATGAACCATGAGAAGGAGGATAGAACTAATGGGGCATATGGTAGTAGATCGCATGGTGGTAACTGATCAAATAGATATGACACAATCAGAGATGGAATATCGGTGAACACTTCGGATAGGAGAAGGGATAGACAGAAATTATTCTAGCTCTAATTCAGATAAGCACTATGATCGTCATTGGTATCATCCTTATAGGAGGAGTGATAAGGGGTATTTTCAAGATGAGTTTAAGAAAGAAAAGCCACCTACTTTTGATGGAGAGGTAAATAAATCACAAGATGCAAAGGCATGGTTGCTAGGCATGAAGAGGTTCTTCAGATTGCATGACTATATAGAGAACATGAGAGCTAGAGTGGCTACATTCAGTCTCAAAGGAAAAAAAAACATTTGATGGGAAGAAGTGAAGAATGTCAGAGGTATAGATGAGGAAGATTTGAATTGGATCAAGTTTGAGCAGCTATTCAAGAAGAAGTATTTGTCATAATGATACTTTGAAGACAAGGTGAAAGAATTCTATGAGCTAAAGATGGAATCCATGATAGATAATGAGTAAACTAGCAGATTCTTGGAGTTGTTGAGGTATGTGCCTTACCTCAAGGAGGAGAAGGCTAAGATTCATAGATTAGTTAGTGGGTTACTGGTTGCATTCAAAGATAGGATTGAGTTCGACGAGCCTATATCATTGGAGGAGGCTATCCGAAAACTGAAACATTTCTATGAACAATCGAAGCACAGAATTGAGACTAAGCCAGACTAGAGAGGTAATGCAAAGAACAAAGGAAAATGGGACAAGAAGCGAGTACGACCACAAGACACAGGTAACAAGGAGAATGTTGCACCACCTAAGAGGTTCAATGCATCAGATAGAGGACAAGGACACAGATCTAAGGAGCATAATAAGGAGCCCGCACGGTGTTTGATTTGTGGAGGAGATCATCGCAGGAGCTATTTTCTGCAGAATTAGGGTGGTAGAGCTCAGATGTACAATGCATAGGAGGCACAAACTGTTGGGGATGTTGGTCAGAGTATTCCACGCTTCCATGCAACATTGGATAGCAAACAGGCATAACATCAGGCATCTATCATTGGCATGGATGGTAAGCTTTGTTATCAAGTTATTTCTATTTTGATTAACCTTGGATCTAATTATAGCTATGTTAGTCCTAACTTGGAGGATAAGTGTGGTTTTAGTAAGGAAGTGCATGCAGAGTCTTGGTTAGTGTAGTTGGATACATGTACGACGAAGCGAGTTAATCATTGGGTAAGAGTTTGTGCATTTGACTTGAATGGTATGCCTACCGTAGCACATTTGAATGTATTACCGTTGGATTCTTACAGTATGTTGTTGGGCATGGACTGGTTGTATCTTCATAGAACCAAGGTGGATTGTTATGACAAATCTATTGAGTGTGTTGATGAAAATTAAGAACCAAGAGTCTTACAGGGTAAGAATAAATCTACATCAAATAGGATGGTGACAAATATGCAAGCAAAGCGTAGCTACAGGAAAGGGTGTAAGCTATTTGCTGTGCACATTTTTAGTGATAAGGGTAAGGAATTTGAGGATATGGATGTGTTCAGTAGGTACCTAGTTTTACAGAATTTCAAGGATGTATTTCCTGAGGACATGACAGAGTTGCCACCTCACAGGGAGGTGTAGTTTTCTACTGTGTTAGTACCAGTGGCAACTCCAACATCGAAAGCACCTTACAGGATGAGCACACCTCAGTTAGTTGAGTTAAAGTTGCAGTTGAAGGAAATGTTGGACAAGGGATACATTAGGCCAAGTGTGTCACCATGGGGCACACTAATATTGTTTGTGAAGAAGAAAGATGGAACACTCAGATTATGTATTGACTATAGGCAGTTGAACAAAGTTACCATCAAGAACAGGTACCCTTTGCTGAGGATTGATGACTTGTTCGATCAGCTGAACGGAGCAACTATTTTCTCCAAGATCGACTTGAGATCTGGATATCGTTAGGTACGCTTCAAAGAGGAAGACATTTACGAGACAACTTTCCAGACCAGTTATGAGCATTATGAGTTTGTTGTTGTTCCATTTGGATTAACTAATGCTCCAACTAAATTTATTTGTTTGATGAATAGTGTGTTGCATCCATATTTGGATAAGTTTGTTGTTGTGTTCATTGATGATATACTGGTATATTCTAAAAATGAGGAAGAGCATGCCCAACATTTAACAGCAGTGTTGAGGTTGTTGAGAGAGCATCAGTTGTATGCGAATCTCAACAAGTGTAGTTTATTTCAGACTCAGGTACACTACTTGGGGTATGTTGTCTCCAAGGAGGGCATTGCAGTTGATCAAGAGAAGATAAGGGCCATCATGGAGTGGGTAGCTCCTAAGAATGTGGATGAGGTGAGATCTTTTATGGGTTTGGCAGGTTATTATAGGAGGTTCATCAAGAACTTCTCACATATTGTTTATCCTATCACATCATTGCAAAGGAAATGTAAGAAGTTCGAATGGACTGAGGAGTGTGAGGCTATCTTTGAGAAACTCAAGTAGTTGTTGACACATGCACTAGTGCTACATATTGCATATCCAAACAAAGAGTTTGTAGTATGCACAGATTCTTGCAAGAGAGGACTTGGTGGAGTCCTTATGCAGGATGGACAAGTGGTATGTTATGAGTCCTAGAAACTAAACGAGCATGAGAAGAACTACCTGACACATGATTTGGAGTTAGCAATGATAATACATGCATTAAAGATGTGGAGACACTATCTTCTTGGTAGGAGATTTGTATTTACAAGTGATGACATTGGTTGAGATATTTGTTTGACCAACCAAATCTGAATGCTAGGCAGGCTAGATGGTTGCCCATGATCAACGAGTTTGATTTCGAGATCAGATACATCAAAGGTAACGAGAATATGGTTGCAGACTCTCTCAGCAAAAGGGTACAGGTAAATCACTTAGGAACTGTGAGCTCCTATGGGATGAAATTACAGGATAAGATCTTGTAGGTAGGTCAGCAGGATACTGGTACAGGTATAGGTGTAGGTATAGGTACAGGTGTAGGTGCAAAAGGTATGGATTATTGTCTTATAGAAGATGGGTTGGTTCGGATCCGAGACAAGATATATGTATCGGATAACAGTGAGCTTAAGAAGGTGATCTTGAGGGAGTTTCATGCAAAATCGTATTCGGGTCACCCAGATTATCAGAAGACATTAACAACAATGAAGGGATTTTAGTATTGGCTGAATCCGAAGAGTAGAAAAATTCGTGGCTAGATGTTTCGACTATCAGTGAGTGAAAGCAGAATGTAAACATCCAGGTGGACTGCTACAGCCGATTGCAATTCCAAAATGGAAATGGGAGGTCATTTCTCTGGACTTCATCATAGGGTTTCCAAAGATAGTGAGACAACATGATTCCATCATGGTTAATGTGGACAGGTTGACAAAGGTTGCACACTTCATTCTAGTTAAGTCTACATTCTCGGCTAGTGATGTAGCACAGGTATTCATTCAAGATGTGGCTAGAATGCATAGTGTTTCGGAGAAGATTGTTTTAGACAAGGATGCGAAGTTCACTTCCAAATTATGGAAGGAGTTTTTTACAGGGTTGGGCACAAAGTTGGCCTTAAACAAAACTTATCAACCACACACAGATGTAAAAACAGAGAGGGTCAACAGGATATTGGAGGACATGTTGAGGATGTGTGTGATGCATTAGCAGTGGAACTAGGAAGAGTATCTCCCTTTGGTAGAGTTCGCATACAACAACGCTTATCAGGAGTCATTGAGGATGAGCCATTTTGAGGGATTCTATGGGTGGAGTTGTAACACTCCTATCAGTTGGAGTGATCTGGTTAAAAGGGTGTTGATTGGACCATATATGTTAGTAGACACGGAACAGGAAATGTAGGTAATCACGAAGAATCTAAAGGCAGCACAAGATAGGCAGAAGAGTTATGCAGATTAGAATAGGTTGTTCAAGGAATTCCAGGTTGGGAAATAGGTATACTTGCGCATCAAACCAAAGAAGAGCTCCTTGCGGATTGGATCATGTGCTAAGCTGGCACCATGGTTTTGTGGACCCTTTAGCATTACTGAGAGCATTGGGCGAGTAGCCTATCGACTTGCACTACATCCGACAGTGAATGTCCATGATATTTTCCATGTATCATTGCTTAACAAGTATGTTAAGGATGTTGATCATGTGATTAACTGGTCTGTATTGCATGTGGAACCATATGGAGAATTCCATCTAGAGCCTTAGTGTATATTGCAAGAAAAGGTGCTCATGCTCTAGAACCAAGCAATTGAGCAAGTTAAGGTGCAATGGAAGCACTTTGGGCCCAATGAAACTACATGTGAGATGTTGGATCAGATGCGGGCTATGGATCCTTCTTTGTTTTCTGACTAAGGCAAAGAAACTTCGATATGGTGGTTTGGTATATGCTTTGTGGTGGTCGGTATATGCTTTATGGTGGTTTGATATGTGCTTTATGGTGGTTGATATATTCTTTATAATGGTTTGGTATATGCTATATGATGTTTTGATATATGCTTAGATATGTGTTTAGTATATGCTTTGGTATATGATTTGGTATATGTTTTGGGATATATTTTTGGTAATGTTGCTATATGTACACATGTATATGGATGTAAATACCGCCATGAGCTATGTTATAAAGCTCCACTATGCGGTATGGGTGTCATGTTATTATGATTATGTTGTCATGTTACTATGCTATCATGTGGTTATGTTATCATGATGTTATGATGTCATGTGGATTGACACTCAACAAGATGATCATTATAAATACCATAATGAACTATGTTATAAAGCTCCAATATGCGGTATGTTGTTATAGTGTCATCTTATTATGTTGTTATGTTGGTTGCTTCTAAGTAGGTTGATCATTCTAAATATTGCATCGAGCTAATTTATAAGGCTCCATCAACAATATATTTTTCTCTTGCAACAATTTTGTGGTCATATATGTTGTTAAACACCGAAGACACTGTTCCCCTGCATCAGTGCTATGCTTCTGATTATTGGTGCGATAAATTTCTTTGGCATTAGCATTCCAGTGCTTGAAAGTTGTTGACAGAAAGCCAATCGATCATTTGTGGAGTTCATCAACGATTTGTGAATGCCCTGGAAACCAACGGCATTAAAGAAAGCCATTAGCACTTGCTTTCTATATAACGTTTCACTGTCTTTGCTGACCTATTTATACGACAATTTCAAAAGAGAAATCCATACAAATGGGATCTTTTATTTCGTGCGACTTTGCATACTTGATTTCTTTTGTTTAGGTAAAGGATTCTTTCGTCCAAGAAAGCCATTGACAATTTAAGGATGGTGAGAATAAATGGTTTAAATTATAAACTAATTTTAATATTTTAAATGGTAAAACATATCTTTAAGGAAGATTTTAGGTCTATGTCTGTTATATAATAATTATATGGGAATTTATAAGATAATTCCGTGTTTAAAATATATTTAACAATGATTCCATTCCTTGTCTGTTATATATTTAACAAAATCTATTTAATGTCGACCATTAGCCACAAATTTTCGAGTTGGAAAGAGATCGAACTTTAGCATTTGACAATACGATGGATATATTTTCCATCTGTACATATTCATTGTAGTGACGTGACATGATGGTGTGCAATACACTACGTCCCCACACATATATAATTGGCTGAAATATTGATATCTGTAGTTTTCTACCTTAGATTTTGCATGTGTAGAGATTCATGGCTTATGAATTTAGTGATGTGATATGATGCTATATAATAAAATAAGTCATTTTTTATATATAATAATAATAATTAAAATGGTTATATATTGACACCTGAAGTTTTTAATCTTAAATTTTCCGTGGAGCTTTATTTTGAGTGTACAAGTAGGTTTGTATGGTGTTTAATTTTTACGTTTAAATTTTATGTTAAGAGTGGTTAATATACTTATATTTGTAATTTTTTTTTTTAAGTGGAGTTTTATTTGTAAAGAGTATAAGTTAATTGGTGTGGTGTTTATTTTTTAAATTAGAGTTTTATGGAAGAGATTGGAGATTCAATTCAGTTATAGATTTTAGAAATATAATGAATACCTCACAATCTTGATGATCATGTAAATTTTTTTATTCCAACTAATATGTCTTTACACAATTTATTTTTTTGGAAAAAAAAAATTACTAAATAAATTTGAACAGTGAGAAATTGCTTTCAGGTTTTCAATCCTTTTAATCTTAATTTTAGGTGGAGCTTTATTAGTTGGTGTAGTGCTTATTTTTTAAGGTGAGAAATTTTTTATTCCAACTAACATGTCCAGGAACACAATCTATTTTTTTTTTTTTTTTTTTAACATTACAAAATAAATTTGACGAGTTAGAAATTGCATTTAAGTTTTCTATCTTTTCTATAGAAATTTTAGGTGGAAATTTATTTTTAAGCATATAAGTTAGTTGGTATGGTGTTTATTTTTAAATTTGAATTTTATAGAAGAGATTGAAGATTCAAGTCAATTATATATTCTAGAAACATGATGAACCTAGAAACATAATGAATATAGCACAATCTTAATGACCATGAATTTTTTTTTTTTATTCCAACTAACATGTCCCATAACACAATCTATTTTTCTTAGAAAAAGGGAAAAAACATTACAAAATAAATTTGAAGAGTTAGAAATTGAGTTCAAGTTTTCTATCTTTTCTATCTTAATTTTAAGTTCCTTTTTTCAATAGGCTCCAGAATATCTATGATTCTGATGATAAAAGGGTGAGTGACTTATTGAAGAATTCAAACCTCTCGTAACAATATCTTGGTGCCCAAATCCTTTCAGAATATGTCAAAGAATACCATGATGGAAACTTCATGGGCATGTCACTTGGATCCCTCCTCAATCAACTTCTTAGAAACATGAAAGTATGTCCTCCTTCTAGCAACATAGTTGCCAACCATTTCCAAGGAAGCAAGATTTTTCTTGATCAATAACTTGTGGAACAGATACTCATTTACAAAAAATTCTTAATCTTTGTCTTCAATTAGTGCAACTTAAAGGGGTCTTAACATTATGAAAGATTATAGGTCTTAGTCTTTTAATGAACCATATAATTTTTCTCCAAATGGTTAAAGGCCAGAAAAGTTATAGTGGAAATAGACAAGGGATGTATTTTACAATCCTGATGTATGTAAAGAAAAAGAGTATTGAAAATAGTAAACACTATTAATTTCACACACGAAGACACACATAAGTTGACTCTATATGTGTATGTAGTTTCACATACAACGGTTTTGTCGAACTTATAGAAAAATAACATCAAAGATAGAGATATATATATATAAAAAAATAGAAATTGATGGTTTCATATATTTGCAACCCAAACCACCACGTCCATGATCTCAAACCCATATCTAAAGAAGTCAAGTCATCGTGCACATCATATTCAAGCTAGCAAAAGTTTAAACTAGAAAGATTGCATGTATGTTCCTAGCACTAAAAATGCATGCGTGTTCCAAGCACTAAAAATGTATGTGTCTTTCTAGCTCTAACAATGTGTGACGGTTCCTAGCACTAAAAACTTATGTTCATTTCTAGCAAAAAAATGCCCACACATTCTAAGAAGCAAAAATGTATGTGCATCCCTATTGCAAGGAATGCATGCACATTCCTACTACTAGTTTTTTATCACATAAAAAAAGGTTGTTGTCGAGTTGGAGGGTGGGGAGAAGGAGGGTGAGAGAGGGGGGGATAGAATGGAGAAAGGGGGGAGAGAGAGAGAAGAATGAGTTGGTGAGTGATGGGAGAGAGTGAGTGAGAGAGATAAGGAAAGAGAGTTGGGAATGGATAGGAAGGAAGATAATTATGGCTGACACAAGGAGGAAGAGAGAGACAAAGGTGGACGGGGGTTGTTGTGAAGGGGTGAGAGAGAGAGAGAGAGAGAGAGAGTTTGTATGACTTTGTGAGAGTGGGGTGAGGGGAGAGAAAGAAAGAGTAGAGGGGGAAGAGATAATAAGAGCGAGAGATAGAGACATGATGTGGGTGAGTGAGGGAAGACAATAAGAAAGGGGGGATAATAAGGGAGATAAAGAGATAGGGAGGGAAAGATAGAAAGGATGAAGGGAGGGAGATAGAGATAGAACTGAATGACAAATAGAGAGAGTGAGAGGGAGGCATAAGAGAGAAGGAGAGAGAAGGAAAGAAGGAAAGGAGGCGGGGTGGGAGGAATGATAGAGGATTTAAGGAGAGAGAGAGGTCATGTGATAAAGAGAGTGAAATATAAAGTTGAAAGGGGGTTGTGAATTAGGGATTGAGGGAGTGGGGAGGATAGGGAGAGAGGAAGCATGGGACAGCTGAGAGGAGAAGATGTGAGTTAGGAAGGGAGGGAGAGAATAAGAGAGAGAAGTAGGAAAATATATAATTGGAAGGAGTAGAGAGATGGATTGAGAGAGAGAGGGAGAGTGAGTGAGAGAGATGTATATAGATATGGAGAGAGTGGGGAAGGGGAGCGAGGAAATATAAATAGATTTGGAGGGGGTAGATAGAGAAAGGGAGAAAAAATAAGAGACATATATAGAGGGAAGGGGTCATAGAGATAGGTTGAGAGACAAAGAGATGGTAATGAGGGAAAAAGAGAGTAAGGGAGTGAGGAAGAGAGGAGAGAAGTATGAAAGGAGGGAGGAGGAGAGGTGAGGGGGAACGACGGAAGGAGAGAGAGATAGAGGTTGAAAACAAGAGGGAGGGAGAGAGAGAGATAGGTAGATATGGAGAGAGAAATAGGTAAATATGCAGAGAGAGAGAGAGAGAGAGAGAGAGAGAGTTGGAGGGTGAGAGAAATATATGGATGAGAAGAGGAGAGACAAAGAGTTAGAGATAAAGGCGGAAGGAGAGGGAGGATGTAACAACCTTGGTGAAAAGTCCATGTAACAAAAGTAAATAAAGGAAAAATAATAACCAAAGATGATGGGACACTTATTCCAAGTTGAATGTTGGGCATAATCCTAGTGATCGGGATCACTTGTGATTGGTTATCGCTGAGGAAATTGGCAAAGGCAATGGCTAAGGATTTGGAAAGGTGAAATGGAAATTTCGGCACATTTATGAAAATAATGGAAATTACGAGAAAAGGGAGGTGAAAGGTCACAAGTTGAATGTGAGGAGGAAATTGAAGAAAATAATGGAAAATGAAGAAAATAGAGGCCTCATTCATAAAAAGGCTTATGAGGGTCAACTGGTAACCTTTTGTGAGTTCAGTTTTGGAGCTCTCATTATTCTCTCTCTCTCTCTCTCTCTCTCTCTCTCACTCTTGGAGACTTAGAGTTTTCTTGGAGCACTCTTGGAGGGTGTGGCATACTTTGATTTTTGGAGCAATAAGGTAAAGGAAGAGCAAGAAAGTGCAAGAAGGCATTGAGATCAATAGCTACATCAAATTTACTTGCTGGCACTGAGTTGCAAGTATGTTTCCTTCACTAGCTTTGCCATGCATGGCATATGCATTTGGATTTTTGGTTATGATATGTAATTGGCATGGAGGATGACCAGGATTGACAGTGGATAGCTTATCCTTGCCATTTCCTAGATATCCATGGTGATTTTGGTTTTATTTTCATTGTTGTGTTTTTTATTGGTTCTCATGTTTCCTTAGTTTGGGTTGAGTTACTAGTCCTAGAGCCTTGGTTAGACAAATGATCTAGAACCCTGGAACAACTTGGGTTAAGTTACTATTCCTAGAGCCTTGGTTGGACAAACACTCAGGAGCCTTTGGTGGGTTGAGTTACTAGTCTTGGAGCCTTGGTTGGACAAACGCTCTACAGCCCAGTAAAATTTGTGGGTTGAGTTACTAGCCTTGGAGACTTGGTTGGAAAAACGCTCTAGAGCCCTAGAAGGCTTGGATAGAGGTCGATCTGATGATGGTTTTGTGATGTCTGACCATGAGGTGGAATCATTGTTTGATGGGTTGAGGTGGATGGCCTCTGGAATCCCTATATGGTTTTTTATTGATGTTTTCTATGAAATCCCACATTCATGCTTGGAATATGGCACGGGAGTGAATGGCTGAAGAGACATTTGGCTCAGCCGTTCTATGGTTGGGTGGAACATGGAATCCCATCTCGGGTTTAGATTTTTCATCATTAATGAAAGATTATTTCTCCTTGTATTTCTACGAGAATTTTAATGGATTGTATGTGGTTTATATGGTTGTACTTTCATGAGTATTTTTGTTGCTATTATGTTGGTTATGTATGTGTTTTAAGACAACAACCATGTGTGGCTCTCATCATGTTTTACTTGTAATTGAATGATAAATGTATCTATGACCTAATGGATGGAATGGAAGTTGATGTGTTGAGGCATCAATGGTTCTTAGCGATTCTAAGCTAAGTATGAGACACCTATGCTCAGAACTGTTAGCTACACCTGTAGATTACAAATTTGCAATATGTTTGGCAAAATGCTTGTCATGGCTAGTAGGGGCCCAGTCAAGGTCTTAAACAAGTATTTTCTTTAATACTTTCATTTCCATGTTATTTTACTGACATGAAGAGATGGTTCAATTCTAGGCAGTGACCTGGGCTCCGGGCTTGAAAAAGTGGCTCAAATTTTAGAGTCGCTGCCATATTAGTGACAGTTTTGCTCTCTGGTAACTGGTAGGCAAGCCCGTGAGAGTGAATTTGGGTTGCTCGTGTCACTCATTCCTATAACATGGGAGCGTTTGAGCCTTAAATTGTCCAAAATCTCACGGGGACCCCATTGCAAGTTGTCTAAAGTATTGGATTGGTTCTTGAGGGTCCGGTAGCTGATAATTAATGTTTGTATGGTGTGTTTCCATTGGTTCCACTTCCTTAACATGACTTAGGAGGTCGAATCATATCATAGTGGCCTCTCATCACATGTTTACCCCAACTGGTCGGTTGCTTCAGTAGATGTGGGAGGAGGGTGTTACAGAGTGGTATCAGAGCATGATTCACCCCTCAGACTAGATGGGCTATGTGTTGGTCATGCATGCATGTCAGTTGCATGTGTGTCTCTTACCCTTGCATTCCATGTGCTTGTTGCATTTGCATGATGTTGTTCATGGTTGTAGTGATGTCGTCATGTGAAATTTGAGGTGTTATTGTGGAATGCATCATTGTGAGTGTATCACTGGGTATATGCCGATTTATGTCACTTACATGTATCATTGTAGTATGCTTGGTTACATTCTTGCATGTTTGGTTACATTCTTGTATGCTTGATTGCATGTATCATTCTTGTAGGTTTGATTCCAAGTATTATTCATTCATGCTTGGCCATATGTGTTTATGCATATGTGTGGATGTTTATGCATCACTTATGCATGTTCATGTTTTCAAGTGGTCAAGTGTATAGTGACGTAATGATGGTGGTTGACATGCATGAGGTCGTGGTGTGTGTTGTTATTGAGGTATTGCATTGATGACTAGACCCTAGCTAGAATGATAGTTGCATGGTCGTATGCTTATGTTTTGCGTTTCTATATGTTGTCATTATTATGTTATACATGTGTCAAGTTGATTTGTTGATCTTATAGACAAGGTATCCTCTCTGAGCTATACTAAGGTACATTGGTTTATTTTGATTTGGTTTAGCTAACATGATACACCTTGCAGTAAGAAATATCAAATGGCTAGCAAGATGGTTGACTACAAAGACTCTCCCTTTGAATTCGAGGAGTAGTATGGTGTTGGGAACTCTTGTGATTTGGAAGTTACACTGAGAAGCTTAAAGGAAGAAATAAGGAGTTGTAAGGAAGATAATGATTGAATCATACAGGCAAAAGAAAAGTTAACAGAGGTAAATGCAGTCATACTTCAGAGATTGTCATATTTGTAGTGACAGGGACTACTTCAGATGAACCATGAGAAGGAGGATAGAACTAATGGGGCATATGGTAGTATATCGCATGGTGGTCGCTGATCAGATGGATATGACACAATCAGAGATGGAATATTATTGAACAATTCAGATAAGAGAAGGGATAGACATAGGAATGATTCTAGCTCTAATTCAAATAAGCACTATGATCATCATTGGTATCATCCTTGCAGGAGGAGTGATAAGGGGTATTTTCGAGATGAGTTTAAGAAAGAAAAGCCACCTACTTTTGATGGAGAGGTAAATAAATCACAGGATGCAAAGGCATGGTTGCTAGGCATGAAGAAGTTCTTCAGATCGCATGACTATACAGAGAACATGAAAGCTAGAGTGGCTACATTCAATCTCAAAGGAAAAACAAACATTTGATGGGAAGAAGCGAAGAATGTCAGAGGTATAGATGAGGAAGATTTGACTTGGATCGAGTTTGAGCAGCTATTCAAGAAGAAGTATTTGTTAGAATGATACTTTGATGATAGGTGAGAATTCTATGAGCTAAATATGGAATCCATGATAGATGATGAGTACACTAGCAGATTGTTGGAGTTGTTGAGGTATGTGCCTTACCTCAAGGAGGAGAAGGCTAAGATTCATAGATTAATTAGTGGGTTACTGGTTGCATTCAAAGATAAGATTGAGTTCAACGAGCCTATATCATTGGAGGAGGCTATCCGAAAATTGAAACATTTCTATGAACAATCGAAGCATAGAATTGAGACTAAGCTAGACTAGAGAGGTAATGAAAAGAACAAAGGAAAATCGGACAAGAAGCGAGTACGACCACAAGACACAGGTAACAAGGAGAATGTTGCACCACCTAAGAGGACCAATGCATCAGATAGAGGACAAGGACACAGATCTAAGGAGCATAATAAGGAGCTCGTGTGGTGTTTGAGTTGTTGAGGAGATCATCACAAGAAGGATTTTCTGTAGAATTAGGGTGGTATAACTCAGATGTACAATGCACAGGAGGCAAAAACTATTGGGGATGTTGGTCAGAGTATTCCACGCATCTATGCAACATGGGATAGCAAACAGGCAGAACATCAGGCATCAGGCATCTATCATTGAAATGGATGGTAGTCTTTGTGATCAAGTTATTTCTATTTTAATTGACCTTGGATCTAATTATAGCTATGTTAGTCCTAACTTGCTGGATAAGTGTGGTTTTAGTAAGGAAGTGCATGCAGAGTCTTGGTTAGTGCAATTGGATACATGTACAATGAAGCGAGTTAATAATTGGGTAAGAGTTTGTACATTTGACTTGAATGCTATGCTTACCAAAGCACATTTGAATGTATTACCGTTGGATTCTTACAGTATGTTGTTGGGCATGGACTGGTTGTATCATCATAGAACCAATGTGGATTGTTATGACAAATCTATTGAGTGTGTTGATGACAATGAGGAACAAAGAGTCTTACAGGGTAAGAAGAAAGCTACATCAATTAGGATGGTGACAAATATGCAAGCAAAGTGTAGCTGCTGGAAAGGGTGTAAGCTATTCGCAGTGCACATTTTTAGTGATAAGGGTAAGGAATTTTAGGATATGGATGTGTTCAACAGGTACCTAGTTTTACAACATTTCAAGGATGTATTTCCTGAGGACATGACAGAGTTGCCACCTCACAAGGAGGTAGCGTTTTCTATTGTGTTAGTATCAGTGACAGCTCCAACATCGAAAGCACCTTATAGGAAGAGCACACCTCAGTTAGTTGAGTTAAAGTTGAAGTTGAAGTAAATGTTGGACAAGGGATACATTAGGCCAAGTGTTTCACCATGGGGCACACTGATATTGTTTGTGAAGAAGAAAGATGGAACACTCATATTATGCATTGACTACAGCCAGTTGAACAAAGTGACCATCAAGAACAGGTACCCTTTTCTGAGGATTGATGACTTGTTCAATCAGCTGAAGGGAGCAACAATTTTCTCCAAGATCGGCTTGAGATTCGGATATCATTAGGGACGCTTCAAAGAGGAAGGCATTTACAAGACAGCTTTCCGGACCAGGTATGAGCATTATGAGTTTGTTGTTGTTCCATTTGGATTAACTAATGCTCCAACTACATTTATTTGTTTGATGAATAGTGTGTTGCATCCATATTTGGATAAGTTTGTTATTGTGTTCATTGATGATATACTGGTATATTCTAAAAATGAGGAAGGGCATGCCGAACATTTAGCAGTAGTGTTGAGGTTGTTGAGAGAGCATCAGTTGTATGCTAAGCTCAACAAGTGTAGTTTATTTCAGACTCAGGTACACTACTTGGGGTATGTTGTCTCCAAGGAGGGCATTGTAGTTGATCAAGAGAAGATAAGGGCCATCATGGAGTGGGTAGCTCCTAAGAATGTGAATGACGTGAGATCTTGTATGGGTTTGACAAGTTATTATAGGAGGTTCATCAAGAACTTCTCGCATATTGTTTATCCTATCACATCATTACAAAGGAAATATAAGAAGTTCGAATGGACTAAGGAATGTGAGGCTATCTTTGAGAAACTCAAGCAGTTGTTGACACATTCACTAGTGCTACATATTGCATATTCGAACAAAGAGTTTTTAGTATGCACAGATGCTTGCAAGTGAGGACTTGGTGGAGTCCTTATACAGGATGGATAAGTGGTATGTTATGTGTCCCAGAGATTAAATAAGCACGAGAAGAACTACCTGGCACATGATTTGGAGTTAGCAATGATCATATATGCATTAAAGATGTGGAGACACTATCTTCTTGGTAGGAGATTTGTATTTATGAGTGATGACATTGGTTGAGGTATTTGTCTGACCAACCAAATCTGAATGCTAGGCAGGCTAGATGGTTGGCCATGATCAACGAGTTTGATTTCGAGATCAGATACATCAAAGGTAACAAGAATAGGGTTGTAGATTCTCTCAGCAGAAGGGTACACGTAAATCACTTGGCAATTGTGAGCTACTATGGGACACCCAGATTATCAGAAGACATTAACAGTAGCAAAGGGATTTTAGTATTGTCTGAATCCGAAGAGAGGTGTAGCAGATTTCGTGGCTAGAAGTTTCGACTATCAGCGAGCGAAAGAAGAATGTAAACATCCAAGTGGACTGCTACAGTCGATTGCGATTCCAAAATTGAAATGGGAGGTCATTTCCATGGACTTCATCATAGGGTTTCCAAAGATAGTGAGACAACATGATTCCATCATGGTTAGACTGCACAGTGTTTCGAAGAAGATTTTTTCAGACAGGGATGCAAAGTTCACTTCCAAATTTTGGAAGGAGTTATTTACAGGGTTGGGCACAAAGTTGGCCTTCAACACAACTTATCAATCGCAAACAGATGGAAAAACAAAGAGGGTCAACAAGATATTGGAGGACATGTTGAGGATGTGTGTGATGAATTAGTAGTGGAGCTGGGAAGAGTATCTCCCTTTGGTAGAGTTTGCATACAACAATGCTTATCAGGAGTCATTGAGGATGAGCCATTTTGAAGGATTCTATGGGCAGAGTTGTAACACTCCTATCAGTAGGAGTGATCTGGTTAAAAGGGTGTTGATTGGACCATATATGTTGGTAGACACAAAATAGGAAATGTAGGTAATCAAGAAGAATCTAAAGGTAGCACAAGATAGGTAGAAGAATTATACAGATCAGAATAGGTTGTTCAAGGAATTTCAGGTTGGGGAACAGGTATACTTGCGCATCAAACCAAAAAAGATCTCTTTGTGGATTGGATCATGTGCTAAGCTGGCACCATGGTTTTTTCGACCCTTTAGCATTATTGAGAGCATTGGGCCTGTAGCCTATCGACTTGCAATGCATTCGACAGTGAAAGTACATGATATTTTCCATGTATCGTTGCTTATGAAGTATGTTAAGGATGTTGATCATGTGATTAACTAGTTTGTATTGCATGTGGAACCAGATGGAGAATAACATCTGGAGCCTTAGTGCATATTGCAAAAAAAGGTGCTCATGCTTCGGAACCGAGCAATTGAGCAAGTTAAGGTGCAGTGGAAGCACTTTGGGCCCAATGAAACTACATGCAAGATGGTGGACTAGATGTGAGCTATGTATCCTTCCTTGTTTTTTGACTAAGGCAAAGAAACTTCGATATGGTGGTTTGGTATATGCTTTGTGGTGGTCGGTATATGCTTTATGGTGGTTTGATATATGCTTTATGGTGGTTCATATATTCTTTATAATGGTTTGGTATATGCTATATGATGTTTTGATATATGCTTAGATATGTGTTTAGTATATGCTTTGGTATATGTTTTAGGATATATTTTTGGTAATGTTGCTATATGTACACATGTATATGGATGTAAATACCACCATGAGCTGTGTTATAAAGCTCCACTATGTGGTATGGGTGTCATGTTATTATGATTATGTTGTCATGTTACTATGCTATCATGTGCTTATGTTATCATGATGTTATGATGTCATGTGGATTGGCACTCAACAAGATGATCATTGTAAATACCATAATGAGCTATGTTATAAAGCTCCAGTATGCGGTATGTTGTTATAGTGTCATCTTATTATGTTGTTATGTTGGTTTCTTCTGAGTAGGTTGATCATTCTAAATATTGCATCGAGCTAAGTTATAAGGCTCCATCAACAGTATATATTTCTCTCACAACAGTTTTGTGGTTATAGATGTTGTTAAACACCAAAGATAGTGTTCCCCAGGTTTGTGCATCAGTGTTATGCTTCTAATTATTGGTGCAATAAATTTCTTTGGCATTAGCATTCCAGTGCTTGAAAGTTGTTGACAGAAAGCCAATCGATCATTTGTGGAGTTCATCAACGATTTGTGGATGCCCTGGAAACCAACGACGTTAAAGAAATCCATTAGCACTTGCTTTCTGTATAACGTTTCGTTGTCTTTGCTGACCTATTTATACTACAATTTCAAAAGAGAAATCCAAACAAATGGGATCTTTCATTTTGTGCGACTTTGCATACTTGATTTCTTTTGTTTAGGTAAAGGATTCTTTTGTCCAATAAAGCTATTGACAATTTAAGGATGGTGAGAATAAATGGTTTAAAGTATAAAATAATTTTAATATTTTAAATAGTAAAACATATCTTTAAGGAATATTTTAGGTATATGTCTGTTCTATTATGATTATATAGGAATTTATAAGATAATTCCCTGTTTAAAATATATTTAACAATGATTCCATTCCTTGTCTATTAAATATTTAACAAAATCTATTTAATGTCGACTATTAGCCATAAGTTTTCGAGTTGCATTTCAACATTCTACGATGGGCACATAAGAAAGATGGATATATTTTCCATCTGTACATATTCATTGTAGTGACGTGACACGATTCTGTGCAATACAGTACGTCCCCAATAAGTGGGTGAAATAATGATATCTGTAGTTTTCTACCTTAGATTTTTCATGTGTAGAGATTCATGGCTTATGAATTTAGTGATGTGATATGATGCTACATAATAAAATAATTCATTTTTTATATAATAATAATAATAATGAAAATGGTTATATATTGACACCTGAAGTTTTTAATATTAAATTTTCTGTGGAGCTTTCGTTGGTATGGTGTTTAATTTTTAGATTTAAATTTTATGTTAAGAGTGGTTGATACACTGATATTTGTAATTTTCTATTTTTTATTATCTTAATTTTAGGTGGAGTTTTATTTTTTAAGAGTATAGGTTAATTGGTGTGATGTTTATTTTTTAAGTTAGAGTTTTATGGAGAAGATTGGAGATTCAAGTCAATTATAGATTCTAGAAATATAATAAATACAACGCAATCTTAATGATCATGCAAAAAAATTTATTCCAACTAATATGCCTTGAATGCAATTTATTTGTTTTTGGAAAAAAAAAAATACCAAATAAATTTGAAAGTTAGAAATTGCTTTCAAGTTTTCAGTCCTTTTAATCATAATTTTAGGTGGAGCTTTATTAGTTGGTGTAGTGCTTACTTTTTACCTTGAGAAAATTTTTATTCCAACCAACATGTTAGGAATACAATCTATTTTTTATTTTTTTGGAAACATTACAAAATAAATTTGAAGAGTTAGAAATTGCATTTAAGTTTTCTATCTTTTCTATCGAAATCTTAGGTGGAAATTTATTTTTAAGAATATAAGTTAGTTGGTATGGTATTTACTTTTTAAATTTGAATCTTATAGAAGAGATTGAAGATTCAAGTTAATTATATATTCTAGAAACATAATGAATATAACACAATCTTAATGACCATGAATTTTTTTATTCCAACTAACATGTCCCATAACACAATCTATTTTTCTTATAAAAAGGAAAAAAAACATTACAAAATAAATTTGAAGAGTTAGAAATTTTCAAGTTTTCTATCTTTTCTATCTTAATTTTAAGTGGAACTTTATTTTTAAGGGTATAAGTTATTTGGTGTGGTGTTTATTTTTTAAGTTAGAATTTTATGGAAGAGATTGAAGATTCAAGTCAATTATAGATTCTAGAAACATGATGATTCTACAAACATAATGGATATAGCACAATCTTAATGACAACCAGAAATTTTTTATTCCAACCAACATGTCCTTGAACACAATTTATTTTTTTGGGGAAAAAAACAAACATTGCAAAATAGATTTGAAGAGTTAGAAATTGGGTTCAAAAATCTAGTCATACTTTCACGATGATTCTAAATGACCTATATGAATAGAAATATTCGAAGAGATAGCAGTTCAAAATATAGTGTAATTCATGTAAAAAAAATTTGCTATAACCTTTATGTGCAATTTTTAAATTGGATATTTTACTTATAACATTGTAAATTACATTGAAAAAGTTCGAGATTTTTTTAATGAGCTAATCGAATGAATGAAATGTTTAATTGGAAAAATTGAAGACCAAATATGTCTAGTGTATTTGAGATTAAGAGTTGTTATAAGCTATACTTTGTTAACTTGGAGGAATGATTAGAGATACTTACACAATGCATTTAATGAATACAGTGATTAGTCAGTGCATGACATATTTTAGTAAGACATAACCCTAACAATCATTTTCTTGTTGATTATTATTAATTTAATGTTAACCCATGCAAGTTATAAAGTTTGACTTTGAAAACAAATATTTACTTTTCAATATCTTTGAAAACAAATATTTAATTTTCAATATCATTGAAAAAATATTTTTCAATCATTTGATGAGAATAGACTGTTCATGATGAGAGTGTTATAAGCATACAATAAATATGAACAAGAAAAAGATACACTTATAACAACAAGCAAATACAACCAATGTTCTATTAGGCTTTGGGTATATTTATACATATATAAGATAATTGGAGCTATTTTACCTTCTCTTAACCAACCATCATTTACTTTATCTTACATATTTACCGAGTATTACTATCATTTACTAGACAATATGTATGATGACAACATAGGTCTAAAGACCCTTACAACATCCCCCTACCCTCAATGCCTTGCTCGTCCCAAGAAAGGTTGCATCAATGTCTTGGGTCATTACTATTTTGAGGAAGTATCCTTATTGTACATTGTGACTTCTTCATGTTAGATGACCGCATCTTGAAGATCTTCATTATTCACATTTTTAATGCAATCTTCCAACCAAGAACCTTCACAAGATCCTCTGTAGTGTAGGGGTGTCTTTTTAGCTCTCTCTATGATAATTCCAACACATGACTGTCATTCTTGGGTGTCTCTAATTAATTATAAAATTTGTGAAACATTCACATAAAAACCGTCCCACTTTTTCTTCTACTATAATCCAAGGACAATTCTGCAATCTTCATATTTGGGATTATCATAGTGTTGTCACCATCTTTAACACTTCATCTCTTTATATATATTCTACTTGTTTGATTTGATGTTCTTGCATCATTGACCACCAATATTCTTTTCAAAACGATTTCTGTTGCAAATTCCTTTTATGTTGCCAGTGTTTATTATCTTATAATATATAAAAACTGTATTTAAATTACATGAAAAATATGACTTGGAATTTCTATGACTTAATTAACTATTTTTACAATCTTAGTCGACTAGTTGTCGATAGACATCGACAAAAACTAACCGACTTTATTACATGAAACAGATTCGACTTGACTGTAGCATCCTTCATGACAATTTCATTTTTGTACAAATCTCCATAAGTTTGATTGCAAGAAACATATTAAACCAATCGGTAGAAGTTGGCTCCTATAATAATCAACTTTATCAACCAACATAAATAGACCAATAAATTGAAGTCAACTATTATGGACTTGGTTGATGTTCTAATGAGACTTTTGTCGAAGTCAACTTGCCCATGCTTTGTTTGTCGAATTTTTCGACTAAGTCCAAAGATGTGTGTCAAGAAGACCCATCCACTTGCATGTGCATTCTTGTTGCCCATATTAACCAACACCACGCATCAACCATACCAAAAATTCGGCTACATGGACTAGGTGGAACTTTAGTCAAATGAATCCAAGTCAAAAATAAAACAATTTCATCTATCCAATTAACAAAATTATGGTAACCAAATTTTGACATCGCAGTTCCAATAGCAATATACCAGTCGATCAACAATAAAATACAAAGAGTTGATAACCTTAATTAAATTTTCTTGAACCTATATTTACTTTGTATTCTTTATCGAAACTTGTACCACCGGAGCTACGCATACATTATACCCTAAAACTTTTCCATGAATATGGAAACAAAGTTTTAAAGGGTCAAATCACTTAGAAAGACTGACAAGGTAGTCCTACAAATTTTTCCTTACAGTTGCTTCGTCAAGCGTTCCATAGGAAGTTTAAATGGTCGACTATTACATTGGGCGAGTCAAATCTTATTGGTTTTCCATTAATGACCAAGTCGATTAACTGGTCAATCCTTACTTTAGCCTTTTCCAAAGATTTTTTGTTTGAAAATAAACATATTCTTTCTGGTATGGTTGATTGATTACTCTACCGAAATGAAATATTTTATGAAGTCGAAGTTTGAGTCTGAAAAAAAATCAAGCCGATGTCAATTTTTCCAATACTCGACCACAGCTTCCTCGTCCAAGTGGACTAAAAAAAATTAAAGCCCGCCAACACGTTTTGAAAGTTGTATTAGTATTTTGAGAGAAGAATGAGTTGGTGAGTGCGGGGGGAGAGTGACTGAGTGAGAGAGATAAAGAAAGAGAGTGGGGATTGGATAGGAAGGAAGATAATTGTGGTTGACACAAGGAGGAAGAGAGAGACAAAGGTGGACGGGGTTGTTGTGAAGGAGGGATTGAGAGGGAAAGAGAGTTTGTATGACTTTGTGAGAGTGGTGTGGGGAGGAAGAAAGAAAGAGTAGATGGGGGAGAGATAATAAGCGTGAGAGATAGAGATATGACGTGGGTGAGTGAGGGAAGAGAATAAGCAGGGATAATGAAGGAGATAGAGAGATATGGAGGGAGAGATAGAAAGGATGAAGGGAGGGAGATAGAGATAGAACTAAATGACAGATAGAGAGAGTGAGAGGGAGGCATAAGAGAGAAGGAGAGAGGGAGAGAGAAGGAAAGGAGGCGAGTGGGAGGAATGAGAGAGGATTTAAGGTGAGAGAGAGAGGTCATGTGATAAAGAGAGGGAAGTATAAAGTTGAAAGGGAGTTGTGAATTAGGGATTAAGGGAGTGGGGAGGATAGGGAGAAAGGAAGCATGGGAGAGCTGAGAGGGGAATATGGGAGTTAGGAAGGGAGGGAGAGAATAATAGAGAGAAGGAGGAAAATATATAATTGGAAGGAGGAGAGAGGGACGGATTGAGAGAGAGAGAGAGGGAGAGTGAGTGAGAGATATGTATATAGATATGGAGAGAGGGGTGGAGGGAAGGAATGAAATATAAATGGATCTGGAGGGGGTAGATAGAGGAAGGGAGAAGAAAGAAGAGAGATATATAGAGGGAAGGGGGAAGAGAGAGAGGTTGAGAGACAAAGAGAGGGTGATAAGGGAAAGAGAGAGTAAGGGAGTGAGGAAGATAGGAGAGAAGGATGGAAGGAGGGAAGAGGAGAGGTGAGGGGGAACAAAGGAAGGAGAGAGAGATAGAGGTTGAGAACAAGAGGGACGGAGAGAGAGAGAGACAGGTAGGTATGGAGAGAGAAACAGGTAAATATGCACAGAGAGAGAGAGTGAGAGTTGGAGGGTGAGAGAAATATATGGATAAGAAGAGGAGAGACAAAGTGTTAGAGATAAAGGGGGAAGGAGAGGGAGGATGTAACAACCCTAGTGAAAATTCAATGTAATAAAAGTAAATAAAGGAAAAATAATAACCACAGATGATGGGACACTTATTCCAAGCTAAATGTTGGGCATAATCCTAGTGATTGAGATCACTTGTGATTGGTTATGGCTGAGGAAATTGGCAAAGGAAATGGCTAAGGTTTTCGAAAGGTAAAATGGAATATTTGGCACATTTATGAAAATAATGGAAATTAGAAGAAAAGGGAGGTGAAAGGTCATAGGTTGAATGTGAGGAGGAAACTGAAGGAAAATAATGGAAACTGAAGAAAATAGAGACCTCATTCATAAAAAGGCTTATGAGGATCAGTTGGTAACATTTTCTCGGTTCAGTTTTGGAGCTCTCATTATTCTCTCTCTCTTTCTCATACTGTTAGAGACTTAGAGTTTTCTTGGAGCACTCTTGGAGGGTGTAGAATACATGGATTTTTGGAGCAATAAGGCAAAGGAAGAGCAGGAATGCACAAGAAGGCATCAGGATTAGTAGCTACATCAGATTTACTTTCAGGTACTAAGTTGCAAGTATGTTTCCTTCACTAGTTTTGGCATGCATGTGGATTTTTGGTTGTGATATGTCATTGGCATGGAGGATGACCAACATTGGGAATGGATTGCCTAGCCTTGCCATTTCCTAGATAGACATGGTGATTGTGGTTTTATTTTCATTGTTGTTTTATTTTGTTGGTTCTCATGTTTCCTTAGTTTCGGTTGAGTTACTAGTCCTAGAGCCTTGGTTGGACAAATGCTTTGGAGCCCTCGAAAAACTTGGGTTAGGTTACTATTCCTAGAGCCTTGGTTGGAAAAACACTCTGGAGCCCTTGGTGGGTTGAGTTACTAGTCCTGGAGCCTTGGTTGGACAAACACTCTAGAGCCTAGTAAAAATTTTGGGTTGAGTTACTAGTCTTGGAGACTTGGTTGGAAAAATTCTCTAGAGCCTTAAAAGACTTGGATAGAGGTCGATCCGAAGATGGTTTTGTGATGTTTGACCATGAGGTGGAATCATTGTTTGATGGGTTGAGGTGGATGGCCTCTAGAATCCCTATATGGTTTTTTATTGATGTTTTCTATAAAATCCCACATTCATGCTTGGAATATGGCACGGGGGTGAATGGATGAAGAGAGATTTGGCTTAGCCATTCTACGGTCGAGTGGAACATGGAAGTCCCATCTCGGGTTTAGATTTTTCATCCTTAATGAAAGATTATTTCTCGTTGTATTTCTATGAGAATTTTACTGGATTGTATGTGGTTTATATGGTTGTACTTTCATGAGTATTTTTGCTACTATTATGTTGGTTCTGTATGTGTTTTAAGACAAAAACCATGTGTGGATCTCATCATGTTTTACTTGTAATTGAACGATAAATGTATCTATGACCTAATGGATGGAATGGAAGTTGATGTGTTGAGGCATAAATGGTTCTTAACTATTCTCAGCTAAGTATGAGACACCTATGCTCAAAACTGTTAACTACACCTATAGATTACACATTTGCAATATGTTTGACGAAATGCCTGTCATGGCTAGTAGGGGCCCAGTCAAGGTCTTAAACAAGTATTTTCTTTAACTTTCATTTCCATGTTATTTTATTGACCTGAAGAGATGGTTCAATTCTGGGTAGTGACTTGGGCTCTGGGCTTGAAAAAGTGGCTCAAATTCCAGAGTCACTGGCATATCACTGATAATTTTGGTCTCTAGTAACTGGCAAGCAGGCCTGTGAGAGTGACTTTGGGTTGCTCGTCTCACTCATGCCTATAGCATGGGAGCGTTTGAGCCTTAAATTGTCCAAAATATTAGGGGGACCCCAAGGAAAGTTGTCTAAAGTATTGGATTGGTTCTTGAGGGTCTTGTAGCTGATAATTAATGTCTGTTTGGTGTGTTTCCATTGGTTCCATTTCCTTAACATGACTTAGGAGGTAAAATAATATCATAGTGGCCTCTCGTCGCATGTTTACCCTAGCTGGTTGGTTTCTTGGGTAGATGTGGGAGGAGGGTGTTACAGAGTGGTATCGGAGCATGATTCACCCCTCAAACTAGACGGGCTATGTGTTGGTCATGCACACATGTCAGTTAAATGTGTGTCTCTCACCCTTGCATTCCATGTGCTTGTTGCATTTGCATGATGTTGTTCATGGTTGTATTGATGTCGTCATGTGAAATTTGAGGTGTTATTGTGGAATGCATCATTGTGAGTGTATGACTGGGTATATGTTGATTTATGTCTCTTACATGTATCGTTGTAGTATGCTTTGTTACATTCTTGAATGTTTGGTTACATTCTTGTATGCTTGGTTGCATGTATCATTCTTGCAGGTTTGATTTCAAGTATTGTTCATTCATGCTTGGACATATGTGTTTATGCATCACTTATTCATGTTCATGTTTTCAAAAGGTCAAGTGTATAGTGACGTAATGATGGTGATTGACATGCATGAGTTCGTGGTGTGTGTTGTTATTGAGGTCTTGCATTGATTACTAGACCCTAGCTAGAATGACAGTTGCATGGTCGTATGCTTATGTTTTATGTTTCTATATGTTGTCATGATTATGTTATACATGTGTCACATTGATTTGTTGATCTTACAGACAAGGTATCCTCCCCGAGCTATACTAAGGTATGTTGGTTTATTTTGATTTGGTTTAGCTGACATGATACATCTTGTAGGAAGAAATATCAAATGGCTAGCAAGATGGTTGACTACAAAGACTCTCCCTATGAATTTGAGGAGTAGCATGGTGTTGGGAACTCTTCTGATTTGGAAGTTACACTGAAAAGCTTAAAGGAAGAAATAAGGAGTTGTAAGGAAGATAATGATTGAATCATACAGACACAAGAAAAGTTAACAGAGGTAAATGCAGTCATACTTCAGAGCTTGTCATATTTGTAGTGACAGGGACTGCTTCAGGTCAACTATGAGAAGGAGGATAGAACTAATGGGGCATATGGTAGTAGATCGCATGGTGGTCACTGATCAGATAGATATGAAACAATTAGAGATGGAAGATTGTTGAACACTTCGGATAAGAGAAGGGATAGACACAGGAATGATTCTAGTTCTAATTCAAATAAGCACTATGATTGTCATTGGTATCATCCTTACAGAAGGAGTGATAAGGGGTATTTTCTAGATGATTTTAAGAAAGCAAAGCCACCTACTTTTGATGGAGAGGTAAAGAAATCACAAGATTCAAAGGCATGGTTGCTAAGCATGAAGAAGTTCTTCAGATTGCATGACTATTCAGAGAACATGAAAGCTAGAGTGGCTACATTCAGTCTCAAAGGAAAAACAAATATTTGGTGGGAAGAAGTGAAGAATGTCAGAGGTATAGATGAGGAATATTTGACTTGGAGTGAGTTTGAGCAGCTATTCAAGAAGATGCATTTGTTAGAAAGATACTTTGATGATAGGGTGAAAGAATTCTATGAGCTAAAGATGTGATCCATGATAGATGATGAGTACACTAGCAGATTCTTGGAGTTGTTGAGGTATGTGCCTTACCTCAAGGAGGAGAAGGCTAAGATTCATAGATTAGTTAGTGGGTTACCGGTTGCATTCAAAGATAGGATTGAGTTCGACGAGCCTATATCATTGGAGGAGGCTATCCGAAAATTCAAACATTTCTATGAACAATCAAAGCACATAATTTAGACTAAGCTAGACTAGAGAGGTAATGTAAAGAACAAAGGAAAATGTGACAAGAAGCGAGTACGACCATAGGACACAGCTAACAACGAGAATTTTGCACCACCTAAGAGGTTCAATGCATCAGATAGAGGACAAAGACACAAATCTAAGGATCATAATAAGGAGTCGTGCGATGTTTGATTTGTCGAGGAGATCATGGAAGGAAGGGTTTTTTGTAGAATTAGGGTGGTAGACCTTAGATATACAGTGCGTAGGAGGCACAAATTGTTGGGGATGTTGGTCAGATTATTCCACGCATCTATGCAACATTGGATAACAAACAGGCAGAGCATCGGGCATCTATCAGTGAAATGGATGGTAAGCTTTGTGATCAAGTTATTTTTATTTTGATTGACCTTGGATCTAATTATAGCTATGTTAGTCCAAACTTGGTGGATAAGTGTGATTTGAGTAAGGAATACATGCAAAGTCTTGGTTAGTGAAATTGGATACATGTACAACGAAGTGAGTTAGTCATTGGGTAAGATATTGTGCATTTGACTTGTGTGGTATGCCTACCATAGCACATTTGAATGTATTACATTGGGTTCTTACAGTATGTTGTTGGGCATGGAATGGTTGTATCTTCATAGAACCAAGGTGGATTGTTATGACAAATCTATTGAGTGTGTTGATGACAATGGGTAACCAAGAGTCTTACAGGGTAAGAAGAAAGCTACATCAGTTAGGATGGTGACAAATATGTAAGCAAAGCGTAGCTACATGAAAGGGTGTAAGTTATTCACAGTACACATTTCTAGTGATAAGGGTAAGGAATTTGAGGATATGGATGTGTTCAATAGGTACCTCATTTTACAGCAGTTCAAGGATGTATTTCCTGAGGACATGACAGAGTTTCCACCTCAGAGGGAGGTATACTTTTCTCTTTTGTTAGTACTAGGGGCAGCTCCAACATCGAAAGCACCTTACAGGATGAGCACACCTCAGTTAGTTGAGTTAAAGTTGCAGTTGAAGGAAATGTTAGACAAGGGATACATTAGGCCAAGTGTGTCACCATTGGGCACACTGATATTGTCTGTGAAGAAGAAAGATGGGACACTCAGATTATGCATTGACTATAGGCAGTTGAAAAAAGTGACCATCAAGAACAGGTACCCTTTACCGAGGATTGATGACTTGTTCGATCAGCTGAAGGGAGCAACAATTTTCTCCAAGATCGACTTGAGATCCAGATATCATTAGGTACACTTCAAAGAGGAAGACATTTACAAGACCGATTTCCAGACTAGGTATGAACATTATGAGTTTGTTGTTGTTCCATTTGGATTAACTAATGCTCCAACTACATTTATGTGTTTTATGAATAGTGTGTTGCATCCATATTTAGATAAGTTTGTTGTTGTGTTCATTGATGATATACTGGTATATTCTAAAAATGAGGAAGAGCATGCCAAACATTTAGAAACAGTGTTGAGGTTGTTGAGAGAGCATTAGTTGTATGCTAAGCTAAACAAGTGTAGTTTATTTCAGACTCAGGTACACTACTTGGGGTATGTTGTCTCTAAGGAGGTCATCGCAATTGATCAAGAGAAGATAAGGGCCATCATGGAGTGGGTAGCTCCTAAGAATGTGGATGAGGTGAGATATTTTATGGGTTTGGAAGGTTATTATAAGAGGTTGATCAAGAACTTCTCACATATTGTTTATCCTATCACATCATTGCAAAGGAAATGTAAGAAATTTGAATGGACTGAGGACTGTGAAGCTAGCTTTGAGAAACTCAAGCAATTGCTAAGACATGCACTAGTGCTACATATTGCATATCTGAACAAAGAGTTTGTAGTATGCACAGATGCTTGCAAGAAAGGACTTGGTGGAGTCCTTATGCAGGATGGACAAGTAGTATGTTATGAGTTCTAGAGACTAAATGATCACGAGAAGAACTACTCGACACATGATTTGGAGTTAGCAATGATCATACATGCATTAAAGATGTGGAGACACTATCTTCTTGGCAGGAGATTTGTACCTACAAGTGATGACATTGGTTGAGGTATTTGTTTGACCAGCCAAATTTGAATGCTAGGTAGGCTAGATGGTTGGCCATGATCAACGAGTTTGATTTTGAGATCAGATACATCAAAGGTAACGAGAATAGGGTTGCAAATTCTCTCAGCAGAAGGGTACAAGTAAATCACTTGGCAACTATGAGATCCTATGGGATGAAATTATAGGATAAGATCTTGTAGGCAGGTCAACAGGATGCTCGTACAGGTATAGGTGTAGGTATAGGTACAAGTAGTTATATCAGTATAGGTGCAGGTGCAGAGGGTATGGATTATTGTCTTATAGAATATGGGTTGGTCAGGTTTCAAGACAGGATATATGTATCCGATAACAATGAGCTTAAGAAGGTGATCTTGATGGAGTTTCATGCGAAATCATATTCGGGTCACCCAGAATATTAGAAGAAATTACCGGTAGCGAAGAGATTTTAATATTGGTTGAATCCAAAGAGAGGTGTAGCCGATTTTGTGGCTAGATGTTTCGACTATCAGTGAGTAAAAGCAGAATGTAAACATCTAGGTGGACTACTACGGCTGACTGCGATTCCAAAATGGAAATGGGAGGTCATTTCCATGGACTTCATTATAGGGTTTCCAAAGATAGTGAGACAACATGATTCCATCATGGTTAATGTGGACACGTTGACAAAGTTTGCATGATTCATTCTGGTTAAGTCTACATTCTCAGCTAGTGATGTAGCATAGGTATTCATCCGAGATATGGTTAGATTGCACGGTTTTCTATAGAAGATTGTTTCAAACAGGGATGCGAAGTTCACTTCCAAATTTTGGAAGGAATTATTTATAGGGTTGGGCACAAAGTTGGCCTTCAACACAACTTATCATCCACAGTTTGATGGAAAAGTAAAGATGGTCAACAAGATATTGGAGGACATGTTGAGGATGAGTGTGATGCATTAGCAGTGGAAGTGAGAAGAGTATATCCCTTTGGTAGAGTTTGCATACAACAACGCTTATCAGGAGTCATTCAGGATGAGTCATTTTGAGGGATTCTATGGGCGGAGTTGTAACACTCCTATCAGTACGAGTGATCTGGTTAAAAGGGTGTTGATTGGACCATATATGTTGGTAGACACAGAACATGAAATGTAGGTATTCAAGAAGAACCTAAAGGCAACACAAGATACACAAAAGAGTTATGCAAATCAAAATAGGTTGTTCAAGGAATTCCGGGTTAGGGAATAGGTATACTTACGCATCAAACCAAAGAAGAGCTCCTTGTGGATTGGATCATGTGCTAAGCTGGCACCATGGTTTTGTGGACCCTTCAACATTATTAAGAGCATTGGGCTAGTAGCCTATCGACTTGCATTGCCTCCGACAGTGAAAGTCCATGATGTTTTCCATGTATCGTTGCTTAAGAAGTATGTTAAGTATGTTGATCATGTGACTGACTGGTCTGTATTGCATGTGGAACCAAATGGAGAATTCCATCTGGAGCCTTAGTGCATATTGCAAAAAATGGTGCTCATGCTCTGAAACTAAGCAATCAAGCCTTAGTGCATATTTGTCATAGTACCTATCTGACAAATATTTCTTCCTAAAACATATCTTGAACTCATGCCAACCCAAATCCTATGTGTTGATGTCTCTAACCCACTTCACATCTTCCGACCAGATGTATGCTTTCCCTTTGAGGTTGAATATAGATATTCTATACTTTATGTTCTTAGTGTATTCATGAAGCTCAAAGAACTTCTTCATCCCAACTAATCATGCCTCTATATCTTATGGTTTCTTCACATCTCCATCAAAGGTAGGTGGCTTAGCTTTCTTGAACTTATCTAGAAAATATCCCTTGACACTCCTCCTGTAAGGATGATAAGAATGATGACCATGATACATGTCAAAACTAGAACTAGAATATAACTTATGTCCATCACCTCTCCTATTTGGTGTGTCCAAGAACTTGTCATCTCTAATTGTCTCATCCCTATCTGACATGTTCCCACCATGATATCTACTGCCATATGCCCCATTAGTCATATCCTCCCCCCCATGGATGATTCTAAAAATTCTATGTCTCTGTAAGTCTGACAAACTCTGAAGGATTACTGCATTAACTTATGCTTGTTTCTCGTGTGCTTGAATGCTTTTGTCATTATCTTCTTTGCAACTTCTTATTTTTTCCTTCAAATTTCTCAATGTCCCTACTATGTTAGGAGAGTGCTCACCACCATGTTGCTCATCTCATGCATAGGGAGATTCTCGTGAATTGTAGTCTACCATCTTGCTAGTCATGTTTGATCTTCTTCTTGAATGTATACCATGGCATCTTAAACCAAAACATAACATAATCAACATACCTAAGTATAGTTCAAGGAAGGATATCTCATCTGCAAGATCAACCAGATTAGCGCAATACATGTGTGAACATAATCATATCAGTAGATAAACATCATTCAAACCATCATCTAGTTACCATGCATGAATATACCAACCACATACAATGACCTTAGGCACGATAATTATAACCATGTCAATGTATGCATAATGATGTATAAACACTGACATGCATAACAAGTGCATAACTGACATACACATATGATGGCCATATCCAACAGCAATACCATCAACTTTCACATGGCGACCCAACTGAAATAATGAGCACCACCATTCATACACAACAAGCACACATGCCATAAGAATAATGAACACATATGAAACCAACATGTGTGCATGACCAACACATTCCGTCCATCCAGTCTAAGGGATGAACCATGCTTTGATACCGCTCTGTAACACCCTCCTCCCACATTTACCCAATCTAGTTGTTCCTCTGGGGTAAACATGTGACAAAGAGTTACTATGATGTGGTTCAACTCCCCATGTATAGTTAAGGAAGTGGAACCGATAAAACAAAACCAATCTAAACTTTCTCAGGAGCAACAAAACCTTCAAGAGACAACCAACCCTTCTAGGTGCCCAACCCCTGAGACAACTTGTCCATATGCTAAGATAGATCCCCAATCACTCCCATGAAAATCCATTCATGTGACTGGCACTCTTTATTGTCTCCCACAACAAGACATGCATGCGACTGTGGCCTTCTTTAGGCAATTCTGAGATAGTGACCCTAGATTTTGTGCCACCTTTTCAGGGCTAAATCTTAGGCCTCTGCCGAGAACTTCATCAAACTTCTAGAAATTATAAATAACAATGAATTAAATCTACTAATGAAAAAATTGGTATAAGTACTTGACCTGA
Organism: Pinus tabuliformis; assembly: GCA_031772625.1. Classification (NCBI taxonomy): domain Eukaryota; kingdom Viridiplantae; phylum Streptophyta; class Pinopsida; order Pinales; family Pinaceae; genus Pinus; species Pinus tabuliformis. Next base: position 1,593,408,783 of record CM062816.1, read on the forward strand.
CCCCTACTATCCATGACATACATTTCGTCAAACATATCATAAACATGTAATCTATAGGTCATAACCACATATCTCAGAATAGGGGTCTCATACTTATTTGGGAATCATCCAAAATAATTTATTCCTTATCAAAATAGTTGCATTATCATCTATTAGCCCATATATCCATTCGCATTTGCTGTACTAATCAAATCATGATGAGAGCCATAACCAAAGTTTGTCATGAACCATGCTTTTAATGAGCATATAACCAACATAATAACAAGAGTAGAACAACCATAGAACCCACATATTAACAAGTACACTTACGCATGAAATACCAAAGGAGAAAGAATTCTTATTAATGTATGCATAAGCCAACCAAGTTAGGGACTTCCACGAACCACCCAACCATAGATTCGGCTGAACCAAATCTTTCTTTCAGCCAATCACCCCCGTGCCATATTCCAAGCATGAATGTGGGACTCACAAAAGAACCAATCAAGGATTCCTTGGGCTTTACCATATATCCACCAAGGGATTCCTAGGCCCAAAACCCTCATCAATACAACCAGGCTTTACCGCAATCCCACTAGATCACTAGGCCCTAAACAAGCATGGATGCCTCCAGATCTCTCCACCTAAACCGTGAGGAATTTGTTTGTCTCCACCTCTTGGCTTTACTGTGTATCCCACCATTATCTATCAAGGTATTCCTAGGCCTACAAGGTCTCCACCCTCTAACATTTACCATGTATCCCTCCATTACCAGTCAACGGAATCCTAGGTATAATTAAGGGTATTCACAGCTAGACTTTACCATATATCCCACCAAGGGATTCCTAGGCCTTGTGATTAATCCTTAGACCACCCCACTCATATTTGAATTCATTTGTCAATCCAACTCAACCAGGACAAGGGAATCCCATCACACCATGAGAATCCAAAAATGGCAAGGCAAGGATGAAAACTAGTGTCGCACCTGACAAGACTCATGTCATTGAGAAGAAGAGAACCAAAAACACACATGCATGTACCATGCATGCCAAAACTAGTAAGGAAATCATACATGCAACTCAATGCCTACAAGTAATTCCATTGCACTCACTTGATTCCCGTTCTTCCTTGCTTGATCCCTGCTTTCTCATTCTTTCATGTCCTTCTTTTACCTTCTTCCCCCCAATGCTAGAGTGATCCAATAATACTCAAGTGCCCAAGAGTATGAGAGAGTAGAGAGAATAGAGAGAGCTCCAAAACTGAACTAACAAAAGGTTGTGAATTGATACTTAGAAGCCTTTTTTATCAATGAGACGTCTATTTTCTTTAATTTCCATTATTTTCCTTCATTTTCCTCCTCACATGGAACCTATGACCTTTCACCTTCCTTTTCTCGTAATTTCAACTATTTTCATAAATAAAATTCCAATTAATGTCTCTTGCCTTTTCAAAGCCTTTTTCATTGCCTTTGCCAATTTCCTTAGCCATAATAAACCAAATGAACACCCACACTAGGATGCTTTGCCCAACATTCATCTTGAAATACGTGTCCCGTGACCTTGGTTATTATTCTTTCCTCTATTAACTTTATTACATCAATTTTTGACCAGGGTTGTTACACTAACTTCCTTAAACAACTTTGCATTGTCTTCATACAAGATCAAATGAGGAAAATAGGAACATACTTCCCAACCTCCACTAATTTCCCCCCTTCATGCTCCTTATAGATTTTGGAGAAATGCTAAACTCCATATTGAGCTAGATTCTTAAATCCAGACACTAGTTCACCTTCACCATTTGAATGCTCTTAATTAATATTCACATTCTTCTTGTGGTTGGTGAATCGATGAAAAAAAAAAGTAATTTCATCACCAAAATCTAATCAAATGTATCTAAATGTTATAATCAAATAGTCTCCATACACCATGAAACAAAATTATTTTATTTACCTATGAGTTTTTCAAATAAGATTCCTCTATGGAAAGCATTTCTAGTTTTTTTTCCTCCACATCTATGATCTACCATCTACCTACTCCTTATCGAAGGAAGAAAAACCCACTTAACATCCATTGTTTAGCTAAGTCCCATCCTTTATAACAAATTCTGAAATTGGAGAAGGTGTTTCCTTACACTAGGATTAGGAAAACCTTTGACCACATTGACAACATGATGATAACTCATACATATAAAATATATATTATTGTACTCCAAACATATGTGTAGACTCCCAAACACTACTTCCACATCAATAAGTTCAACCAAACTCTCTAGTAGATCAATACTAACTAGAATCTTCGCCACTATCCTATACACTGAATATTTGTAGGATGGATCCACCATGACAAACTTCCCAAATAATACCCTAAGTCCTACAAAAAATTATCATTCCAAACTTCTAAAGGAAACTTTGGAAGTTTAAACTAGATGGTGTAGGTACTAACTACTTTTTGATTCAAGTCAAAATAGGGATGCCATTATATCAAGTTGAGCATAAAATTCCATGGAACAATCAATCACTTAATGTTTTCGCTACATATTTTTTAGAAATTAAGAAAAATGAAAGACAAAATCATCACTGCACCATCAACAATAACTAATTTTTTTCCAGGAACTGAGAGGAGCGATGGAGGCGTTTCAGAGTTCTAGGGTTTCAGAGGAGAGCTACTGCACCGACGCGGTTTCAAGAGATCTGACATGCAATGGATCGGCTAGACGTCTGGCCGCTGGATTCTCTGGAATCGCTGTTTCCTTTTGGTACTGGGTCAGATCTGCTAAGGAGAAGGTTAACAATGGTTTGAAGCGACCGATGTGCCTTCCCTCTCTTAGGGTGCTGGTAGAGTACCTCAGGGCGGCACCAGAAAATGCTTGCCCGGATTTTGTCACTCCAAAACAACAGGTTTTTATTCTGTCTTTTCTTGATACGCCCCCCTGCGTGAATGCTATTCTTTGGCATGGCAAAGCTATTTACGACTATGGAGGAAAGAAACATTTGGCAGTTCACATGCCCCTTTTCGATGTGCTGTGGATTCGATCTGTCGACCTAGGGCGATTTTTAAATGGTAGAGTTGTAGATCAAGTATGGGATGGGAATAGTGAACCGTTTTCGCGGCGTATGGAGGCTCTTATGTGCTTTGTAGTGCAGATCTGGGCTCCAACCACCTCGACGTTGCCTTTAAACAGAGGACCTTGCAGATCTGGGATGAAGCTATCAGATCTGTCCATTTCCAGGCAGCAGGTTAGGGACAAACACAGTAGATCCGGGGTGGAGCTACCAGATCTGGCCAGATCTAGGCAGAAGAAAAATGAAATCACGCCAGATCCAGAATACAAATCTGAAAAATGGGATCTGATCAAGACAAACACAACGGATCTGAAACAAATATTCATCAGATCAACAGAAGGCAAGCACATTTGTGTGCAGATCTGGGAACAAATGAGTGTGTTGGAGCTTAAAAAAGAGATCCAGGATAAACTAGGAATCCGAGCTGCTCTCCAAATCCTAATATTTTCTGCGATATGCTTGCAGGAGCAACACACTCTCCAGCATTACAAGGTTGCAAAGGACTCAACCATTATCCTAAGTCACCGATTGAGAGGCAGATCCAAGGGAGCTACCTCAAAACCTACAGGAAACTACCGAGATGCAGCCAAAGGGAAAGAATCTCCAAAGGGGAAAGAACCCACAGATGCCAATATACCTCCAGGGCAGTATATCGTGGATCAAATGCCAGAGAGTCCCTCCATCTTGCTGGATACTGCAGAGGTAAAGTCTATATTCTCAGATCTACAAAAAAAAGCTGTTATTTGTAGATTTAATGGCTTGTGGCCTAGAGCGGATGCTTTGTACCAATGGATTCACACGGTATGGACAAAAAACTGCCATATCCACCTATGCTCGAAGGGTTTTTTCATAGTAATCTTCCTCGTAGCAGAAGAAAGGGAAAAATTTTCAATGAAGGACCATGGTTCTGGGGCAGTGCGGGATTGTTTGTTACCCCATGGTTCCCAGAGTTTGATGCAAACGCTATGGTGGTATCAAGGATGCCAGTATGGGTAAGGTTGCATAATCTCCTGCTACATTTTTGGCATTTCAAGACCTTATCAACCATAGGGAATACCCTTGGAAGAATGTTAAAGATTGATACAGAGAGACACATAAAAGGAATCTTTACTTTTGCTAGGATATGTGTCGAGGTAGACCTTAGCCAAGGATTACCTGAAAGCATTTTTCTGAACTTCAACAATTCTCAGTGGAAACAGCCTTTGGACTATGAGAATACAGCATTCAGATGCAGGGGATGTCAACAAACAGGTCATCTGTTCAATGCATGCAAAAGCCTCAACAAGAGCAAGCCACAGCAAAGAAAGCCCAAAGGATGGCAGAACATAGATGATGTAAAAAAGAAGAGAGCCGCGGAAAAGAAAGCCCCTTCGGTAACAGAAGACGAAGAAACAGAAGCAGAGGAGGACGATACCACCATAGAGGAAGATGAAATAGAAAACCAGAAGGAAAATACAGCAGACAACAAGGCTTCACAATCCCACTCAGAACAGGTAGAAACACAGCAAAATCAGGCAGAGATGATAAGCATGGATCAAAGCATGGGAGGCATCAAAAGGCATCATCATTCAGATACTTCAGACTCAGACAAAGAAACAGGGCCTCCGAATGAAACAACACAGATAGTCATTGCTTCGACCGAGCCCACTCAAGGAGAATGGCGCAAGGTCGAAAAGAAAAAGGGGAGAAAAACTTGAAGCGTGAGTTTTACTCACAGCCGGAATTCAGTTTTTTCAACCCTCTTTCTTTCTTTCTTCTCTCTTCTTTTCTTTTCTTTGTGCACGTTAGTCTTCTAACGTTGCGTGGGGTGCGAAAGCACTTGAGCCCTCGTGACAATTGCTGAATGCTTCATTGCATCTGCTAGTGTAACTTTTCATTAATTCTTTAATAAAAGGTTACCGATTTTTTTCCTCGGAAAAAAAAATAACTAAATTTTTTCCCAATAACCTAGTGAAATATTCAAATGACGCCCTATTAGCTCCATGATTGAGTGTTTCAGTAGGGATAGCCTAAAGTGACACCTTACTAAATTTTTACTGATATAATCCAACACCTTCTTAGTTCTCAACTATTAAATCTTCATTGATTTTCATCTTGATACCCCCTCCTAATAGTTGATCATTTTTTTCCACTTCATTGAGCACATCAGCTTCTCTTTCCTATCACTTCCCAAAAACCCAATTCCCATTCTCTTTCCTATCACTCCCCAAGAACCCAATTCCCTCTCTCATATTAAAATAATTCCCCAAAATTAAATTCATTGTAAACTCCACAACCTACATCCTCAAGGGGTGAAAACTTTGTGGTAAAGAATTCCCCACAATTAACTTCATTGTAAACTCCACAACCTACATCCTCAAGGGGTGAAACCTTTGTGGTAAATCTCGTCAATTCCAACACATAAGGCATTAATGGGCAGATTACTTGCCTCTGATTGTCGAATGAATGTATAATCAAATTGAATGTATCTTATTCCCTTTACATTTAAAATGTGTTTAGATGAAGATCCTCTATTCTAACATTGGCACCTACTTTTTGGAAAATATTAAATACCATGCACTAATTTAATGATTGTTTTACTTCTGTTAATTATTCACAAATTGGAAAAACAAGAAACCAATCATTAGATTACTTCATGGTGCTTAATATTTTTCCTTATCTTCACACTTTTGATTTATTAACCTCAACATCCATAAAATTATGTTATACAACAACCAAAAAAAAAAAAAAAAAACCAACCAAACAAACAAAACTCATAACTCATAGTAATTAATATTTTCCCTTATCTTTAGGCTTTTGATTTATTCACCTCAACATCCATAAAATCATGGTGTAAAATCCCCCAAAAGGACATTGTCAGCGGGATTGGAATTTCAAAAAAGACTTCCCATTAAATTTGGCATTTTTTGACCTGTTTTCATAGTTTCAAGCGAGAATTTTGACGATTTTGTAATTTTTTAAACTGTATTTGACGGGAAAATCACCTCATGATGGGAAATTTGCCCATCAAATTCCAACCTTGACCGTCCCACTAATTAGTGTAAATGTACCCATGGAAACTTTTTAAGTGGACTTCTAGTCCCTTCCATGTCTGCAGTTAAGAGCAAGATATCTCTCAATAAATCTTAAAATCATGGTGTGTAAAATCCCCTAAAAGGTCATCGTCCCACTAATTAGTGTAAATGTTTCCATAGGTTAGAAAGATCTCACAGCCATCGAGACTTTTTAAGTGGACTTCTAGTCCCTTCCATTTTTGCGGTTAAGAGCAAGATAACTCTCAATAAATCTAAAGGATTTAAGCTCAAATTGATTAGTTCACTAAAAGATTTAAACAAAAATTGACTAATTCACTTGCAGAGACATATCTACCAAAGGGCAATCATAGCCTCAGCTTTTTACAAAATTTCTCTGATCTGGGGTAAGGTCTACTCCAAGGCACTTTCCATCCTCCTCTAATAATTTGATATTTTTCTTTATTATTTTTCTTTTAATTTCTTTTAATTTATTAGTTGGCACTTTCCATCTCTTTTTAACAATGATATTTTTCTTTATTAATTTTCTTTATTTATTTATTATTAATTATGTTAAAACATGGTTGAGGAATTTCAAATTTTAATTATATTGAAGAAATGGTTTACATTAAATTAGATTTGAGTAATTGTAAAATTTTAAAATATAAATAACCAAAATTTAATAATCCAATAATATTCTTTATCTAATATATATATATATATATATATATATATATATATATATATATATATATAATCCAATAAAAAATATATCTAATACATACATGATCCAATAAATAATATAGAAAATATGTAAATAGTTCTTCAGTTTCTTTTTCCTCCTCCCCTCTTCAATTTATTAAAATATAATATATAAAATATAGCTGTTAATTTTCAATTATTTTTGACACAGGATTCTGTGCATTTTGATGCCAACAACCATCGTCTACACATAAGAGTTGTACAGTTTCAATTACATGCTCCAACCATTCTTGTTGGGCGATCCATATTTCCTATGCTATTGGGCTTTAAATGAACGGCGGTTGTATATGCCCACCGTTCGATTTCGGCCTTAGCAAAATCGAACGGTGGGCATATATAGCCGCCGTTCATTTAAAGCCCGATAGCATGGGATTTATTGGTTGCCTTCTCGTTGGGGATGCAGTGGTAAATTCGGTTATGGCACATGGTTCCAAGCACATATTGCATCAGCCACTAAGATTCATTGATCTAAATCTTTTAGAAATTGTGTATCATATTTAAGCTCTTGAAAATAACAATTATAAGTTTCTTATAATTTTACTTAGTTTAAATAACAATTATTTTTTTATAATTTTACCTAGCTTAAATAACAATTATATTCTTTTATAATTTTACCTAGCTTAAAGTTAGCAAAAATAGTTTTTGAAGTATAAAATATTTGATAAAAAATGTTTTTTTAAGGATAAAATATGTGATGAAAAAATAAAATATATCTTGAGCAACTCTCTCTTTAATGAATTCAATTTTATTATCATAACACTCTTCGGTGATGAACGAAAAAACCATTCTTCTAAGCCTATACCATACAAGGATATATTGCAGGGTACTTTTAATAATCTTTATTCGATATTGGTTGAAATCCTTGGTTCAAATTTGACCTAGTGGTAGATTATTTTACCATTATTGAAAATAAACCATCTATCATTACAATGCCCTCAATTTGGTAATCATTACAATGCCCTATTCAATTGGGCAATCGTGATATATCACCTATACCTATATAAATCGCAGGGAAAATAGAAAAAAAAAAGTTATAATATTTATGTTAGGTTAATATTTATTTTATATTTATCTTATTTTAATCTTAGGGTTTGCTAAGTAATTATATTAGAGATTTTTTTATTATTATTTATCAATATGCATGCTATTTCATATATTGATTTTATATTCAAATTGCGAATATGACCATTGATGTAATAAGCATGTTATTTTAGGTATTGGTTTTATAATCAAATTGCCAATATAACCATTGATTTATATATTGTAGGTTGTTTTGTGAATTGAATATAAATACTCATTCTTATTTTTCTATTAAATAAAATCTGATTATTATATAAAATTAATAGTTAAAATTTAAGCATTTTATTATTTATCCATATAAATAGATTGGTTTTTTGTATTATTTTAATTAATGTCTTGGGTTGATCATTATATCAGTATAGATCCATCCATATTCTGGATCTCAAATATTTTTTCACTCTATGCTAGTTTGCATATCATGATATTTGATCCTTCTCTGGTCTTAGTAGATCCAGAGTAAATATGGGTCTATGCTGGTTTAATTCCTCCCTTTAAATAGGCTACATTCCAAGTGAATGTCATGGGTCAATACCAAGTGCCATCTTTATTTTTATTCATATTAATATTAATATTAGGGTTAATAGTGTTTTTTGCATGGTATTAATAATAATTTGGCCCATGGTGTTTGGCCCATAGGCTTCACCTAAATTAAACCTTATTTTTGAGTGTTAGTAAATATAAAGTGAATTATGGAATAAATATAAAAAAATGTTTTATTTATCTACCATATGTGATGTCCCCCATATATGTGTAAATATTTATTTTACTGCATTTTTTTGGACAAACTGAATATTGGTTAATTTTGATATAAACAGTAATTTTGTTTTAATTTATAAAAGTGAATTACTGGAATCTTGGCAATAATTAATGAGTTTAATTTAAATGAGAATAAGTCATCTAGGGATGACAATTTATTCTCAAACAGTTACGTTGGGTAGTTACCCAACCCCTAAATACTTCCAGAAGGAAGATTTATTCCAGGAATCAAGATGATGGGGGGCATATGAGAGACCTGGGAGGAAAAGAGGAAAAGTGTGCAATGAACTGGGCCACATCTGAGAGACCTGGGTGAAAAAGAGGAAAAGTGTGCAATGAATTGGGCAACTGTGTTGTAGGGACAAACAGTGCTACCTGGGCTATGTCTAGTTAAGAGTAGATAGCTACTACATTCAATAATAGTAAATATTGAAGAAAATACCCTGTGAAGGGTAGCTCGGGGGGATACTTCAGGCGGGGAGCTGGGGTCTCAAGGCTGGGAGGCAAAGAATCAGAAGAATCTAACTCAGTATATCTAGAAGGGCGAGTACAAATAAGTAAATCTAAATATTTTCTCTTAAAAGTTCAAGGTACTACTTACTTGTATGATTTCTAAATAGTAACTAGTTTGTTAATTCATTGAAGAACTGTTATAAATAGAACCAGAATGGGTTGGATATTATTCTTCATTCAAGAAAAGAAAATTAGCAATCTATAAGTAAAATTCATTTTACCACAATGATACCGAAAACGACCATAACAGAGAATTATTGTAATTAGAAAAATAGAGGAGAAAGAAGAGATCACAACTCCAAGAGAGAACAGTAGGATAGTTGAACAGTCGTCACTGAAACCACCATAGATAATGAAAAGAGATTATAGCCAGCCATAATTTATTCTAGTACAAGAACCAAGGGAAGCCTTACGATAATGAAACAATCAATACAACTTGTATATAAACCCAGAACTTAGTAAGGATTTGACTTATTTACAAATTAATTTAAGAAGGAAAACAAACAACCCAAGCACTGGATAATAATTCATAAAGAGAATAATAGTAATGATCCCATTATGAGAGAGTAAATAGAAGATTATTGCACTGTCAAGTAGGTAAACCAGACCCAGAAATACCCTTCGAACGAATTGACAGAGGGTTTCCGGAAAAACCCTCAAACCCAAATCATAGAGTTGTAGAAAACTATATTGCGTTTTGAAAGGAAATTAAGCAAAATAGCTGTATATATATTACACTTTAACAGAGCAGCACTACCAATATTCATAGCTTCCAAAACAAAGACTTTCATATAAATGAATTCTTTCCATAGGCCATGGAAAAATAAAAATAAGTCTAACATAACCTAACTGACAAATGTGAGCTCTATAGCTAAATGGAGTCAAATACCCAGAAAGGGATTATACAGTTAAGCCATCGCCCTTTTAAAACTTTACATCACGAATTCTCAGTTTCAAGCCGACAAATTTTAGAACCAAACACAACAGCAAAGTCGGTAAAAGTTTATGAGAATAACCTTAGGGCTATCCCAGTAAAAACCACATGCCTGGTAGAAAAGCCCGGGACACTGTTGTCACGACGGTGATGTAAGAGGATCCCGAGAGTTTCACACAAGAGCCAAAACAACCTGCAATAAAAAAAGCATAGGATTAAACTCTAGCCATATTGCAATTACGAAAAATAATCGAGCAAAGAGGAGTTCGATAGAGAATGACACTGAGGGATGATACCTGTTTGAATGTCGAACCATACAAGACAACCCTCTCCAAAGCAAGATGTTAACCCAGAAGACGACCATTACAACCCTCTCCAAAGCAAGATGTGAACCCAAAAGACGACCACTACAACCAGCAAAATGTAGTGCTACTCATTAACAAACTCAAAGAGCCAGAAGTTGAGCTAGCAACCATGAGAATAAGACCGTAGGTCATAATCCCCTTACTAGAAAGGGGGCTGCCGAACCACGAGAGGACCAGGCGAACTTCACCAGAGACACCAAATGACGAATTTTCCATTACAAGCTTCCCTATGTCCAGCAAAACAAAACTTTGGCCATTCAATTTGGAGGAGGACTAGATGTCGTAGATGAGGCATGTTTTTCTGCATAAGAACTACAGATGGAACTGCTAGGACAATCAGTTCAGAATTGGACCGTAGCCTTAGGGCATTCACAGCTTGAGAACCATTAATACCACCGTAAGGTTGAAGTTGCCACAATAAATGCATAAGTTATTTAGTTAATACGAATAAGATTCAGAGATATGGTGAATCGTTGTAAACCATGTAAGGGTATTATAAGATGTATACAACCACATAGATAACCCTCTTCCTCGGGGTTCAAAGAATGGCGCTGAATTCTAAACAGGATTAGTAATTATTGTAAAGTGAATTACCATAGAAAACTTTAGATATTAAAAGGATGCAAACTGCATATGTTATATGACTTGTTTTATGATATCGGAACCTGGTAAATATACATAGTTTGGAAGTATTCATATAGTTAATATTTTTTTTTTACTATGTATTATTCTAATTATTGGGTGTGTGACATGTGGCATCAGAGCACTCACGTTACCAAAATTGAGGCCTCTGGAAAGACAAGAATTAATAGTATTTGTGTAATGTGCATAGCAAAGAGTGAGGAACAAGCATAACTAGTATGAGAAGAATGGGAACCATACCACACCAGACTGTGACAGGAGTAGGAGCAGAAACATTTCAGGAGACCAATCCTGAAGTATGGGTGCAACTGGGAGAAGAACCACGAAACACCAATCCCACGATCTTAGAAACTGTACAAGAATTAAAGACAAAAATGGCTCAACTTCGAGCAGATAATGAACGACTGATGCTGGAACAAGAAAAGATCATGAAAATCCTGTCAGATAGACAAAACTAGAGACACACAATTCCAAGTCCTGAATAGGTAAATATAACTGGAGAACAAGAACACCATATAGAACGAGCAGAAACCGATGGTGGCGTAGAAAACCATGAAGAAGAATCTGTAAATGCATCAGAGCACAACAAGCATAAGAGACAAAAAGTAGAACTTCAAGGGGAATGCCGGAAAATTAAGCCTCCACTTCTTGATGGCGAATAGTTGGAGGCAGCAAAATCTTGGCTCATAAACATGAACAAGTATTTCTAGTTGTACGAATATGATCATAATCTTAAAGCTAGATTGGCAATCTTCCAGTTGTAGGGAAAAGCCACCTTATGGTGGGAGGAGGTAAAGACAGTTCGTGGTGTAAACAAACAAAGCATAACCTGAGATAAGTTTCAAAAATAATTTAAAGAAAAAGATCTAACTGAAAGATTCTATGAAGAGAAGGCCAAGGAGTTTCACAACCTTCTTTTGGGACAATTATCCATGGATGAGTTCATAACCAAGTTCACCTCCTTGTTGCGATATGTCCCATATATACGGGAAGAAAAGGCTAAGGTATAGTGGTTTGTTAGTAGTTTGCCACTATTTATGAAGGAACGCCTTAAGTTAGAAAACCTAAAGATATGGACGAGGTCATACGCAAGGCACAGGTGTGCTATCAGAAGAATAAGCAGAAAGGGGAAGGAGGAAAGAAATGGAATGACAAGAAAGGAATTTAAATTTTCTTCCAGCCAAAAAATAAATAAATTTGTGGTCAATAAGATTCCTAGAGGATAGATGAATAGAAATCTGAATAGAAATCCACCCAGATTCAAAGTTCCCAGTGAAACCAAGACTAATGAACAATCAGTAAGGACTGAAGTGGAAATGGCCAGACCACTGGTATAGTGCTAGGGATGCAGAGGGCCTCATTATGTTAAAAACTGCCCACATCGCAGGGGAACTGATTACGTAGCACAAGTTCAAGAGGCATCAACAGTAGGAGAAGTGGCAAGAAGAATGTCAAAAATTAATGCTGCTCTCGAGGACCACCAGGAAGAGTACCAACTGACTATGATTGAGTTTGAATGTAAAATCTTCAACCACACTGTGTCTATTTTAATTGAACCGAGAGCCAACTTAAGTTATGTTAGCCCCAAAATAATATAACTATGCAATCTTCAAACTCTTAAGTTTAAGAATTTCTGGTTAGTACAACTGGCTATTGGGGCCAAAAGGAGAGTGTTGGCTATGGTTAGTAATTGTCTCTTGCAAAGAGGAGGACAACCTATTAAGGCATACTTAAATGTGCTGTCCTTAGGGTCATACGATATCCTCATCGATATGGATTGTTTGGAGAAACATTGGTCTCTCCTTAACTGTAAAACAAAAATCATTAATTATATGGACAAGGATGGAAGAAGGCATGAAATTCAAGGGCTCATAAGACTTGTAAAGCCGAGACCCGTGATAGCCTCCCAATTGGCCAAATTCATCTGAAAAGGGTGCCATATTTATGCCATTCGAGTAGGATATTCTGATTCCAAAGAAAAATATGCCTCCATAAAGGATATACCAATAGTACAGAATTTCCCAGATGTATTTCCAAAGGAAATCTGAGGACTCCCACCAAAAAGGGATATAGATTTTACTATTGAATTAGTACCAGGGGCTGCACTTGTATCGTGAGCTCCTTATCGTATGATCATACCCGAATTAACAAAGCTAAAAATGCAATTACAAGAACTCCTTGACGCGAAATACATCCGACCAAGTGTATCACCCTGGGTGCCCCAGTACCTTTTGTTAAAAAGAAGGATGGAACCATGCAAATGTACATATGGATTACCGTTAATTAAATAAGTTAACCATCAAAAAAAAGTATCCCCTACTTCATATTGTTGAATTAGTTGACCAAGTAAAGGGGGAAACCGCTTTTTCCAAGATTGACCTTCGATCAGGCTATCATTAGATTAGAATCAAAGAAGAAGATATAGTGAAAATTGCTTTTAGGACTTGCTATGGGCACTATGAGTTTGTGGTGTTACCCTTTGGGCTAACCAATGCATCGACAACTTTCATGTGACTTATGAACATTGTATTCCATCAATATTTAGACAAGTTTGTGTTAATTTTCATTGATGATATTTTAATTTACTCACAGATTGTGGAAGAACACAAGGAACACCTCAGGAATGTTTTACAAGTTTTGAGGGAACATCATCTATATGCCAAATATAGCAAATGTGACTTCTTTAAGGAACAGATCCAATATCTCGGTCATATCATTACTAAAGAAGGAATATTTGTGGACCTAGAGAAAATAAAAACCATAAGTGAGTAGCCAGAACCAAGGGATGAGGCTAATATAAGGTCATTTATGGGCATAGATGGGTATTATAGGCGATTCATTGAAGGTTTTTCCAGGGTAGTGTACCCTATTACCTCATTTAAAAATAAAGGTAAGATCTTTAAATGGAGTATAGAATACCAAAACAACTATGACCAACTTAAACATTTACTGACCACTGCACCTATATTAAGCATTGCTAATCCAAACAAAGACTATGTGGTGTGTACTGATGCTAGCACAGAAGGTGCGGGTGGTGTACTAATGCAAGAAGGCAGAGTCATCACTTACGAATCCAAAAATCTTAAAGAGCATGAGCAAAGGTACTCAGTCTATGATTTGGATCTGACTGTTGTTATTCATGCCTTAAAAATGTGGCGGCATTACCTATTGGGTGAGATATTTCTGCTACTGACTGACCATCATAGCTTGGCTAATTATTTTAAACAACCCACTTTGAACACCAGACAAGCACGTTGGGTTGATTTTCTGAGCGGGTTCGATTTTGAAATTAAACATTTAAAAGGTAAAGAAAACCGTGTCGCAGATGCACTAAGTAGAAAAGCTAATTGTTTATATGAAATATCATTTAGTGAAGCACAAAACACATTTAAGGAACAAATTAAGGAGGCAGCAATGCAAGGCCCAGAATATCAAACTTTGTGGCAGGAAACAAAAATTCCGAACAACAAAGCACAATAGCTTGGGTATGAAGTAAATCTAGAGGGTTTGCTAATTTATAAAACAAGAATGTATGTACTGAATATAAAAGCCATTAAGGATTTAATCTTAGATGAATATCACAAGGTCCCATATGTAAGTCATCCTAGATATAAAAAATTACTAACAGCTCTTAGAAAGGAATACTTTTGGCATGTCATGAAGAAGGAGGTGGATGAATATTTTGCCCACTGTTTGGAATGCGAACAAGTTAAAATAGAACACCATCACCCAGCTGGTTTACTCCACCCATTACCCATTCCGGAATCAATGTGGGAAGTTATTTCCATCTATTTTATTATAGGCCTACCCAGGTTAAGAAAACATAATGAATCAATAATGGTGGTAGTGGATAAGCTACGCAAGTCAACCCACTTCATACCGGTACAATTTACTTATAAGGCAGTGCAAATTGCTAATATATTTATGCAAAATATTTTCAGGTTGCATGCAATACCGAAGGCTATAATTTCAGATTGTGATGTAAAATTTATATCAGCATTCTAGAAAGCCTTATTCGAAGGGATAAGTACTCAACTACAGTTTAGTAATGCTTACCATCCTCAAACAGATGGGCAGACGGAGTGAGTAAACCAAGTGGTGGAGGATATGTTACGGGCTTATGTAATGCAACAACCATCTAAGTCAGAAGAATACTTGCATCTTGTAGAATTCACTTATAACAACAGTTATCACACTTCTACACAAATTAGCCCTTTTGAAGTGCTTTATGGGCATAAATGCAGGACTCCCTCAAATTGGAGCGATCTGGAAGATAAGTTAATGTTGGGGCCTGATATGTTAGCAAAGATGGAATAAATGGTCAAAGAAGTGTGATCTAATTAAGGTCGCTCAAGACCGACAGAAGAAATTTGCTGACTAGAAAAAAAGCTTTCGGGAATTTCAAGTGGGTGACCATGTCTACGTGCATGTTAGAGATAAGAAAAGTACACTTCAGTGGATGGGTTGCGCCAAGCTGGTACCCAGATTCTGTGGTCCTTTCGAGATTTTAGAACGGATTGGGCCCATAGCTTATCAACTTGCCTTACCAAGTCATATATGGGTGCACAACATTTTTCACATTTCGGTTTTAAAGAGATATGTTTATGACACCAAAAGCATAATAAACTAGCAAGAAATATAGGTGAAGGAGAGAAAAGGTAAAATTTTTCCTCATTGACTTACCTTATATATATGAATATGTAAGTATGCATGGTAAAAGTACATTTTGATTTTACCAAATAATTAAAACAACTTTCCTTTATCTTGACTATATCGGTAGAACCAGAAAGTGAGTTCCTGGTCGAGCCAATGGGTATACTCGATCAAAGTAATGCTGCAGAGATGAGTCATCACCCAAGTTAAAGTATAATGGCAGCATTTCGGGCCTGAAGAGGCTACCTAGGAGGATGAAAGGACCATGAGGGAGATATTTCCTAGGTTATTTCCGTTAGAAGAACATCAGGATGATGTTCAATATTAGGGGAGGAAGATGTGATGTCCCCCATATATGTGTAAATATTTATTTTACTGCATTTTTTTGGACAACTAAATATTGGTTAACTTTGATATAAATAGTAATTCTGTTTTAATTTATAAAAGTGAATTACTGGAAGCTTGGCAATAATTAATGAGTTTAATTGAAATCAAAATAAGTCATCTAGGGATGACAGTTTATTCTCAAACAATTAGGCTGGGTAGTTACCCAAGCCCTAACTACTTCCAGAAGGAAGATTTATTCCAGGAATCAAGAGGATGGGGGGGCATCTGAGAGACCTAGGAGGAAAAGTGGAAAAGTGTGCAATGAACTGGGCAACTGTGTTGTAGGGACAAACAATGCTACTTAGGCTATGTCTGGTTAAGACCAGATAGCTGCTACATTCAAGAACAATAAATCTTGAAGAGAATACCCTGTGAAGGGTAGCTCGGGGGGAGACTTCAGGCAGGTAGCGGGGGTCTCAAGGTTGGGAGGCAAAGAATCAGAAGAATCTAATTCAGTATATCTGGAAGGGCGACTACAGATAAGTAAATCTAAATATTTTCTCTTAAAAGTTCAGAAGGTACTACTTACTTATATGATTTCTGAATAGTAACTAGTTTGTTAATTCATTTAAGAACTGTTATAAATAGAACCAAAACAAGTTCGGTATTATTCTTCATTAAAGAAAAGAAAATTAGCAATCTATAAGTAAAATTCATTTTACCACAATGATACTGAAAACAACCATAACAGAGAATTATTGTAATTATAAAAACAGAGGAGAAACAAAGAGATCACAACTCGAAGAAAGAACAGTAGGATAGTTGAACATTCGTGACTGAAACCACCATAGATAATCAGAAGAGATTATAGCCAACGATAATTTATTCTAGTACATGAACCAAGGGAAGCCTTACGAGAATGAAACAATCAATACAACTTGTATATAAACCCAGAACTTAGTAAGGGTTTGACTTATCTATGAATTAATTTAAGAAGGAAAACAGACAACCCAAGCACTGGATAATAATTCATAAAGAGAATAATAGTAATGATACCATTACAGGAGAGTAAATAGAAGATTATTGCACTGTAAAGCAGGTAAAGCAGACCCAGAAATACCCACTCGAACGAATTGATAGAGGGTTTCCAAAAACACCCTCAAACCCAAATCATAGAGTGATAGAAAACTATATTGCGTTTTGAAAGTAAATTAGGCAAAACAATTGTATATATATTGCACTTTAGTAGAGTAGCACTACTAATATTCATAACTTTTGAAACAAATACTTTCATATAAATGAATTTGTGCGATAGGTTGCGGACAAATAAAAATAATTCCAATAGAACCTAACTAACAAATGCGTGCTCTACAGCTAAATGGAGTCAAATACCTAGAAATGGATTATACAGTTAAGCCATCGCCCTTTTAAAAAATTACATCACTAATTCTTGGTTTCAAGCTGACGGATTTTAGAACCAAACACAACAGCAGAGTTGGTCAAAGCTTATGAGAATAACCTTAGGGTTATCCCGGAAAAAACCACATACCCGGTAGAAAAGTTGAGGACACTGTTGTCACGACGGTGATGCAAGAGGATCCCGAGAGTTCCGCACAAGAGCCAAAACAACCTGTAATAAAACAAGCATAGGATTATACTACAGCCATCTTGCAATTATGAAGAATAATCGAGTAAGCAGGAGTTTGACAGAGAATGACACTGAGAGATGATACCTATTTGAATGTCAAGCCATATAGGACAACCCTCTCCAGAGCAAGATGCAAACCCAGAAGATGACCACTACAACCAACAAATCTAGTGTAGCTCATTAACAAACTCAAAGATCCAAAAGTCGAGCTAGCAACCATGAGAATAAGATCGCAAGTCATAATCCCCTTACTAGAAAGGGGGTTGCCGACCTGCCAGAAGACCAGGCGAACTTCACGAGAAACACCAAATGACGAATTTGCCATTACAGGCCACCCTATGTCGAGCAAAACGAAACTTCGACCATTTGATTTGGAGGAGGACCAGATGCCATAGATCAGGCACATTTTTTTGCATATGGACTACAACTGGAGGTGCCAGGACAATCACTGTAGAAGTGGACCATAGCCCTAGGGCATTCATAGCCTGAGAACCATTAATGCCACCGTAAGGTTGAAGTTTCCACAATAAATTCATAAGTTATTTAGTTAATACGAATAAGATTCAAAGATATGGCGAGTCGTTGTAAACCATGTAAGGGTACCATAAGATGTATACAACCACATAGATAACCCTCTTCCTCGGGGTTCAAAGAATTGCGCTAACTTCTAAACAAGATTTGTAATTATTGTAAAGTGAATTACCATAGAAAACTTCATATATTAAAATGATGCAAACTGCATATGTTATATGACTTGTTTTATGACATCAGGTAAATATACCTAGTTTGGAAGTATTCATATCATTAATATTTTTTTTTTTACTATGGATTATTCTAATTATTGGGTGTGTAACACCATACCTCTTGTTTATTTATTTTTATTAATTTACCATATCTCTTTTATAAATATGGTATTTGGCCCATGGTATTTATCTCATGGTATTAAAATGGTATTTGGCAAATAGGCTTCAACTAAATAAACCTCTTTTTTGAGTCTTCGTAAATATAAAGAGGTTTTGTGGACTAAATATAAAAAGAGGTTTTATATATTTACCATACCTCTAGTTTATTTATATTTTTATTTATTTACCATACATTTTGAGTAAGTATAAAAAGAGGTTTTGTTTATTTACCATACCTCCAGTTTATTTATATTTATATTTATTTACCATACCTATTTTTTTAGTGTTCATAAACCTCTTTATATTTTAAATTTATATTGTGTTTATACATAATAATAATTAGATTGATTTCTAAATAGGGCGGACATTAGATTAAAAATGTTAAATGTTTACATTTACATTTACAGTTGTGTTTACATTTACATTTATGCTTACATTTACGTTTAATTTTACATGTTTATGTGAGATCTACCCTCATAATGGAAACACATCCTAAAACTGTTGCAAGATCATTCATCTCTTCATAAATTCTGCATCAGGTTTAAGTGAGATATACCCCCATACTGGAAAAACATCCTGAAACTGCTGCAATATCATTCATCTCTTCATAAATTCTGCATCTTCTACATCCTTACCTTTATCAATAGAAATATTCGCTACAAACAACACACACCCTTTTCTGCAACTGCTCTATGGTTGCATAGTTGTCACCATTCTAACCATGTTTATGTGAGATCTACCCCCATATTGGAAACACATCCTGAAATTGCTGCAACATCATGCATCTCTTCATAAATTCTGCATCTTCGACATCCTTACCTTTATCACTAGAAATATTCACTACAAACAACACACACGCTTTTCTGCAGCTGCACTTTGGCTGCATAGTTGTCACCATTCTAACCGATGTAGCTTTCTTCTTACCCTACAAGATCCTTTGTTCTCCATTGTCATCCAAGAATTCCATAGATTTGTCATAGAATTCCACCTTAGTCTTGTGAAGATACAACTAGTCCATACCCAAAAGCATATTATATGATACCAACGACAATACATTCAAATGTGTTGAGGTAAGCATACCATTCAACTCAAATGCACAAGCCCTTACCTAATGATGAACTCTCTCCTTTGTACATGTATCCAACTACACTAACCAAGATTCTACATGCACTTCTTTATTCGTAGCACATTTATCCACCAGGTCTGACATAGATAACTATAATTAGATCAAGGGTCAATTAAAATAGAAACAACTTCATCACAAAGCTTACCATCCATATTGATAATAGAGGTCTGGTGATCCTCCCACTTCTTATCCAATGTTTCATAAATCCATGGAATGCTCTGCCCAACATCCTCAACTGTCTGCACATCCTATGCACTGTAAATCTGAGGCCAGACACCCTGATTTTGTAGACAATCCCTCTTGATATGATCCTTGCCACATATCCATCCACCACTACAACTGTCCCTTACCATCACCTTTATTTTGCTGCCCTCCAGGCTATGATCCATTAAACTTCTTGTAATGTGCAAAATTTTCTCTCTCTTGGATTCTGAGGTCTTGTTTGCTTCAGCTACCATTTACCTTTGGTTTTATCTTTACCTTTCCAACCTTGCCAATATTTTGACTTACGCTTTGATTGCTCATAATAGTGCTTCAATTTCCCAGTGAATTATTCAAGTGACCAAGGCTCATCATACTCAATCCGATCTCTAAATGCTAATCGAAATCCATTGACAAATCTATGAACTTTGGATTTTTCATTCTTAATATATGCTACATACCTCAACAACTCTAGGAACTTGGTCTTATACTCCTCATCCATCATCGACCCCATCTTTAGCTCATAGAATTCCTTGACTTTCCTGTCGTAGTACCTCTCTGACAAAAATTTCTCCCTAAAAAGTATTTTGAATTCAGCCAACTCAAATCCTCTATGTTGATGTCTCTAACCCACTTCACATCTTCCCACTAGATGTAGTCTTTCCCTTTGAGTTTGAATATAGCTATTCTAGCCTTCATGTTCTCTGTGTAATCATGAAGCTCAAAGAACTTCTTCATCCCAACTAACCATGCCTATATATCTTACGGTTTCTTCACATATCCAGAAAAGGTAGGTCTCTTAGTTTTCTTGAACTCATCTGGAAAATATCCCTTGTCACTCCTCCTGTAAGGATGATAACAATGATGACCATGATGCATTTCAGAAATAGAACTAGACTAGAACCTATGTCCATTACCTCTCCTATCTGGTGTGTCCAAGAGCTTGTTAGCTCTAATCGTGTCATCCCTATCTGACATGTTCCCACCATGAGATCTACTGCCATATGCCTGATTAGTCATATCCTCCTACACATGGTTGATTCTAAAAAGTCAGTGTCTCTGCAAGTCTGACAAACTCTGATGGATTACTGTGTTAACTTATCCTTGTTTCTCTTGTGCCTGAATGATTATGTCATTATCTTCTTTGCAGCTTCTTATTTTTTCTTTCAAATTTATCAACGTCTCTATTATGTTAGGAGAGTGCCCACCTCCATGTTGTTCATCTGATCCATAGGGAGATTCTCATGAACTATAGTCTATAAATCTTGCTAGTCATCTTTGATCTTCTTCCTGCAAGTATATCATGGTAGCTTAAACCAAAACATAACATAATCAACATACCTCAGTATAATTCAAGGGAGGATATCTCATCCGCAAGAACAACCAGATTAGCGCAATAGATGTGTAAACATAATCATATCAGTACATAAAAGTCATTCCAACCATCATCTAGTTACTGTGCATGACTATACCAACCACATATCATGACCTCATGCATGATAACTATAACCATGTCAATGTATGCATAATGATGTATAGAAATTGACGTCCATAACAAGTGCATAACCGGCATACACATATGACAACCATATCCAACAACAACACCATCAACTTTCACATGGCGACAAACCTGAAATAATGAGCACCACCATTCATACAAAACAAGCACACATACCACAAGAATAATGAACAGATATGAAGCCAACATGTGTGCATGACCAACACATTCCGCCCATCCAGTCTAAATGGTGAACCATGCTTTGATACCGCTCTGTAACATCCTCCTCCCACATTTAACCAAGCTAGTTGGTCCTCTAGGGTAAACATGTGACAAAGAGTTACTGTGATGTGATTCAACTCCCCATGTACAGTTAAGGAAGTGGAACCGACAAAAAAAACCAATCTGACCTTTCTCAGGAGCTACAAAACCTTTAGGAGACAACCAACCCTTCCATGTGCCCAACCCCCAAGACAACTTGTCAATTTGCTAATCTAGACCCCCAATCACTCCCATGAAAAGCCATGGATGTGACTGACACCCTCAATTTTCTCCCATAGCAAGACATGCATGTGCCTGTGGCCTTCTTCAGGCAATTCTAAGATAGTGACCCCAGATTTTGTGCCAAATTTTCAGGGCTAAGTCTTAGGCCTCTGCCAAAAACTTCATGAAACTTCCAGAAATGATAAATAACAATGAATTAAATATACTAATGAAAACATTGGTATAAGGAATTGACCTGACCCCTACTATCCATGACATACATTTCGTCAAACATATCATAAACATGTAATCTATAGGTCATAACAACATATTTGAGCATAGGGTTCTCATACTTATCTAGGAATCATCCAAAATAATTGATGCCTTCTCACAATAGTTGCATTATCATCTATTAGGCCATATATTCATTCACATTCATTGTAGTAATCAAATCATGGTGAGAGCTATAACCAAAGTATGTCATGCAACATGCTTATAATGAGCATATAACTAACATAATAACAAGAGTAGAACAACCATAAAACCCACATATTAACAAGTACATTTACACATGAAATACCAAAGGAAAAAGAATTCGTATTAACGTATGCATAATCCAACCAAGTTAGGGTCTTCCATGAACAACCCAACCATAGATTCATCTGAACCAAATCTTTCTTTCAGCCAATCACCCCCATGCCATATTCCAAGCATGAATGTGGGACTCACAACAGAACCAATCAAGGATTCCTTGGGATTTACCATATATCCATCAAAGGATTCCTAGGCCCAAAACCTTCATGAATACAACTGGGCTTTACCGCAATCCCACCAGATCTCTAGGCCCTAAACAAGCATGGATGCCTCCAGATCTCTCAACCTAAATCATGAGGAATTTGTTTGTCTCCACCTCTCGGCTTTACCATGTATCCCGCCATTATCTATCAAGGTATTCCTAGGCCTACAAGGTCTCCACCCTCTAAGATTTACCATGTATCCCTCCATTAACAGTCAACGGATTCCTAGGCATAATTAAGGGTATTCACAACTAGACTTTACCGTATATCCCACCAAGGGATTCCTAGGCCTTGTGATTAATCCTTAGACCACCCCACTCATCTTTGAATTCATCTATCAATCCAACTGAACCAGGACAAGAGAATCCCATCACACCATGACTATCCGAAAATGGCAAGGCAAGGATGAAAACCACTTTCACACCTGACAAGACCCATGTCAATGACAACAAGAGAACAAAAAACACACATGCATGTACCATGCATGTCAAAACTAGTAAGAAAATCACACATGTAACTCAATACCTATAAGTAGTTCCACTGGAGTCACTTGATTCCTGTTCTTTCTTGCTTGATCCTTGCTTCCACTTATTTTCTTGTCCTTCTTTTGCCTTCTTCCCCCCAATTCTAGAGTGCTCCAAGAATACTCTAAGTGCCCAAGAGTATGAAAGATTAGAGAGAATAGAGAGAGCCCCAAAACTGAACTAACAAAAGGTTGTGAATAGATACTTAGAAGCCTTTTTTTATCAATGAGGCCTCTATTTTCTTTAATTTCCATTATTTTCCTTCATTTTTCTCCTCAGATGCAACCTATCAACTTTCACCTTCCTTTTCTCCTAATTTCAATTATTTTCATAAATAAAATTCCAATTAATGTCTCTTGCCTTTTCAAAGCCTTTTTCATTTCTCTAACCATAATAAACCAAATGAACAGAGACACTAGGATGTTTTGCCCAACATTCATCTTGCAATATGTGTCCTGTGACCTTGGTTATTATTCTTCCCTCTATTAACTATATTACATTGACTTTTGACCAGGGTTGTTACACTAACTTCCTTAAAAAACTTTGCATTGTCTTCATAGAAGATCAAATGAGGAAAATATTAGGAACATACTTCCCAACCTCCACTAATTTCCCCCCTTCATGATCCTTATAGATTTTGGAGAAATGCTAAACTCCATATCGAGCTAGATTCTTAAATTCACACACTAGTTCATCTTCACCATTTGAATGCTCCTAAATAATATTCACATTCTTCTTGTGGTTGGTGAATCGATGAAAAAACTTAGTAATTTCATCACCAAAATCTAATCAAATGTATCTAAATGTTCCAATCAAATAGTCTCCATACACCATGAAACAAAATTATTTTATTTACCTATGAATTTTCTAAATAAGATTCCTCTATGGAAAGAATTTCTAGTTTTTTTTCCTCCACATCTATGATCTACCATCTACCTACTCATTATCAAAGGAAAAAATACCCACTTAACATCCATTGTTTAGCCAAGTCCCATCCTTTCTAACAAATGCTCAAATTGGAGAAGGTGTTTCCTTCCACTAGGATTAGGAAAACCTTTGACCACATCGTCAACATGATGATAGCTCGTACATATAAACTATATATTATTGTACTCCAAACATATGTGTAGACTCCCAAACCCTACTTCCACATCAATAAATACAACCAAACTCTCTAGTAGATCAATACTAACTAGAATTTTTTGCCTCTATCCTATACATTGAATATTTCTAGGATGGATCCACCATGACAAACTTCCAAAATAATACCCTAAGTCCCACAAAAACTTATCATTCCAAACTTCTAAAGGAAAATTTGGAAGTTTAAACTAGATGGGGTAGGTCCTAATTACTTTTGGATTCAAGTCAAAATAGGGATGCTATTATCTCAAGTTGAGCACAAAATTCCATGGAACAATCAATCACTTAATGTTTTCACTACATCTTCTTTAGAAATTAAGAAAAAAGAAAGACAAATCATAGCAACACCTTCAACAATAACTAAAAATTTGGCCAAACCCCTAGTGAGATATCCACATAACACCCTATTAGCTCCATGATTGAGTGTTTTAGTGGGGATAGACTAAAGTGACACCTTACTAAATTTTTACTGATGTAATACAAGGTCCAACACCTTCTTCGTTCTCAACTCTTAAATCTTCATAGATTTTCATCTTGATACCCCATCCTAATAGTTGATCATTTTTTTCCACTTCATTGAGCACATCAACTTCTCTTTCCTATCACTCCCCAGAAATCCAGTTCCTAGTGCCTTCCAATTCTCTAATATTAAAAGAATTCCCCACAATTAACTTCATTGTAAACTCCACAACCTACATCCTCAAGGGGTGAAACCTTTGTGGTAAATCTCGTCAATTCCAACACACAAGGCATTGATGAGCACATTACTTACCTCTCCTTATCGAATAAATGTATAATCAAATTGAATGTATCTTGTTCCCTTTTACATTTAAAATGTGTCTAGATGAAGATCCTCTATTCTAACATTCACACCTACTTTTTGGAAAATATTAAACACCATGCACTAATTTAATGGTTGTTTTACTACTTTTAATCATATTGATTAGATATCGTATTATTCACAAATTAAAAAGATAAAAAAACCAATCATTAGATTACTTCATGGTACTTAATATTTTTCTTTATCTTCACACTTTTGATTTATTCACCTCAACATCCATAAAATTATGTTATACAAAATACAAAAAAATAAACAAAACTCATAGTAATTAATATTTTCCCTTCTCTTTACACTTTAAGTTTATTCACCTCAACATCCATAAAATCATGGTGTGTAAAATCCCCTAAAATGTCATCGTCCCACTTATTAGTGTAAATTATCGGAAATGTTTCCATAAGTCAGAAAGATCTCACACCCCTCGAGACTTTTTACACCCCTCTAGACTTTTTAAGTGGACTTCTAGTCCCTTCCATGTCTTCGGTTAAGAGCAAGATAACTCTCAAAAAATCTAAAGGATTTAAACAAAAATTGATTAATTCACTTGCATAGACATATCTACCAAAGAGCAATTCTAGCCTTGGTTTTTTACAAAATTTCCCTGATCTAGGGTAAGGTCTCCTCAAAGGCACTTTCCATCCTCCTTTAATAATTTTATATTTTTCTTTATTAAGTTTTTTTTTATTTCTTTTTATTTATTAATCAGCACTTTCCATCTCTCTAACAATGATATTTTTTTTTTTTTTTTTTTCATTTATTTTTATTTATTCATCATTAATTATGATGAAGCATGGTCTATAATAAAATTAGGTTTGAAGAATTTCAAATTTTTATTAATTGAAAATATGGTCTAGGTTTGAGTAATTTTAAATTGTTAAAATATAAATAACCAAAATTTAATAATCTGATAATATTTTTTATCTAATACATATATAATCCAATAAATAATATAAAAAATATATAAATAGTTTTTCAGTTTCTTTTTCCTTCCCCTATCTTCAATTTATTAAAATATAATATATAAAATATAGTTGTTAATTTTCAATTACTTCTGACACAGGATTCTATGCTTTTTGATTTCAACCACCGTCTATGTACGATTTCAATTACATGCTCCCACCATTCTCGTTGGGATGCAGTGGTAAATGTTCTGATATTGCATGTAGGTTTAGATGATGGAGCGTGTAGGTTATGATGAGACGTAAATTACGGCACCAGGATACGTTGGAATTCCCAGGAAGAAAGCGTCAGTGGCAGCCAAATGGCTAAGGGGCCTAAAATTGAAGCGTTAGAGAAAAAAGAGATATGGCCTCTCACTCAACTCCTCAAGGAAAATTCATTCCTCTAGAATGATGAAGCACAACAGGCCTTTACAGCTCTAAAAAATGCCATGTGTTCCACTCCAGTCTTAGCACCACCCAACTTCACCAAATATTTTGTGATTGAATGTGATGCTTTGGGTACAAGTATTGGGGCGGCCTTAATGTAGGAAGGTTGACCCTTGGCCTTCACGAGCCAACAACTAAGTGGGAATAATTTGGGACAATCTACCTATGAGAAGGAGATGATGGCCATCTTACATGCAGTAGATACCTGGTGACCATACTTATTGGGGCGACGTTTCCAAATCTGAACAAACCATCAAAGCCTTAAATATTTTTTGGAGCAATGCCTATCCTCACCACAACAAAATAAATGGCTCGCCAAAATGTTGGGATATGATTATGAGATAATTTACAAGAAAGGGTGCGAAAATATTGTAGTAGATGTATTATCCCACCAATTTGAGGAGGAAAGTACCTTGCTCGCAATTTCCCTTCCCATTCCAGAATGGATTGAAGAGGCTCGCAAGGAATGGTTTTCACATCCCTGGCTCTCCCAACTCATTACTCAATTGCAGGTAGATCCAAATTCCACAGAGGGCTACTCATGGCAGGATGAGATTCTTCGCTACAAGGACAGAGTCGTAATATCACCAACATCCACCCTTAAAAGCCGCATTTTGACGGAGTTGCACTCATCTCCCACTGCAGGACATTCAGGCTTTCAAAAGACGTATGCTCACACTCGAATATCATTTTTTTGGACAAGCGTGAAAAAGGAAATTCTTACTTTTGTAGCTGAATGCTACGTCTGTCAACACCACAAAGGAGAAACAGTCAAATCACCAGGCACATTACAGTCATTTCCCATCCCGACATCAATCTGGATGGAGGTTTCTATGGATTTCATTACAGGTCTTCCAAATTCAGGAAACAAGTCAGCCATCATGTTGGTTGTGGACAAACTTTCTAAGTATGCTCATTTTTGCGCCTTACCCTACCCTTTTACACCGACTTTGGTCGCTCAATCTTTTATGGATCAGATCTTCAAATTGCATGGCATGTCCACTTCCATTGTGTCTGATCGTGACCCGGTCTTCACCAGTAACGTTTGGCAGGAACTCTTCAGGCTACAAGGTAGTCAACTACAACTCATTACTTCCTATCATCCACAAACTGATGGTCAAACTGAAGCAGCCAACAAATGTCTGGAAACCTACCTAAGGTGTTTCACTTCAGAAAAGCAACATCTCTGGGCACAGTGGTTACCTCTAGCTGAATGGTGATATAACACCAACTATCATGCCACCACCAAAATGACTCCATATGAAGCAGTTTATGGTCAACTCCATCCTTCTGCTACTTCTTATATCAAGGGATGCTCGAAGGTACAAGCAGTGGATCAACTCCTATAAAACCGCACAACCATGCTGGCCCATCTTCAAGAGAATCTTCATCAAGCTCAAAACCACATGAAGCAACAGGTAGATCAACATTGCTCAGAACACCAATTTCAAGAAGGGGATTAGGTATTTTTGAGGTTGCAACCATATAAGCAAACATCACTCAAAGACAAGGGTTGTCAGAAACTATCTCCAAAATTCTATGGATCGTATCAAGTACTTCAGCGCATTGGAGAAGTTGCCTACAATCTAGCTTTGCCACCCACTACAAAAATCCATCCAGTTTTCCACGTCTCATGCCTCAAAAAAGTGATTGGGAACAATTGCATAATTCAAACCAGTATACCTGAACTGGATGAAGAAGGTTCAATCTGGCTCCAACCTGAATAGGTTCTGGACACACAAGAACAACACCTGTGTGGCCGCATGATCAAGGAAGTCCTCGTCAAGTGGAAAGACACCTCTCTGGAAGATGCAACCCGGGAACTAACCACTATTCTTCAACAGTTTCCATAACTTCAACCTTGAGGACAAGGTTATTCTTATGGGGTAGGGCATGTTAAGTTCCCACCCTAAACCCCTTATTTATGTAATAAGATCGAGTCATAGTTATAGTTAAGTAAAGAGTCAATAAAGCCCATATTAATAATTGTAAGTGGTTAACCCGCATTTAATGAAGGGACCACAGTTAGTTGCAAATGGGCCATGGCATTAGATAGATGGTATTAATAAGAACCATGGTATTTCCCCATGGTATTGCATGTATGAATCCTATATAAAGGATAGAGACTCCCCTCGAGGAGCATCGTGTCTTATTTTGTAATCGAGCTCAGCTCTATTGGAGGTTGCCCCATTGAAGAGGCAAGTGAACATTGCTTTCTGAACAATAAAATACTTGTTGTTATTGCTCATTGTTCTATGTTCTGGGTATATTTCTTCGCATATTTGGTATTCTGGTATTGTCTTGTAGGTTAAGAGCATAACAAGCTATCCCGGTGAAAACCACATACCCGGTAGAAATCTGAGGACATTGTTGTCATGACGGTGATGTAAGAGGATCCCGAGAGTTCCACACAAGAGCCAAAACAACCTGCAATAAAACAAGCATAGGATTAGACTGTAGCCATATTGAAATTACAAAAAATAATCGAGCAAAGAGGAGTTTGAAAGAGAATGACATTGATGGATGATACTTGTTTGAATGTCAAACAATATAGGACAACCCTCTCCAGAGAAAGATGTGAACCCAAAAGACAACCACTACAACCCTCTCCATAGAAAGATGTGAACCTGGAAGATGACCACTACAACCAAAGAATGTAGTGCTGCTCATTAACAAACTCAAAGATCCTGAAGTCGAGCTAGCAACCATGAGAATAAGACCGTAGGTCATAATCCCCTTACCAGAAAGGGGGCTGCTGAACCACCAAAGGACCATGCGAACTTCTCCAGAGACACCAAATGACGAATTTCCCATTACAGGCCACCTTATGTCTAGCAAAATAGAACTTCGGCCATTCGATTTGGAGGAGGACCAAATGCTGTAGATGAGGCACATTTTTCTACATAAGGACTACAGATGGAGGTGCCATGACAATCACTATAGAATTGGACCGTAGCCCTAGGGAATTCACAGCCCAAGAACCATTAATGCCACCGTAAGGTTGAAGTTGCCACAGTAAATGCATAAGTTATTTAGTTAATACGAATAAGATTCAGAGATATGGTGAATTGTTGTAAACCATGTAAGGGTACCATAAGATGTATAGAACCACATAGATAACCCTCTTCCTCGGGGTTCAAAGAATGGCGCTAAATTCTAAACAAGATTTGTAATTATTGTAAAGTGAATTACCTTAGAAAACTTTATATATTAAAATGATGCAAAATGCATATGTTATATGACTTGTTTTACGATATCAGAACCTGGTAAATATACATAGTTTGGAAGTATTAGTTAATTTTCTTTTTTTTTACTATGGATTATTCTAATTATTGGGTGTGTGACATGTGGTATCTGAGCACTCAGGTTACCAAAATTGAGGCCTCTGGAAAGACAAGAATTAATTGTATTTGTGTAATGTGCACAACAAAGAGCCAGGAACATGCATAGCCAATATGAGAAGAATGGGAACCATACCACACCAAACTGTGATAGGAGTAGGAGCAGCAAAATTTCAGGAGACCAATCCTGAAGTATGGGTGCAGCTGGGAGAAGAACCACGAAACACCAATCCCATGATCTTAGAAACTATACAAGAATTAAAGACAGAAATGGCTCGACTTCGATCAGATAGTGAACGACTGATGTTGGAACAAGAAAAGATCATGAAAATCCTGTCAGATAGACAGAACTAGAGACACACAATTCCCAGTCCTGAACAGGGAAATATGACTGGAGAACAAGAATACCATACACAATGAATAGAAACTGAGGGTGGCAAAGAAAACCAGGAAGAAGAATCCAAAAATGCATCAGAGCACAACAAGCATAAGAGACAAAATGTAGAACTTCAAGGGGAATGCCAGAAAATTAAGCCTCCACTTTTTGATGGCGAATAGGAGGAGGCAGTGGAAGCTTGGCTCATAAACATGAACACATATTTCTAGTTGTACGAGGACGATCATAATCTTAAAGTTAGATTGGAAATCTTCCAGTTGCAGGGAAGAGCCACTTTATGGTGGGAGGAGGTAAAGACAGTTCATGATGTAAACGAACAAAACATAACCAGGGATAAGTTTCAAAAATACTTTAAAGAAAAATATATGACTGAAAGATTCTATGACAAGAAGGCCAAGGAGTTTCACGACCTTCGTTTGGGACAATTATCCATGGATGAGTTCATAACTAAGTTCACCTCCTTGCTGCGATACATCACATATATAAGAGAAGAAAATTCTAAGGTACAGTGGTTTGTTAGCAGTTTGCTACTATTTATGAAGGAACTCCTTAAGTTCAAAAACATAAAGATTATGGATGAGGTCATAAGCAAGGCTCGGGTGTGCTATCAGCAAAATAAGCAGAAATAGGAAGGAGGAAAGAAATGGAATGACAAGAAAGGGATTAAATTTTCTTCCGGCCATAAAATAAATAAATTTGTGGTCAATAAGATTCCTAGAGGACAGATGAATAGAAATCTGAATAGAAATCCACCCAGATTCAAAGCCCCCAGTGAAACCAAGACTAATGAACAATCAGTAAGGAATGAAGTGGAAATGGCAGCCAGACCACTGGTATAGTGCTGGGGATGCAGAGGGCCTCATTATGTTAAAAACTGCCCACATTGCAGGGGAACTGATCAGGTAGCACAAGTTCAAGAGGCATCAACAGTCGGAGAAGTGGAAAGAAGCATTCCGAAAATCAATGCTACTCTCGAAGACCACCAGGAAGAGTACCAACCGACTATGATTGAGTTTTAATGTAAAATCTTCAACCACACTGTGTCTATTTTAAATGACCCTAGAGCCAACTTAAGTTATGTTAGCCCCAAAATAATATAACTATGTAACCTTGAAACTGTTAAGTTTAATAATTCCTGGTTAGTACAACTGGCTACTGGGGCCAAAAGGAGATTACTGGCCAAGGTTAGTAATTATCTCCTGCATATATGAGGATAGCCTATTAAGGCATACTTAAATGTGTTGCCCTTAGGGTCATATGATATCCTCATCGGTATGGACTGGTTGGAGAAACACTGGTCTCTTCTTAACTGTAAAACAAAAATCATTAATTATATGGATGGGGAAGGAAGAAGGCGGGAAATTCAAGGGATCATAAGACCTATAAAGCTGAGACCCGTGATAGCCTCCCAATTGGCCAAATGCATCCAAAAAGGGTGCCGGATTTATGCCATTCAAGTAGGATATTCTGATTTCAAAGAAAAGTCTGCCGCCATAGAGGATATACCAATAGCACAGAATTTCCTGGATGTATTTCTAGAGGTGGTTAGTACAACTGGCTACTGGGGCCAAAAGGAGATTACTGGCCAAGGTTAGTAATTATCTCCTGCATATATGAGGATAGCCTATTAAGGCATACTTAAATGTGTTGCCCTTAGGGTCATATGATATCCTCATCGGTATGGACTGGTTGGAGAAACACTGGTCTCTCCTTAACTGTAAAACAAAAATCATTAATTATATGGATGAGGATGGAAGAAGGCGGGAAATTCAAGGGATCATAAGACCTATAAAGCTGAGACCCGTGATAGCCTCCCAATTGGCCAAATGCATCCAAAAAGGGTGCCGGATTTATGCCATTCAAGTAGGATATTCTGATTTCAAAGAAAAGTCTGCCGCCATAGAGGATATACCAATAGCACAGAATTTCCTGGATGTATTTCTAGAGGAAATCCGAGGACTCCCACCAAAAAGGGATATAGATTTTACTATTGAATTAGTGCCAGGGGCTACACTTGTATTGCAAGCTCCTTATTGTATGAGCATACCCGAATTAACATCGCTGAAAATGCAATTACAAGAACTCCTTGACAAGAAATACATCCGACCAAGTGTATCACCCTGGGAGCCCCAATACTTTTTGTTAAAAAGAAGGATGGAACCATGCGAATGTGTATGGATTACCATCAATTAAATAAGTTAACCACAAAAAACAAGTATCCCCTACCTCATATTGATGAATTATTTGACCAAGTAAAGGGGGCAACTGTGTTTTCCAAGAATTACCTTCGATCGGGCTATCATCAGATTAGAATCAAAGAAGAAGATATAGTGAAATGCTTTTAGGACTCGTTATCGGCACTACGAGTTTGTGGTGTTACCCTTTGGGCTAACCAATCCACCGGCAACTTTCATGTGCCTTATGAACAACGTATTTCATCAATATTTAGACAATTTTGTGTTAATTTTCATTGATGATATTTTAATTTACTCACAGACTGTGGAAGAACACAAGGAACACCTCTGGATTGTTTTACAAGTTTTGAGGGAACACAAGCTATATGCCAAATACAGCAAATGCGACTTCTTTAAGGAACAGATCCAATATCTCGGTCATATCATTACTAAATAAGGAATAGTTGTGGACCCAGAGAAAATAAAAACCATAATGGAGTGGCCAGTACTAAGGGATGAGGCTGATATAAGGTCATTTATGGGCCTAGTTGGGTATTGCAGTCGATTCATTGAAGGTTTTTCCAGGGTAGCGTAACCTATTACCTCATTGCAAAATAAATGTAAGATCTTTAAATGGAGTATAGAATGCCAAAATAGCTTTGATCGACTTAAACATTTACTGACCACTGCACCTATATTAAACATTGTTGACCCAAACAAAGCCTATGTGGTGTGTACTGATGCTAGAAAAGAAGGTGTGGGTGGTGTACTAATGCAAGAAGGCAGAGTCATCGCTTACGAATCTAGAAAGCTTAAAGAGCATGAGAAAAGGTACTCAGTATATGATTTGGAACTGACAGCTATTATTCATGCCTTAAAAATGTGGCGGCATTACCTATTGGGTAAGAAATTTCTGCTAATGACCGACCGTCATAGCTTGACTAATTATTTTAAATAGCCCACTTTGAACGCCAGACAAGCACATTGGGTTGATTTTCTGAGTGGGTTCGATTTTGAAATTAAACATTTATAAGGTAAAGAAAACTGTGTCGTAGATGCACTAAGTAGAAAAGCTAACTGTTTATATGAAATATCATTTAGTGAAGCACAAAACACATTTAAGGAACAAATTGAGGCAGCAATGCAAAGCCCAAAATATCAAACTTTGTGGCAACAAACAAATATTCGGAACAACAAAGCACAGCAACTTGGGTATGAAGTAAATCCAGAGGGTTTTCTGATTTATAAAACAAGAATCTATGTACCGAATATAAAAGCCATTAAGGATTTAATTTTAGATGAATATCACAAGGTCAACCCACTTCATACCGGTACAATCTACTTATAAGGTAGTGCAAATTGATAATATATTTATTCCAAGGGCTGGGTACTCAACTACAATTTAGTACTACTTACCATCCTGAAACGGATGGGTAGATGGAGTGAGTAAACCAGGTGGTGGAGGATATGTTACGGCCTTATTTATTGCAACAACCATCTAAGTCAAAAGAATAATTGCATCTTGTAGAATTCACTTATAACAACAGTTATCACACTTCTACACAAATGAGCCATTTTGTAGTGATTTATGGACGTAAATGCAGGACTCCGTCAAACTGGGGCAGTCTGAAAGATAAGTTAATGTTGGGGCCTGATATGTTAGCAGAGATTGAATAAATGGTCAAAGAAGTGCGATCTAACTTAAAGGCCGCTCAAGACCGAGAGAAGAAATTTGTTGATCAGAAAAGAAGCTTTCGGGAATTTCAAGTGGGTGACCATGTCTATGTGCATGTTAGAGATAAGAAAAGTACACTACAGTGGATGGGTTGTGCCAAGTTGGCACCTAGATTCTGTGGTCCTTTCCAGATTTTAGCACAGATTGGGCTCGTAGCTTATCAACTTGCTTTACGAAGTCATATACAGGTGCACAACGTCTTTCACGTTTCCGTTTTAAAGAAATATGTTCATGACCCGAAACACATAATAAACTAGCAAGAAATATAGGTGAAGGAGAGAAAATTTAAAAGTTTTCCTCATCGACTTACCTTATATATATGAATATGTAATTATGCATGGTAAAATTACATTCTGATTTTACCAAATAATTAAAATAACTTTCCTTTATCTTGACTATACAGGTAGAACTGGAAGGCGAGTTCTTGGTCGAGCCAATGGGTATACTCAATTGGAGAGAAGTAATGCTGCGAAGATGAGTTATCACCCAAGTTAAAATACAGTGGAAACATTTCGGGCCTGAAGAGGCTACATGGGAGGATGAAAGGACCATGAGGGAGATATTTCCTGGGTTATTTCCGACAAAAGAACATCGGGACGATGTTCAATCTTAGGGGGGGAAGATGTGATGTCCCCCATATATGTGTAAATATTTATTTTACTACATTTTTTTGGACAAACTGAATATTGGTTAACTTTGATATAAATAGTAATTCTATTTTAATTTATAAAAGTGAATTACTGGAAGCTTGGCAATAATTAATGAGTTTAATTTAAATGAAAATAAGTCATCTAGGGATGACAGTTTATTCTCAAACAGTTAGGTTGGGTAGTTACCCAAGCCCTAACTACTTCCAAAATGAAGATTTATTCTAGGAATCAGAGGATGGGGGGGCATATGAGAGACTTGGGAGGAAAATTGGAAAAGTGTGCAATGAACCGGGCAACTGTGTTGTAGGGATAGATAGTGCTACATGGGCTATCTCTGGTTAAGACCAGATAGCTGCTACATTCAAGAATAGTAAATCTTGAAGAGAATACCCTGTGAAGGGTAGCTCGGGGGAAGACTTCAGGCGGGAAGCGGGGATTTCATCGTTTGGAGGCAAAGAATTACAAGAATTTAATTCAATATATTTGGAAGGGAAACTACAAATAAGTAAATCTAAATATTTTCTCTTGAAAGTTCAAAAGGTACTACTTACTTGTATGATTTCTGAATAATAACTAGTTTGTTAATTCATTTAAGAAATGTTATAAATAGAACTAGAACAGGTTGGGTATTATTCTTCATTCAAGAAGAGAAAATTAGTAATCTATCAGTAAAATTCATTTTACAACAATGATACTGAAAACAACCATAGTAGAGAATTATTGTAATTAGAAAAATAGAGGAGAAATGAAGAGATCACAGCTCCAAGAAAGAACAGTAGGATAGTTGAACAGTCATGACTGAAACCACCATAGATAATCAGAAGAGATTATAGCCAGTGATAATTTATTCTAGTACAGGACTCAAAGGAAGCCTTACGATAATGAAACAATCAATACAACTTGTATATAAACCCAGAACTTAGTAAGGGTTTGACTTATCTATGAATTAATTTAAGAAGGAAAACAGACAACCCAAGCATTGAATAATAATTCATAAAGAGAATACCAGTAATGATCCCATTACAAGAGAGTAAATAGAATATTATTGCGCTGTCAAGTAGGTAAACCAGACCCAGAAATAGCCACTCGAATGAATTGACAGAGGGTTTCCAGAAAAACCCTCAAACCCAAATCATAGAGTGATAGAAAACTATATCGTATTTTGAAAGGAAATTAAGCAAAACAACTGTATATATATTGCACTTTAGCAGAGTAGCACTACCAATATTCATAGCTTGTGAAACAAAGAATTTTATATAAATGAATTTGTGTGATAGGATGCAGAAAAATAAAAATAAGTCCAATAGAACCTAACTGAAAAATGCGAGCTCTACAACTAAATGGAGTCAGATACCTAGAAAGGGATTATACAATTAAGCCATCGCCCTTTTAAAAAATTACATCACGAATTCTCGGTTTCAAGCCGACAGTTTTTAGAACCAAACACAACAACAGAGTCGGTAAAAGCTTATGAGAATAACCTTAGGGCTATTCGAGAAAAAATCACATACCCAGTAGAAAAGCCGAGGACATTGTTGTCATGATGGTGATGTAAGAGGATCCCAAGAGTTCCACACAAGAGCCAAAACAACCTGTAATAAAACAAGCATAGGATTAGATGGTAGCCATATTGCAATTACGAAAAACAATTGTGCAAAGAGGAGTTTGACAAAGAATGACACTGAGAGATGATACCTGTTTAAATGTCGAGCCATACGGGACAACCCTCTCCAGAGCAAGATTCAAACCCGGAAGATGACCACTACAACCAGCAAATGTAGTGCAGCTCATTAACAAACTCAAAGAGCCGGAAGTCGAGCTAGCAACCATGAGAATAAGGTTGCAGGTCATAACCCCCTTACTAGAAAGGGAGTTGCCGACCCGCCAGAGGACCAGGCGAACTTCGCCAGAAACACCAAATCATGGAAAATTTTAGGGGCAAATATTTTGTATCGTAGTACATTTTTACAAATTGCCTCAAATAGCCCACCTTATTTTAGGGGAGAGGGTAAAAAAGGTAAATTTAGCCCTTGAAATTAGGAGTTACAACCTTCCAATCTTCCTAATTTTCAAGAATAGGTTTTATTTAAGTGAATCCTATGGGCCAAATACCATATTTATAAAAGAGGTATGGTAAATTAATAAAAATATAAATAAATGAGAGGTATGGTAAATAAATAAAACATTTTTTATATTTACTCCATAAGTCACCTTATATACATGCAAGGGTGTAAACAAATAAAAATATAAATAAAGTGGAGGTATGGTAAATAAATAAAAATATAAATAAACTAGACATATGGTAAATAAATAAAACCTCTTTTTATATTTAGTCCATAACCCTCTTTCTATTTATGAAGGCTCGAAAAAGAGGTTTTATTTAAGTGAATCCTCTGGGCCAAATACCATATTTGTAAAAGAGGTATGGTAAATTAATAAAAATATAAATAAATGAGAGGTATGGTTTACGAAACATTAAAAAAATGTGTTATATTTAGGTGAAACCTATGGGCAAAATACGATGGGCCAAATGCCATGGGCTAGATTATTATTAATACCATGCAAAAAAGCATTATTAACCCTAATATTAGTATTAATAAAAATAAAAATGGCACATGGTATTGACCCATGGTATTCACGTGGAATGTAGCCTATTTAAATGGGGGAATTAAACCAGCATAGATCCATCTTTACTCTGGATCTACTAAGCCCCGAGAAGGATCAAATATCGTGATATGCAAACTAGCATAGAGTTAAAAAATATTTGATCCCTCTCGGGGCTTGGTGGATCAAGAGTAAAAATAGATGTTGTAATTTAATGTATGTTAAACATTTTAACTTGGTTAAAATAAAAAATAAAATAAAAATCAATTATTAATTTTATTAATTTTTATAAATTACTAATAGTAATTTTTAAGCTCCAGGTTTATGATAACCCATGGTATTGACCCATGGTAATACCATGGTATTCATGTGAGTATAGACTATTTAAAGGGGAAATTCTATCATCTTAGATCCATCTTAATTCTGGGTCTACCAAGTGCTCAGAGGGATAAATAGATTTCATCCCCCTAAGAGTGGTAGATGTGGAGTTAAGATGGATATAGGTTGGTTTTTATGATAATGAAGATATTAAATAGACTTAGGAAATTATATTGTAAAAACATATTAAGGTGAATGGTTAAAGCTACATTTAGTCACTTCACAAAATTTAGTAAAAAATACCAATATCTCCATTAATATTGGTTTTTAAGTTTTTCTGATTTAACAAAAAAAATTCAAAACAATGAAACCTTATCACTCTTTCCGCATCACCCTCGCAGAAGATTTCTCACCATTTTTCATACATTCTCAATATGATATCTTCATGAAAAAGTTTAGGTATTGATGTTGGATTAGTTGTTTGAAAAATAAGATGGTTTGTACAACCTTTCATCTTCTGTGCTATTCTTAGTTTGTCCTAATGATCTGTAGGGGTTGGATTCATTGCACCATATTTTCCTAAAAGGTGGATATCGTTCACCAAAAAGGAAATTAATCTACATGTTACAATGCTGTTAAAAAATGTGAGACCTATGAGGGTAGTGAATTATGCTAATAAGCAATTTAGATTGGGAGAGACGTAATTAGATTTTATTATTTAATTGAAGATTTCCAATTAAAATAATAATAAATCTACATTTATATATTGATTGGAAGGATTCTCACAATGGTCACTTCTTTCAATTAGATCCCCTTCAAGCCTTTGGGATACCCAATACTTTCTTATATAATATAGTTGGGGCTTGCTACTTGTTGGCGTGTTGGGGTAAACAAGCTTGATGTGTTTTTTCTTATCTCGCAGTTGGAGTCTATGGAATAAGAAAGAAATTTGATAACATGAAAAAAGTGGTAGCTTGACAAAAGTTGTAGAGAAAAGATTAATCTCTCCTGCCTTGACAGAACTCGTTGTCAATATCAACACCTACAAGAACTTTGTTGTAGAATATTATCAAAACTAATAGAAGGATATGAAAGAGTGTATTGTAAGAACCTTGACAAACATGGCCATTGAAACTTGGAACATTGTTTGTAGGAAGAAAAAATTATGTTTCTTTTTTCTAAACATGTATGTTAGTATATTACAGATTAATGAATATGTTTTCTTATTATCATATATGGTTTCATACTTTAACAAAACATTCACCAAGACTTCACAATGTTTTATTATTCAGTAAAAGATTTGCCAAGATCTTACAAGATTTTATAATTCAGTGAAAGAATCTCCATCACTGTACAAGATAATATAATTTGGTGATAGATTCGCCAAAAAAATTATATATACATATTATATTATTGATAAAATTGCCTCCCATTTTTCCTATGTATCACGGGGATTAGCCCATTTATTATACATATAAATTTAGGGTGGTTCTTAAAATTTTCCCTGCACCAAATGATGAATTTGCCATTATAGGCCACCCTATGTCCAGCAAAACAAAACTTCGGCCATTTGATTTGGAGGAGGACCAGATGCCATAAATCAGGCACTTTTTTCTGCATAAGTACTACAACTGGAGGCGCTAGGACAACCACTACAGAAGTGGACCGTAGCCCTAGGGCATTCACAGCTTGAGAACCATTAATGCCACTGTAAGGTTGAAGTTTCCACAATAAATGCATAATTTATTTAGTTAATACGAATAAGATTCAGAGATATGGCGAGTTGTTGTAAACCATGTAAGGGTACCATAAGATGTATACAACCACATAGATAACCCTCTTCCTTGGGGTTCAAAGAATGGCGCTAACTTCTAAACAAGATTTGTAATTATTGTAAAGTGAATTACCATAGAAAAATTTATATATTAAAATGATGCAAACTGCATATGTTAATATCAAAGCCTGGTAAATATACATAGTTTGGAAGTATTCATATAGTTAATATTTTGTTTTTTACTATGGATTATTCTAATTAGTGGGTGTGGGACACCATATCTCTTGTTTATTTATTTATATTAGTTTACCATATCTCTTTTATGAATATGGTATTTGGCCCATGGTATTTATCTCATGGTATTAAAATGGTATTTGGAAAATAGGCTTCAGCTAAATAAACCTCTTTTTTGAGTCTTCGTAAATATAAAGAGGTTTGTGGACTAAATATAAAAAGAGGTTTTATATATTTACCATACCTCTAGTTTATTTATATTTATATTTATTTACCATACATTTTGAGTAAGTATAAAAAGAGGTTTTATTTATTTACCATACCTCCAGTTTATTTATATTTATATTTATTTACCATACCTATTTTTTTAGTGTTCATAAGCCTCTTTATATTTTAAGTTTATATTGTGTTTATACATAATAATAATTAGATTGATTTCTAAATAAGGCCAACAATATATTAAAAATGTTAAATGTTAAACATTACATGTTAAATGTTTACATTTACATTTACATTTGCATTTACAATTACTTTTATATGTTTATGTGAGATGAACCCCCATATTGGAAAACATCCTGAAACTCCTGCAAGATCATTCATCTCTTCATGAATTCTGCATCTTCGACATCCTTACCTTTATCACTAGAAATATTCACTACAAACAACACACACCCTTTTCTGCAACTGCGCTTTGGTTGCATAGTTGTTACCATTCTAACTGATGTAGCTTTCTTCTTACCCTGCAAGATCCTTTGTTCTCCATTGTCATCCAAGCATTCAATAGATTTGTCATAGAATTCCACCTTAGTCTTGTGAAGATACAACTAGTCCATACCCAAAAGCATATTATATGATGCCAACGACAATACGTTCAAATGTGTTGAGGTATGCATACCATTAAACTCAAATGCACAAGCCCTTACCTAATGATGAACTCTCTCCTTTGTACATGTATCCAACTACACTAACCAAGATTCTACCTGCACTTCTTTATTCATAACACACTTATCGACCAGGTCTGACATACATAACTATAATTAGATCCAGGTTCAATTAAAATAGAAACAACTTGATCACAAAGCTTACCATCCATATTGATAATAGAGGTATGGTGATCCTCCCACTTCTTATCCAGCACTGAATAAATCCATGGAATGCTCTACCCAACATCTTCAACTGTCTGCACATCCTATGCACTGTAAATCTGAGGCCAAACACCCTGATTCTACAGACAATCCCTCTTGAGATGCTCCTTGCCACATATCCATCCACCACTGCAACTGTCCCTTACCATCACCTTTATTCTGCTGCCCTCTAGGCTACGATCCATTAAACTTCTTGTAATGTGCAAAAAAAAATTTCTCCTGCATTCTGAGGTCTTGTTCGTTTCGGCTACCATTTACCTTTAATTTTATCTTTCCCTTTCCAACCTTGCCTATATTTTGTATTATGCTTTGATTGCTCATAACAGTGCTTCAACTTCCCAGTGAATTATTCAAGTGACCAAGGCTCATCATACTCAATCCGATCTCTAAATGCTAATCGAAATCCACTAACAAATCTATGAACTTTGGATTTTTCATCCTTAATATACGATACATACCTCAACAACTCCAGTAACTTGGTCTTATACTCCTCATCCATCATCAGCCCCATCTTTAGCTCATAGAATTCCTTGAATTTCCTGTCGTAGTACCTCTTTGACAAATATTTCTCCCTAAAAAGTATCTTGAAT
This sequence comes from Pinus tabuliformis, assembly GCA_031772625.1. Classification (NCBI taxonomy): domain Eukaryota; kingdom Viridiplantae; phylum Streptophyta; class Pinopsida; order Pinales; family Pinaceae; genus Pinus; species Pinus tabuliformis. Next base: position 1,593,450,370 of record CM062816.1, read on the forward strand.
TCATGCCAACTCAAATCCTCTATGTTGATGTCTTTAACCCACTTCACATCTTCCCACCAGATGTCTTCTTTCCCTTTGAGGTTGAATATAGCTATTCTAGCCTTCATGTTCTCCGTGTAATCATGAAGCTCAAAGAACTTCTTCATCCCTACTAACCATGCCTCTATATCTTACAGTTTCTCCACATATCCATAAAAGGTAGTTCTCTTAGTTTTCTTGAACTCATCTGGAAAATATCCCTTGTCACTCCTCCTATAAGGATGATAGCAATGATGACCATGATGCATGTCAGAACTAGAACTAGAATAGAACCTATGTCCATCACCTCTCCTATCTGGTGTGTCCAAGAGCTTTTCATCTCTAATCGTGTCATCCCTATCCAACATGTTCCCACCATGAGATCTACTGCCATATGCCCCATTAGTCATATCCTCCTGCACATGGCTGATTCTAAAAAGTCAGTGTCTCTACAAGTCTAACAAACTCTAACGGATTACTACATTAAGTTATCTTTGTTTCTCCTATGCCTGAATGATTATGTCATTATCTTCTTTGCAACTTCTTATTTTTTCCTTCAAATTTATCAAGGTCTCTTTTATGTTAGGAGAGTGCCCACCACCATGTTGTTCATCTGATCCATAGCGAGATTCTCATGAAATGTAGTCTACCATCTTGCTAGTCATGTTTGATCTTCTTCTTGCAAGTATATCATGGCAGCGTAAGCCAAAACATAACATAATCAACATACCTCAGTATAATTCAAGGGAGGATATCTCATCTGCTAGAACAACTAGATTAGTGCAATACATGTGTAAACATTATCATATCGGTACGTAAACATCATTCCAACCATCATCTAGTTACTCTGCATGACTATACTAACCACATACCATGACCTCATGCACGATAACTATAACCATGTCAATGTATGCATAATAATATATAGAAATTGACGTGCATAACAAGTGCATAATCGACATACACATATGACGACCATATCCAACAACAACACCATAAACTTTCACATGGCGACACAACTGAAATAATGAGCACCACCATTCATACACAACAAGCACACATACCACAAGAATAATGAACAGATATGAAGCCAACATGTGTGCATGACCAGCACATTTCGTCCATCCAGTCTAAGTGGTGAAACATGCTTTGATACCGCTCTGTAACACCCTCCTCCCACATTTAACCAAGCTAGTTGGTCCTCTAGGGTAAACATGTGACAAAGAGTTACTATGATGTGATTCAACTATGATGAAAATGGAATTCGGAGATTGAATTACCACCTGATGTGGGAATATCACCAATTTTTAATGTTTCAGACTTGTACAAGTATGAGAATGAAACTGCAGATGATACAGTACAGGATCAGGAGACTCCAGAGATTAACTGGGTAAAACAGTTACCCACAACAAAGAATTTACAGCCAGAAAGAATTCTGGACAAGAAAGTGCATAAGAAGACAAGGGGACGAGAGTACTTCGAGTATTTGATAAAATGGAAAGGACAGCCAATCACTGAAGCTACTTGGGTTACAGAAGACGTTCTACAGAAACTGGGCAAATCTGTAGATGAGCTCATGGACAGGAGCCCATGAAGAATTTTGCCCTCAGGAGTCTGATGCAGGAGCATGTGACTCAGAGGGAAAAAGTCTTCCAAATTATTCCAAAAATCCAAAAAAATCTACAGTCAAGGGAGTGGGGTCCTTTAGCATGCAATTTCCATGTTTTTTTAGTTAAAGATAGAATAAAATCTAGAAATAAAACATGCTAATATTATTTCAGATGGATAAGCTGTAGTAAAGATTTTACGCTTTAAATAATTCATGTAAAGCATGCTTTTGTAACGGATAAGGACCGAGAAGTCCTATCCTTTAATTATAAATAAATAGGCAGCGATACTCTCAAGAGGGAAGAGAGGAGCGGGTGCCGAAGCATTATTATTGAAACTTTTCTCTCGGTCTATCTGATTTAATAAGCCTTCTGTTAATTGAACTGTGCATGCGTTTATGTGTTTATTTGTTGTGTGTCGAAGGTGGATGGATTGCCTTATATTTGCTGCATGATGTTTGATTAAGCCTTATGGGCATTTCCCTTTCATTGCTACGACGCAGGCTCTTTAATTACATTTTATGAGATTCGCGTATATTTCTGTTTACACTAAGGGTTCATGCAATTTTCCATTAAGCAGGCATAGCAGCGGATGTGAAATATTATTAATATTGGCTCTTACCCTTATCGGGTCCGAATCAATATCGCATTGCATCGAGAGGGCCCTTTAAACTCTTAACTGTGTAAGCTCCAACATATCGGAGACGAAGTATTATAAAGTGCAGCGTATAAAGATTTCGGGTCCGAAAGGAGCCTTTGGTATGGCTAAGTGGGAGAGCTCCGATAACCGGAGCCGAAATATTATAGAGAGTAGCATAAAGGAGTGTCGGGTCCGCAGACCCATTACAATGCAAACCCGCCAATAAGGGACCGCCAATAGGCCGGACCCGAAATCTATATAGAAGGGAGTTTAAGGTGCGTCGGGTCCGCGATGATCGCATATCAAAGGCATTAGCACCATAGACATTCGCCGAGAGCGATTGCGATATCGCATCGGGGAAAAGGGAAAGGGACAGTATAAGGCAATGATTATATTATAAAGTAATTCTTTTAAGAATTACTGCCACAATAGTGTTGTGGGTGTATTACTCCTCTATAAAGCCTCCGATAGTATTTGGGGTAATTCTTTTAAGAATTACCGAATAAAGCCACTGTTTGTTAATTAAGAAAGGTTTGTGGGGTTTTAAAGAAACAAATGAAGATATCAGTTTAATGACTGATACGCCAAAAGAAGCAGAAAAGGGAGTTGAGACTAACATTGAAGAACTTGCTGCCAGATTAGGAAGGTTATCCCTAACGCCTGCACCCACGCCATCAAACTACCCATGTACAGTTAAGGATGTGGAATCGATAAAAAAAAACCAAACTTACCTTTCTCAGGAGCTACAAAACCTTTAGGAGACAACCAACCCTTCCAGGTGCCCAACCCCTGAGACAACTTGTCAATTTGCTAATCTAGACCCCCAATCACTACCATGACAAGTCATGCATGCGAATGACAACCTCGATTTTCTCCCATAGCAAGACATGCACGCGAATGTGACCTTCTTCAGGAAATTCTCAGATAGTGACCCCAGATTTTGTGCCAAATTTTCAATGCTAAGTCTTAGGCCTCTACCCAAAACTTCATGAAACTTCCAGAAATGATAAATAACAATGAATTAAATATACTAATGAAAACATTGGTATAAGGACTTGACCTGACCCCTACTATCCATGACATACATTTCGTCAAACATTTCATAAACATGTAATCTACAGGTCATAACCACAAATTTGAGTATAGGGGTCTCATACTTATCTAGGAATCGTCCAAAATAATTCATGCCTTATCACAATAGTTGCATTATCATCTATTAGGCCATATATTCATTCACATTCATTATAGTAATTAAATCATGATGAGAGCCATAACCAAAGTATGTCATGAACCATGCTTATAATGAGCATATAACCAACATAATAACAAGAGTAGAACAACCATAAAACCCACATATTAACATGTACATTTTCACATGAAATACCAAAAGAAAAATAATTCTTATTAACGTATGCATAATCCAACCAAATTAGGGACTTCCATGAACCACCCAACCATAGATTCAGCTGAACCAAATCTTTCTTTCAACCAATCACCCCCATGCCATATTCCAAGCATGAATGTGGGACTCACAATAGAACCAATCAAGGATTCCTTTGGATTTACCATTTATCCACCAAAGGATTCCTAGGCCCAAAACCTTCATGAATACAACTAGGATTTACCGCAATCCCACCAGATCACTAGTCCCTAAACAAGCATGGATGCCTCCAGATCTCCCAACCTAAATCATGAGGAATTTGTTTGTCTCCACCTCTCGGCTTTGCCGTGTATCCCACCATTATCTATCAAGGTATTCCAAGGCCTACGAGGTCTCCACCCTCTAAGATTTACCATGTATCCCTCCATTACTAGTCAACGGATTCCTAAGACTAATTAAAGGTATTCACAACTAGACTTTACCGTATATCCCACCAAGTGATTCCTAGGCCTTGTGATTAATCCTTAGATCACCCCACTCATCTTTGAATTCATCTGTCAATCCAACTCAACTAGGAAAACAGAATCCCATCACACCATCACTATCCAAAAATGGCAAGGCAAGGATGAAAACCACTTTCACACTTGACAAGACTCATGTCAATGACAACAAGAGAACAAAAAACACACATGCATGTACCATACATGTCAAAACTAGTAAGAAAATCACACATGCAACTCAATACCTACAAGTAGTTCCACTGTAGTCACTTGATTCCTATTCTTTCTTGCTTGATCCTTGCTTCCACTTACTTTCTTGTCCTTCTTTTGCCTTCTTCCCCCCAGTGCTAGAGTGCTCCAAGAATACTCTAAGTGCCCAAGAGTATGAGAGAGTAGAGAGAATAGAGAGAGCTCTAAAACTTAACTAACAAAAGGTTGTGAATTGATACATAGAAGCCTTTTTTTATCAATGAGGCCTCTATTTTCTATATTTCCATTATTTTCCTTCATTTTTCTCCTCACATGCAACCTATGAGCTTTCACCTTCCTTTTCTCCTAATTTCAATTATTTTCATAAATAAAACTCCAATTAATGTCTCTTGCCTTTTCAAAGCCTTTTTCATTGCCCTAGCCATAATAAACCAAATGAACAACCACACTAGGATGTTTTGCCCAACATTCATCTTGCCATACATGTCTCGTGACCTTGGTTATTATTCTTTCCTCTATTAACTACATTACATCGACTTTTGACCAGGGTTGTTACACTAACTTCCTTAAACAACTTTGCATTGTCTTCATACAAGATCAAATGAGGAAAATAGGAACATACTTCCCAACCTCCACTAATTTCCCCCCTTCATGGTCCTTATAGATTTTGGAGAAATTCTAAACTCCATATCGAGCTACATTCTTAAATTCACACACTAGTTCATCTTCACCACTTGAATGCTCCTAAATAATATTAGCATTCTTCTTACGGTTGGCGAATCGATGAAAAAACTTAGTAATTTCATCACCAAAATCTAATCAAATGTATCTAAATGTTCCAATCAAATAGTCTCCATACACCATGAAACAAAATTATTTTATTTACCTATGAATTTTTCAAATAAGATTCCCCCATGGAAAGAATTTCTAGTTTTTTTTCCTGCACATCTGTGATCTACCATCTACCTACTCATTATCGAAGGAAAAAAAACCCACTTAACATCCATTGTTTAGCCAAGTCCCATCCTTTCTAACAAATGCTGAAATTGGAGAAGGTGTTTCCTTACACTAGGATTAGGAAAACCTTTGACCACATCGTCAACATGACGATAGCTCGTACATATAAAATATATATTATTGTACTCCAAACATATGTGTAGACTCCCAAACCCTACTTCCACATCAATAAGTACAACCAAACTCTCTAGTGGATCAATACTAACTAGAAATTTTTGCCTCTATCTTATACACTGAATATTTGTAGGATGGATCCACCATAACAGACTTCCTAAATAATACCCCAAGTCCCACAAAAAATTATCATTCCAAACTTCAAAAAGAAAATTTGGAAGTTTAAACTAGATGGGGTAGGTCCTAATTACTTTTGGATTCAAGTCAAAATAGGGATGCTATTGTCTCAAGTTGAGCACAAAATTCCACGGAACAATCAATCACTTAATGTTTTCACTACATCTTCTTTAGAAATTAAGAAAAAAGAAAGACAAATCATAGCAACACCTTCAACAATAACTAAAAATTTGGCCAATAACCTACTGAGATATCCAAATGACACCCTATTAGCTCCATGATTGAGTGTTTCAGTAGGGATAGACTAAAGTGACACCTTACTAAATTTTTATTGATATAATACAAGGACCAACACCTTCTTAGTTTTCAACTCTTAAATCTTCATTGATTTTCATCTTGATACCCCCTCCTAATAATTGATCATTTTTTTCCACTTCATTGAGCACATCAGCTTCTCTTTCCTATCACTCCCCAAAAACCCAATTCCCTAGTGCTTGCCAATTCTCTCATATTAAAAGAATTCCCCACAATTAACTTCATTGTAAACCCCACAACCTACATCCTCAAGGGGTGAAACCTTTGTGGTAAATTTCGTCAATTCCAAAGCACAAGGCATTAATGGGCACATTACTTGCCTCTTCCTATGTAATAAATGTATAATCAAATTGAATGTATCTTATTCCCTTTACATTTAAAATGTGTCTAGATGAGGATCCTCTATTCTAACTTTGGCACTTACTTTTTAGAAAATATTAAACACTATGCACTAATTTAATGGTTGTTTTACTACTTTTAATCATATCAATTAGATATCATATTATTCACAAAATTGAAAAAACAAAAAACCAATCATTAAATTACTTCATGGTGCTTAATATTTTTCTTTATCTTCACACTTTTGATTTATTCACCTCAACATCCATAAAATTATGTTATACAAAATAAAAATAAAAAACAAACAAATAAACAAAAAAAACTCATAGTAATTAATATTTTCCCTTTTCTTTACACTTTATATTTATTCACTCAACATCCATAAAATTATTAAAATTGTGGTGTAAAATCCCCTAAAAGGTCATCGTCCCACTGATTAATGTAAATTATCGTCCCACTGATTAGTGTAAATGTTTCCATAGGTCACAAAGATCTCACACCCCTCGAGACTTTTTAAGTGGACTTCTAGTCCCTTCCATGTCTCTAGTTAAGAGTAAGATAACTCCCAATAAATCTAAAGGATTTAAACAAAAATTGACACACCCCTCGAGACTTTTTAAGTGGACTTCTAGTCCCTTCCATGTCTCCGGTTAAGAGTAAGATAACTCCCAATAAATCTAAAGGATTTAAACAAAAATTGACACATCCCTCGAGACTTTTTAAGTGGACTTCTAGGCCCTTCCATGTCTCCAGTTAAGAGTAAGATAACTTGCAATAAATCTAAAGGATTTAAACAAAAATTGACTAATTCACTTGCAAAGACATATATACCAAATGGCAATCCTAGTCTCAGTTGTTTACAAAATTTTCCCTATCTAGGGTAAGGTCTCCTCAAAGGCACTTTCAATCCTCTAATAATTTGATATTTTTCTATATTAATTTTTTTTTTTCATTTTTTTTTTTAAATAATAATAATAATATCCATTTTTAAGGTCACAGCCAAGCCAGACACCAAATTGGTGTATGAGACCCCCTTGTTTGTGGGACAAGGGACCCACCTCGGCACAACGATTTCACTGCTAAGTCTACGAAGGCATACATACTCTACCCCCTCTAGTTTTGAACCTGTGACCTCTTAGGAGGAATATTAGTCAGCAATTTCCATCTCCCTAACAATAATATTTTTTTATTATTATCTTTTTCATTTATTTTTATTTATTTATCATTAATTATGCTATATTATTTTATTCTTATTATTTTTTTTCATTTATTTTTATGTATTCATTATTAATTATGCTAAAGCATGATATATAATGAAATTAGGTTTGAGGAATTTCAAATTTTTATTATATTGAAAATATGGTCTACATTAAATTGGGTTTAAGTAATTTTAAAATATAAACAACCAAAATTTAATAATCTGATATTCTTGATCTAATACATATATAATCTAATAAATAATATAAGAAAAAAAATGTATAATCTAATAAATAATATAAAAAATATGTAAATAATTTTTCAGTTTCTTTTTCCTTCTCCTATTTTCAATTTATTAATCTAATAAATAATATAAAAAATATGTAAATAGTTTTTCACTTTCTTTTTCCTTCTCCTATTTTCAATTTATTAAAATATAGCTGTTGATTTTCAATTATTTTTGACACAGGATTCTATGCATTTTTTATTCTACACATAAGAGTTGTACGGTTTCAATTACATGCTCCAACAATTCTCGTTGGGGATGCAGTGGTCATTGTACGGTTTCAATTACATGCTCCAACCATTCTCGTTGGGGATGCAGTGGTCAATGTTTAAAATATAATATATAAAATATAGCGGTTGATTTTCAATTATTTTTGACAAAGGATTCTATGCATTTTGATTCCAACTACCGCCGTTGTACGGTTTCATTTACATGCTCCCACCATTCTCGTTGGGATGCAGTGGTAAAACTGCCATACAGTCCGGTTGAAGAAACTGCCACACAGTCGGTGGTTGAGAAAATATTGCAATGGCTACTTGAAATCTGGAATTGGCGCGATTGCTTTTTAGTTAGATGGTTCACATTGTGATGGATCAAGTGTGAAACCATTCATTGCTTTAGGTTTTGATCATTACATAATGTTTACAATTCAGTTATAGCACATGGTTCCAACCACAGATTGCATCAGCCACTAAGATTCATTGATCTAAGTCTGTTAGAAAATGCCTATCATATTTAAGCTCGTGAAAATAACAATTATATTTTTTTTATAATTTTACTTAGTTTAAATAACAATTATATTCTTTTATAATTTTACGTAGCTTAAATAACAATTATATTCTTTTATAATTTTACGTGGCTTAAAATTAGTAAACATAGTTTTTGAAGTATAAAATATTAAAAAAAATAATTTTTTAAGGATAAAATATCTGATGAGAAAATAAAATATAGCTTGAGCAACTATCTCTTTAATAAATTCAATTTTATTATCATAATACTTGACCAACCATCTCTTTAATAAATTCAATTTTATTATCATAATACTCTTCGGTGATGAACAAAAAAACCATTGGGAACCTACAAAACCATTCAGGATATATTGCAGGGTACTTTTAATAATCTTTATTCGATATTGATTGAAATCCTTAATTCAAATTTGACCAGGTGGTAGATCATTTTACCATTATTGGAAATAAACCATCTAACATTACAATGCCCTATTCAATTTGGAAATCGTGATACATTGCCTATACAAATCGCAGGGAAAATAGAAAAGAAAGGTATAATATTTATGTTAGGGTTAATATTTATTTTAAATTTATTTTATTTTAATATTAGGGTTTGCTGAGTAATTATATTAAAGAATTTTTTTGTTTTATTTTTCAATATGCCTTATATTTCATGTATTGGTTTTATATTCAAATTGTGAATATGATTATTGATGTAATATGCATGCTATTTCATGTATTGGTTTTATATTCAAATTGTGAATATGATTATTGATGAAATATGCATGCTATTTCATGTATTGGTTTTATATTCAAATTGTGAATATGACCATTGATATATATGTTGTTAGTTGTTTTGTGAATTGAATATAAATACTAATTTTTATTTTTTATTAAATAAAATCCGATTACTATATAAAATTAATAGTTAAAATCTAAGCATTTTATTATTTATCTATATAAATAGATTAGTTTTTTGTATTATTTTAATTAATGTTTTAGTTGATCATTATATCAATATAGATCTATTTTTATTCTCAATATCTGATTATTATATAAAACTAATAGTTAAAATTTAAGCATTATGAATAGATTAGTTTTTTGCATTATTTTAATTAATGTCTTAGTTGATCATTATATCAACATAGATCCATCTTTATTCTGGATATCTCTAATTATTATATAAACTAATAGTTAAAATCTAAGCATTTTATTATTTATCTATATAAATAGATTAGTTTTTTGCATTATTTTAATTAATGTCTTAGTTGATCATTATATCAGCATAGATCCATCTTTACTTTGGATCTACCAAGCACTGAGAGGGATCAAATCTTTTTTTACTCTATGCTAGTTTGCATATCATGATATTTGATCCGAGAAAGATCTATGTTGGTTTAATTCCCCCATTTAAATAGGGTACATTGCACATGAATGCCATGGGTCAATACCATTGTTTCTCAATAACATGGGTGAATACCATGTGCCATCTTTAATTTTATAAATATTAATATTAGGGTTAATAATGTTTTTTCTACATTGTATTAATAATAATTTGGCCCATCGACTTCACCTAAATAAAACCTCATTTTTGAGTGTTAAGTAAATATAAAGTGAGTTATGGAATAAATATAAAAAAATGTTTTATTTATTTACCATACCTCTCTTTTATTTATATTTTTATTAATCTACCATATCTCTTTTATAAATATGGTATTTGGCTCATGGTATTTAGCTCATGGTATTAAAATGGTATTTGGGCCATAGGCTTCACCTAAATAAAACCTATTTTTTAAGTCTTAGTAAAATATAAAGAGGTTTATGGACTAAATATAAAAAGAGGTTTTATTTATTTACCATACCTCTAGTTTATTTTTACTTTTATTTATTTACCATACTTTTGGAGTAAGTATAAAAAGAAGTTTTATTTATTTACCATACCTATTTTTTTAGTGTTCATAATCCTCTTTATATTTTAAATTTATATTGCGTTTACACATAATAATAATTAGATTGATTTCTAAATAGGACCGAGATTACATTAAAAATGTTAAATGTTAAACATTACCTGTTAAATCTTTACATTTACATTTACATTTACATTTATGTTTACATGTTTATTGAGATCTACCCCATGTTGGGCAATGATGTATTTACAATATTAAAGACTTCATAATACTATATGTTTCACACCATAAGTATTCAAAGTTTTATTTCAATATTTACTTCTAAAAAAAGTCCATTTTTTTTTTATTAGATTGTAAAGCAAGAAAAAAAATACCACTCCATTGAGGAATCATGAAAAATATTACAAAATTATTCACCGAGAGTTGATCCTATGTTTACCTTTTTATGAGATTATATATTTATAGAATGTGGTAGATATTCTCCTTTAAGATATTATCAAACACATTTAACATCCTTCAATATATGGAGCAGTTTCTTGATTAGGATCTAATAAGGCCAATGCTTTACAAAAGCTGATTGGCATATAAATAATGGAAAATGATGTTTTCAACCTATCTCAACCACATTTACTAATGTAGTTGTGCTAATAATTATGTGCATTTTCCAATTTGGTATAGATAAATAATATGACTAAATTATAATGAAAAGATTGAAAAATTTATTGAAATTTATGACATATAAATGAAAAAATTATAATAATAAATATTAATAATGATATTTAATTTTTAGTTATTTTCCTTTTTTCTTCTCCCATAATAATAGTAATGTTTAAGCCTTTAAAATGCATAATTAAATTTAAATTATATAAATTAATTGTACAAATATTTTTTTTCTAAATTTACTAGAACTATATCTTTATCATGTCTAATATATCACTCCGTTTGGGGCGAGAAATTAAACCAGGGACTTTACATCAAGGAGTGTCCTAACTGAACACCTAATCTGTTGATCCAAAACATCAAAAACTCCATAGAATACTTATACAAATATATAAATTACACTTACTAATTCTAATAAATCTCTACGGAATTTCAAAATAATGCCAAAAAGGAAAATCTCTACCGAATTTCAAAATAATGCCCAAACAGAAAACCATCACAGCATTGCGGTGATAAATTATTTTTTACAAAATAATAAGGTTTCTATTCATTGTCGAATTGGCCGCTATCCATTCAAAATCTTCACAGACAGTGAGAAGTTGAAATCGAAATGGCCGATATTAGAAATATATTACGACTGCCCACCAAAAGACATGGAATATTTTGAACGACATTTAGTATATAGCGGTGGCAAATAAAAGACGATCAAATATAAACCCCTCTGCGCAAATTGATAAGGCTATGCGCCATGACCATAATATTTAGAGCTGCACTGGCTCCATAAGAACTTTGAATATTTGGTCCTTTACCTCTTTCTCAGAAATGGATACGAAATCTTTGTATTTGTAGAGGAAGTGCATGCCTCGTGCAACATTGAAAGTAAATCTTTTGCAACACGCAGGTACATTGTCGTGCTTTAGAAATTCCCAATTCAGTTGGCTGACAGAAAGATCCAGGATGCCTTTCATATGATTTAAAGCATCTTCACGAGTACATTCCGGATTGTCTTTGAGGTAACACTCTAAACTTGAAGCTAACTCACCTCGTTCCTTTTCTTGCTTCACACATAGTGGAAAATGTTAATACAAATGCTAATTCATCTTGATTAAAATATAGCTTAATTTGAATGTTAAATACCTCAAAATCTGTAATGTCGTCCTTGATTCGGACCGTTAATTCTAAGAGATCATGGATCTTGGATGGATAGAATATTTCCTTCAGAATGTTGTCTGGTAGAATTTGGCCCATTAACAGAAGCGGAATCAAATTTAACACACACATCCCGGAGCTAGCGAGGCCATTCTTATAGTACTCATTAAACGAGGGGATCATGTCCAGCCGCCATCCATTCCGCTTCTTGCAGATAAGACTCGAGGCATCGCTCCCACTAAAAATGAAGGCAACATAATCATAACAACCTTTTTAATAGAAAAAAACTAAAGTATGTTTTGCGTAGTTGTCTATAATAATTATAGATAATACATACGCCATTTTTTTGTATGTACGCTGCCATATCCCGCCCTTGCATTTTTTCCACTTCAGCAGAACATTCATTGAATGTATTCATGAAGAACTCGAATAATAAGTATCCCCTCTGTAAATAATACAAGATGTTTATTAAAAATATAAAAGCTTTTTGCTATCCCACGATGTCACTGGCGCAGAAATTACAACAAATGAATGGATAGCGGGCAATTCAACTTCACCTTCTCACTCCCTCAGTGAAGATTTTGATTTGGTCCAAAGTTCCGTGAGTATCATATAGGTCATCTAGAACAATCAACAGTGTTGAAACTTGTGTGAAGGCGATTCTGCTGCTACAAAATTCGGGCTCGAATGTGCTTAGAACCGCCCAAAAGTAAAACTCCACGTGACGCGTCCTATAGAAATTCAGCTGCGCGAGATATGAGTCTGCCCACCACCTATATTATATTGCACACGGTCATGTCCGTAAGTAGGCAGGCAATCAATCTCTACAAATGATGAGATACATAATCTCAAATCCCAGTGCACCTGGAGATAAGTTGCATCTCTTTCTTATGCGCGCATTGGAGAATATTGAAGTCCAATTTCGCCAGCTCTAAAATTTTCTGGTTCATACTAGACCTGAAAGAATACATGGTGAACATATATTAGTGTATGGAAAACACTAATCAAATCTTATGGACAAGTTTGGTACTTGAGCCATGAATAGTTTTGTTCATATATTTCGATAAAGTTCCTAGCCTCCCATCTAGGCACACTGCAATGCCATGGAAATTCCAATGCATATTTCACCTGGAAAACAGTAATTAAATCAGTCTCGTGCCGATGCTAGAAGGGTATAACATACAAAATAAATAAATAAAATGCAGATGCGAAGAGTTTACATATAATAAAGGAAGCAGGAAAAAGTGATTGCAGATTACCAGTGTGTCCTTTTAAAAGTTGGCTTAGATACTGTGTTGTGAATGTCCTTGCGTCCTCCATGACTTTTTCTCCGGTAAACGAAATGTTTGAAGCTCGGAATAATGACAACATGCTTCTCACTTCTTTATCAGCTCTTTCTTTTTCACCACTGGAATTGCAGAAGAACCGCCCATTTTCATCTTTGAAATTCTCAAAAACATCTGTTTCATGAATGCATGATATTCTGTGAGAACTGAAGTATTAAATATTTTTATTTAATTGTCAAATGACATCAAGGGTATATTTTAATCTATCTAACCCGAAGAGACGTTGTATCGATGCATTCTGAGTGCCCGAAATCCCAAAGCTATACATTTGAGATCTTTACCGAGTGAATCTCTTGATCCCGACCCGATGCCCCTTTCTTTCCAACAACTACACATCATGAAGAAGTGAGGTTTTAATGATCAATGAATGAAATCTAGAAGTGCATACAATAACCGAGTCCTATAAATGGTAAATCAAATTGCTTAACCTGTAAACGTAATCCAGAGCTGCTTTTATTTCAGTTTGAAAATGTCGATCAATTCCCAGACATTCGATAATATCAACCATCTGAAGACGTTTGATTAAATCATCGGCGCCATCACTGCAGCTATCATTCATGTGACTCAAAAACAGATGTTTGATATCTTCAATAAGTGTTTCAGATCGTTCACGATATGCAGGTGCCTGATCACGGCGCATTTCAATGCATTACAATAATGTTATCTTGCAGAGATCGATGAATGATGGATTTTAACATGTGAACTTGTAGTCCTTACACCGATTCATACATTAATTCTAAACGAATATTATGAGATTAGTACAAATACCGCGTATGACGTTGACAGGGAATGTATAACATCATCGTCCCAGACGTTGGAATGATGATTGCCTGTGCGTCTTTTTGCATCAGTGCTCATGCTTCTCGTTATTGGTCTCATAGACTTCTTCGCTATTAACATTCCAGTACTTGAACAGAAAGCCGAACGATGATTCTTGGAGCTCATCAAAGATTTGTGGACGCCCCATCTGGAAACCAGCGGCGTTACAGAAACAGAAGCCATTAGCACTTGCTTACTACTGCAACTATATAGACTTTCTCTGTGGTCCCTTGCCTATTTATACATGTCTCAACTGTGACTCTTTCAATTTCTAAACAAAATTCCAAACCAACGGGATCTTTGATTTCGTTGCATAGTCGATTTATTCTGTTTATGTAAATATTTCTTCTGTCCAATAAAGATTTACCAGCTGTTGCAATGACGACTTCCAGAGAAGGTTAGGTTCCATGTTTGCCGTACGGTGGTTATCCTCCTCTGTCGTGAGTAATGTCGAAACAATTATAATAGGAATTTCTTACTATTTTGAGCGTACAAGTACGTTGGTATGGTGTTTAATTTTTAGATTTAAATTTTAGGTTAAGATTTATATTTGTAGTTTTTTTATTTTTTCATATTAATTTTAGGTGGAGTTTTATTTTTAAGGGTATAAGTTAGTTGGTGTGATGTTTATTTTCAAGTTAGAATTTTATGGAAGAGATTGAAGATTTAAGTAAATTATAGATTTTATCTTAATGAACATAAAAAAATGTTATTTCAATTAACATATTCCAAACACAATTTATTTATTTTTTTGGAAAAAAAAAAAATTATCAAAAAAATTTGAAGAGTTAAAAATTTCTTTTAGGTTTTCTATCTTTTCTATCTTAATTTTAGATGGAGCTTTATTTTTAAGAGTATAAGTTAGTTGGTGTGGTGTTTACTTTTTAAGTTCTAATTTTGTGGAAGAGATTGAAAATTAAAGTCAATTATAGATTCTAGAAACATGATGATTCTAGAAACATAATGACTATAGCATAATCTTAATGATCACCAGAATTTTTTTATTCCAACCAACATGTCCCGGAATACAATCTATTTCCTTTGAAAAAGAAAACATTATAGAATAATTTTGAAGAGTTAGAAATTGCATTTAAGTTTTCTATTTTTTCTATCTTAATTTTAGGTGGAAATTTATTTTTAAGGGTATAAGTTAGTTGGTAAGGTGTTTACTTTTTAAGTTTGAATTTTATATAAGAGATTGAAGATTCAAGTCAATTATAGATTCTAGAAACATAATGAATATAGCACAATCTTAATGACCGTGAGAAAAAATGTATTCCAACTAACATGTCCAAGAACACAATCTATTTTTTTGAGAAAAAAAAAAATTACAAAATAAATTTGAAGAATTAGAAATTGTGTTCAAATTTTCTATCTTTTCTATCTTAATTCTAAGTGGAGCTTTATTTTCTAGAAACATAATGAGTATAGCACAATCTTAATGACCATGAGAAATATTTTATTCCAACCAACATGTATGAGAACACAATCTATATTTTTTGAAAAAAAAAAAAAAACAAACATTACAAAATAGATTTGAAGAGTTAAAAATTGGGTTCAAAAATCTAGTCATACTTTCAGGATGGTTCTAAATGACCTATATGAATCAAAATATTGAAAGAGATAGCAGTTCAAAATATATTGTAATTCATGTAAAAAATTGTTGCTATACATTTAACTTTTATGTGCAATTTTGAAATGGGATATTATACTTATAAGATTTTTTTAATGAACAAATACAATGAATGAAATGCTTAATTGGGAAAATTGAGGACCAAATATGTCTAGGGTATTTGAGATTAAGAGTGGATATAAGTTATACTCTGTTAACTTGGAGGAATGATCAAAGGCACTTACACAATATATAATGAATACAGTTATTAGTAAATGACCTATATGAATCAAAATATTGAAAGAGATAGCAATTCAAAATATAGTGTAATTCATGTAAAAAATTATTTCTATACATTTAACTTCTATGTGCAATTTTGAAATGGGATATTTTACTGATAACATTCTAAATTATATTGAAAAAAATTGAGATTTTTTTATTGAACAAATACAATGAATGAAATGCTTAATTGGAAAAATTGAGGACCAAATATGTCTAGCGTGGATATGAGTTATACTCTGTTAACTTGGAGGAATGATCAAAGATACTTACACAATATATAATGAATACAATTATTAGTGAATGACCTATATGAATCAAAATATTGAAAGAGATAGCAATTCAAAATATAGTGTAATTCATGTAAAAAATTGTTGCTATACATTTAACTTTTATATGCAATTTTGAAATGGGATATTTTACTTATAACATTCTAAATTATATTGAAAAAAATTAATTTTTTTTTAATGAACAAATACAATGAAGGAAATGCTTAATTGAAAAAATTGAGGACCAAATATGTCTAGCGTATTTGAGATTAAGAGTGGATATAAGTTATACACTGTTAACTTGGAGGAATGATCAAAGATACTTACACAATATATAATGAATACAGTTATTAGTCGATGCATGACATATCTATAGTAAGACATGATCCTAGCAATCATTTTCCTCTTGATTTTTATTAATTTAATATTAACCAATCCAAGTTATATTGTTTGAATTTTAAAACAAATATTTATTTTTAAATTTCATTGAAAACAAATATTTAGTTTTCAATATCATTGAAAAATTATTTTTCAATCATTTGATTGGACCATAACTTGAAGGTCTCATTGCATCCTTTGCACAATATAATGCCATGTGATAAATGCCTCATATTTTATTGCCATAAATTAAGGATGTAGTTGCAATATTTATGTCATGATTTTTAAATATTTGTCAAATGACTTTTCATTCTTATGCTTCATAGGAAAACTATCTAAAATTAAAATCTTTTGAAAATAGATCATACTTACCTAAATAACATATTTGTCATCAAATACTTCCTAACATGATTTAAGGAAGTATTTGCATAAGAAAATGGATAGGAACAAGATGTAAATAAACATACTTACCATTATTTGTGTTCCTCAACACTCTAACAAGTAGGAGTAAATATGTAAATGTGCAGACTTACTAGTGGATACTACCCACCAAAAATATATGCAAGTCCTTGTCCCATAGTAGGCAATTATTTTTCCCACTTCATATATAGTTTGTAATTTTTATAAATGAATAATTTCCACTTGAGTACCCAAGGGACTACACTTCCTTGCAACAGTTGTTTACTTGTGTAATAAATGAAATTTAGACAAATTAATTAGTTTCGCAATATATAAATGTTACTTCTAGAAATTGTGTTTAAATATTTTAATTTTGAGTTCTAGTATCATTGTCATGTAATTTTTTATGCAAAAAATAATGCATATATCTCCATTAGGAGTAACCAAATGATGGAATCTTGCTACAAAACATGTAAAGTTGTAGAGAATAGAGTGTTCATGATGAAAGTGTTATAAGCATACAATAAATATGAACAAGAACAAGCTACACTAATAACAACAAGGAAATCCAACCAAATAGATAAGATCGTTGGAGCATTTTTACCTTCTCTTAACCAACCATAATTTACTTTATCTTACATATTTACCAAGACAATGTGTATGATGACAACATAGGTATAAAGACCCTTACAACATCCCTCTTACCCTCAACCTTCTCTTAACCAACCATCATTTACTTTATCTTACATATTTAGTGAGTATTACCAATGTTTATGATGACAACATAGGTCTAAAGACCCTTACAACACCCCTCTTACCCTCAACCTTCTCTTAACCAAATCATTTACTTTATCTTACATATTTACCGAGTATTACCAATGTGTATGATGACAACATAGGTCTAAAGACCCTTACAACATCCCTCTTACCCTCAACCTTCTCTTAACCAACCATCATTTACTTTATCTTACATATTTACCGAGCATTACCAATGTGTATGATGACAACATATGTCTAAAGACCCTTACAAAATCCCTCTTACCCTCAACCCTCTCTTAACGGACCATCATTTACTTTATCTTACATATTTACCGAGTATTACTATCATTTACTGAGACAATTTGTATTTCCTTCAGAGCATGTGTTTCCTCCTAAGAGGTCACAGGTTCAAAACCAGAGGGGGGTAGAGTATGTATGCCTTCGTAGACTTAGAAGTCAAATCGCTACGCGGAGGTGGGTCCCTTGTCCCACAAACAAGGGGGTCTCATAAACCAATTTGGTGTCTGGGTTGGCTGTGACCTTAAAAATGGATATTATTATTACTATCATTTAGACAATGTGTATGATGACAACATAGGTCTAAAGACCCTTACAACATCCCCCCACCCCTTTTCCACAAACAAGGGGGTCTCATAAACCAATTTGGTGTCTGCCATGGCTGTGACCTTAAAAATGGATATTATTATTACTATCATTTAGACAATGTGTATGATGACAACATAGGTCTAAAGACCCTTACAACATCCCCCCACCTTCAATGCATTGGATAGGAAGATGCACGTGTATAAGGATTATTGTGACTTCTTCATGTTCGATGGTCACATCTTGCAAATCTTCATTATTCACATTTTTAGTGTAGTATTCTCAACCATATAAACTACAACTCCAACCAAGAACCTTAAGGAAGCTCCTCTTCAGTTTAGGGGTGTTCTTTTCGCTCTCTCTACTACAAGTCCAAGGCATGATTGTCATTTCTGGGAGTCTCTAATTCATCATAAAATTTGTGAAACATCTGCATAAAAACCATCCCGCTTTTTCTTCTACTACAATAAAAAACAATTATGCAATCTTCATATTAGGGGATTATCATAATGTTTTCATCATCTTTAACACTTCATCTCTTTATGTGTATGTTCTGCTAGTTTGATTTGATGTTCTTGATTGCATCATTCACAACGAGTATTCTTTTAAAAATCATTTCTATTGTAAGTTCCTTTTATGTTGTTGGTTTTTATTATCTTATAATATATAGTCTTTATTTAAATTACATGAAGGATATGATAAAGGATATGACTTGGAATTTCTATGACTCTTTACAATCTTAGTCGACCCGACAGACATCAACAAAAACTAACCAACTTTATTACATGAAACGGATTGAACTTGACTCTAACATCCTTCATGATAATTTTTGTTTTATACAAATCTCCATAAGTTTGATTGCAATAAACATATTAAATCATTCTAATAATAGGTAGAAGTCGCCTCCTATAATAATCAACTTCATCAACGAACATAAATAGGCAAATAAATCGAAGTCAACTATTGTGGACTTGGTTGATGCTCTAATGAGACTTTTCTCAAAGTAAACTTGCATATGCTTTGTTTGTCGAATCTTTCGACCAAGTTCAAAAATGTGTGTCAAGAAGACTCATCCACTTCCATGTGCATTCTTGTTATCCATATCGACCAACACCACACATCAACCATAACTAAATTCGGCTGCATGGACTAGGTGGAACTTTAGTCAAATGAATCCGAGTCAAAAATAAAACAATTTCATCTATCCAATTAACAAAATTTTGACATCGCACGTCCAATAACAATATACCAATCGACCAACAATAAAATACGAGTTTCTTGAATACTTTGTATTCTTTATCGAAATTTTCTTGAATACTTTGCATTCTTTATCTAAACTCGTACTCGACAAAGTTTGAAAGGGTCAAATCACTTAGAAAGATTGACAAGGCAGTACTATTTAAAATATTTAAACACCATATTTTACTCCAACTTCTTCATATTCTTCTGAATTCTCCTCTTCTCTTTCACCATCTTATTTTTCTTCATCATTGTTGTCATTAACATCAATGTTATTACTATGGAAATGGTGGAACTCCAATTTCATTTTATCCAAAACAATGGCAAAAGAGCAACAACTTCCTTTTTTCAATAGAGCCACAATTTCCTTTTTTCAATAGAATATCTATGATTCTAATGATAAAAGGGTGAGTGACTTATTGAGGAATTCAAACCTCTCGTAACAATATCTTGGTGCCCAAATCTTTTCAGAATATGTCATAGAATACCATGATGGAAACTTCATGGGCATGGCACTTGGATCCCTCCTCAATCTTCTTCTTATAAACATGGAAGTATGTCCTTCCAGCAACATCGTCACCAACGATTTCGGAGGAAGCAAGATTTTTCTTGATCAATAACTTGTCGATTCATTTACAGAAAAATCTTAATCTTTGTCCTCCATTAGTGCAACCTAAAGGGGTCTTAACATTATGAAAGATTATAGGCCTTAGCCTCTTAATGTGCCATATAATTTTTCTCCAAATGGTTAAAGGCCAGAAAAGTTATAGTGGAAATAGAGAAGGGATGTATTTTACAATTTTGATGTATGCAAAGAGAAAAAGTATTGAAAATAGTAAACACTATTAATTTCACACATGAAGACACACATAAGTTGACTCTATATGTGTATGTAGTTTCATGTACAACAGTTTTGTTGAACTTATAGAAAAATAACGTCAAAGATAGAGATATATATAGAAAAAATTAGAAATTGATGGTTTCATATATTTGCAACCCAAACCACCACATCCATGATCTCAAACCCATATTTAAAGAAGTCAAGCCATCGTGCACATAAGATTCAAGCTAGCAAAAGTTTAAACTAGAAATATTGCATGTGTGTTCCTAGCACTAAAAATGCATGCTTGTTCCAAGCACTAAAAATGTATGTGTCTTTCTAGCTCTAAAAATGTGTGTGTGTTCCTAGCACTAAAAACTTATGTGCATTTCTAGCAAAAAAATGCACACACATTCTGAGAAGCAAAAATGTATGTGCATCCCTAGTGCAAGGAATGCATGCATGTTCCTATTGCTAGTGGTTTATCACATAAAAAAAGGTTGATGTCGAGCTGGGGGGTGGGGTGAAGGAGGGCGAGAGAGGAGGGGATAAAAGGACAAAGGGGAGAGAGAGAGAGAAGAACGAGTTGATGAGTAATGGGAGAGAGTGAGTGAGAGAGATAAGGAAAGAGAGTGGGGAATGGATAGGAAGGAAGATAATTGTGGTTGACACAAGGAGGAAGAGAGAGACAAAGGTGGATGGGGGTTGTTGTGAAGGTGGGAAATTTGAGAGAGAGAGAGAGAGAGAGAGTTTGTATGACTTTGTGAGATTGGAGTGGGGGGGAGAAAGAAAGAGTAGAGGGGGAAGAGATAATAAGAGCGAGAGATATAGATATGATGTGGGTGAGTGAGGGAAGAGAATAAGAAAGGGGGGATAATGAGGGAGATAGAGAGATAGGGAGGGAGAGATAGAAAGGATGAAGGGAGGGAGATAGAGATAGAACTGAATGACAAATAGAGAAAGTGAGAGGGAGGCATAAGAGAGAAGGAGAGAGGAGAGGGAAGGAGAGAAGGAAAGGAGGCGGGGTGGGAGGAATGAGAGAGGATTTAAGGAGAGAGAGAGAGGTCATGTGATAAAGAGAGGGAAATATAAAGTTGAAAGGGGGTTGTGAATTAGGGATTAAGGGAGTGGGGAGGATAGGAAGAGAGGAGGCATGGGAGAGTTGAGAGGGGAAGATGGGAGTTAGGAAGTGAGGGAGAGAATAAGAGAGAGAATGAGGAAAATATGTAATTGGAAGGAGGAGAGAGGGACTGATTAAGAGAGAGAGAGAGAGGGAGAGTGAGTGAGAGAGATGTATATAGATATGGAGAGAGGGGGGCGGGGTGTAAGAGAGGAAATATAAATAGATCTGGAGGGGGTAGATAAAGGAAGGGAGAAGAAAGAAGAGAGATATATAGAGGGAAGGGGGCAGAGAGAGAGGTTGAGAGACAAAGAGAGGGTGATGAGGGAAAGAGAGAGTAAGGGAGTGAGGAAGATAGGATAGAAGGATGGAAGGAGGGAAGAGGAGAGGTGAGGGGGAACAACGGAAGGAGAGAGAGATAGAGGTTGAGAACAAGAGGGAGGGAGAGAGAGAGACAGGTAGATATGGAGAGAGAAATAGGTAAATATGCAGAGAGAGAGAGAGAGTGAGAGTTGGAGGGTGAGAGAAATATATGGATAAGAATAGGAGAGACAAAGAGTTAGAGACAAAGGGGGAAGGAGAGGGAGGATGTAACAACCCTCGTGAAAATTCCATGTAATAAAAGTAAATAAAGGAAAAATAATAACCATAGATGATGGGACACTTATTCCAAGTTGAACGTTGGGAATAATCCTAGTGATCGGGATCACTTGTGATTGGTTATGGCTGAGGAAAAAGGCAAAGGCAATGGCTAAGACTTTGGAAAGGCAAAATGGAATTTTTGGCACATTTATGAAAATAATGGAAATTAGGAGAAAAGGGAGGTGAAAGGTCACAGGTTGAATGTGAGGAGGAAATTGAAGGAAAATAATGGAAAATGAAGAAAATAGAGGCCTCATTCATAAAAAGGCTTATGAGGATCAGTTGGTAACATTTTGTCAGTTCAGTTTTGGAGCTCTCATTATTCTCTCTCTCTCTCTCATACTCTTGGAGACTTAGAGTTTTCTTGGAGCACTCTTGGAGGGTGTGGCATACTTGGATTTTTGGAGCAATAAGGCTTAGGAAGAGTAGGAAAGCACAAGAAGGCATCAGAATCAGCAGCTACATCAGATTTACTTGTAGGTACTGAGTTGCAAATATGTTTCCTTCGCTAGTTTTGGTATGCATGGCATATGCATATGGATTTTTACTTGTCATATGTCATTGGCATGGAGGATGACTGGGATTCACAATGGATTGCCTAGCCTTGCCATTTCCTAGATAGCCATGGTGATTGTGGTTTTATTTTCATTGTTGTGTTTTTGGTTAGTTCTCATGTTTCCTTAGTTTGGGTTTAGTTACTAGTACTAGAGCCTTGGTTGGACAAACGCTCTAGAGCCCTAGAACAACATGGGTTAATTTACTATTCCTACAGCCTTGGTTGGAAAAATGCTTTGGAGACCTTGGTGAGTTGAGTTACTAGTCCTGGAGCCTTGGTTGGACAAATACTCTGGAGCCTAGTCAAATTTGTGGGTTGAGTTACGAGTCTTGGATACTTGGTTGGAAAAATGCTCTAGAGCCTTAGAAGGCTTGGATAGAGGTCGATCTGATGACAGCTTTGTGATGTTTGACCATGGGGTGGAATCATTGTTTGATGGGTTGAGGTGGATGGCCTCTGGAATCCCTATATGGTCTTTTATTGATGTTTTCTATGAAATCCCACATTCATGCTTGGAATATGGCATGGGGGCGAATCACTGAAGAGAGATTTGGCTCAACCATTCTATGGTCCAGTGGAACATGGAAGTCCCATATCGGGTTTGGATTTTGCATCCTCAATGAAAGATTATTTCTCCTTGTATTTCTATGAGTATTTTAATGGATTATATGTGGTTTATATGGTTGTACTTTCATGAGTATTTTTGCTGCTATTATGTTGGTTTTGTTTGTGTTTTAAGACAAAAACCATGTGTGTCTATCATCATGTTTTACTTGTAATTGAATGATAAATTTATCTATGACCTAATGGATGGAATGGAAGTTGATGTGTCGAGGCATCAATGGTTCTTAGCGATTCTCACCTAAGTATGAGACACCTATGCTCAGAACTATTAACCACACCTGTAGATTACACATTTGCAATATGTTTGACGAAATGCTTGTCATGGCTAGTAGGGGCCTAGTCAAGGTCTTAAACAAGTATTTTCTTTAATACTTTCATTTCCATGTTATTTTACTGATCTGAAGAGATGGTTCAATTCTAGGCAGTGACCTGAGGTCTCGGCTTGAAAAAATGGCTCAAATTCTAGAGTCGTTGCCATATCACTGTCAATTTTGGTCTTTGGTCACTGGCAGGCAAGCCTGTGAGAGTGACTTTGGGTTGCTCGTCTCACTCATGCCTATAGCATGGGAGCGTTTGAGCCTTAAATTGTCCAAAATATCACAAGGACCCTAAGGCAAGTTGTCTAAAGTATTGGATTGGTTCTTGAGGGTCCTGTAGTTGATAATTAATGTATGGATGGTGTGTTTCTATTGGTTTCAATTCCTTAACATGACTTAGGAGGTAGAATCATATCATAATGGCATCTCGTCGCATGTTTACCCCAGTTGGTCGGTTGCTTGGGTAGATGTGGGAGGAGGGTGTTACAGAGTGGTATCAAAGCATGATTCACCCCTTAGACTAGACGGGCTATGTGTTGGTCATGCATGCATGTCAGTTGCATTCCATGTGCTTGTTGCATTTGCACGATGTTGTCCATGGTTGTAGTGTTGTCGTCATGTGAAATTTGAGGTGTTATTGTCAAATGCATCATTGTGAGTATATGACTGGGTATATGTCGATTTATGTCGCTTACATGTATCATTATAATATGCTTGGTTACATTCTTGCATGTTTGGTTACATTCTTGTATGCTTGGTTGCATGTATCATTCTTGCAGGTTTGATTTAAAGTATTGTTAATTCATGATTGGTCATATGTGTTTATGCATATTTGTGGATGTTTATGCATCACTCATGCATGTTCATGTTTTCAAGTGGTCAAGTGTATAGTGACATAATGATGGTGGTTGACATGCATGAGGTCGTGGTGTGTGTTGTTATTGAGGTCCTGCATTGATGACTAGACCCTAGTTAGAATGACAGTTGCATGGTCGTATGCTTATGTTTTATGTTTCTATATGTTGTCATGATTATGTTATACATGTGTCACATTGATTTGTTGATCTTACAAACAAGGTATCCTCCTCGAGCTACTAAGGTACGTTGGTTTATTTTGATTTGGTTTAGCTGACATGATACACCTTGCAGGAAGAAATATCAAATGGCTAGCAAGATGTTTGACTACAAAGACTCTCCCTATGAATTCGAGGAGTAGTATGGTGTTAGGAACTCTTCTAATTTGGAAGTTACAATGAGAAGCTTAAAGGAAGAAATAAGGAGTTGTAAGGCAGATAATGACTGAATCATACAAGCACAAGAAAAGTTAACAGAGGTAAATGTAGTCATACTTCAGAGCTTGTCATATTTGTAGCGACAGGGACTACTTCAGATCAACCATGAGAAGGAGGATAGAACTAATGGGGCATATGGTAGTAGATCGCATGGTGGTCACTGATCAGATAGATATGACACAATCAGAGATGGAAGATTTTTGAACACTTCGGATAGGAGAAGGGATAGACATAAGAATGATTCTAGTTTTAATTCAGATAAGCACTATGATCGTCATTGGTATCATCCTTACAGGAGGAGTGATAAGGGGTATTTTCCAGATGAATTTAAGAAAGAAAAGCCACCTACTTTTGATGGAGAGGTAAAGAAATCACAAGATGCAAAGGCATGGTTGCTAGGCATGAAGAAGTTCTTTAGATTGCATGACTATTCAGAGAACATGAAAGCTAGAGTGGCTACATTCTGTCTCAAAGGAAAAACAAACATTTGGTGGGAAGAAGTGAAGAATGTCAGAGGTATAGATGAGGAAGGTTTGACTTGGAGTGAGTTTGAGCAGCTATTCAAGAAGAAGTATTTGTCAGAAAGACACTTTGATGACAGGTTGAAAGAATTCTATGAGCTAAATATGGGATCCATGATAGATGATGAGTACACTAGAAGATTCTTGGAGTTGTTGAGGTATGTGCCTTACCTCAAGGAGGAGAAGGCTAAGATTCATAGATTAGTTAGTGGGTTACCGGTTGCATTCAAAGATAGGATTGAGTTTGACGAGCCTATATCATTGGAGGAGGCTATTGTAGAAAATCTGTGATAGGTTAACCCGATAATACAATATAAATCAAAGCAGAATACTATAACCTACTTCTACTATCAATTTGCGGAAGCTTAAAAATCGAGATGAACAATATAACCAGAAGAAGAAGAATCAATGGCACAATACACATGAAAATACTTTGGGGAAAGTCTCAGATAAAAACCCCACACTATTGTATTATCATACATGGTGGAAATACATAGGAATTATACAAAGCCTTAGCTCTCACAGCTAACCAGCTCTTAGTACAATCCTCACAGATGCTCACAGGCAATCTTGGCTTCTCTCCAGCCTTCCTCTCTGCCCTCCAAGCTCCTATTTCCTTGTGTTGTTCCTTGTGGATGATTAGCCTTCAAAATTGCGCAATCCTCAAGGATGAATCCTTGACTGCATGCATGAGTTTTCTCCATGAGAAAACACATGCAACTAATAGTACATTGTCCTTGAAAATTAATTTCAACTGGGTATTTCTCAAAATAGACCTGCATGAGTTTCTGATGAGGGAATCTTCAGTTAACTGGAGTAGCACTAGTTGAGTGCATTAATGCATCAGCTGACTGTTAACTCACTATTAGTTCCTCAAACAGTTTGGAACTAATTTAACTAGACTTAGCTCACTAAACTGAGTTAACTAATTACAACTCAAATATAACTCAATCTTATCTCCTTAATTTAAGGGATAACTCTTGCATGACTTCAGAAAGACTTCTAACTTGAATTTCTCCAACTAATTAATTTAAAATAAATTAATTAATTATTTCCAAGTAGCTATTAAGACTAAATTCAATTTTAATTCACAATTTAATTCAAGGAAAAATTAAATTGGAATATTCTTGTTCCCATATTTCAACACTCCCTCTCAATAAGAAAGGGATTATCTACCACCCCAATCCAGTCTCTATGGAACTCGAATTTACACTTTGACAATGCCTTTGTCAAAATGTTGGCATCTTGCTCCTCTGTCGAAATATCCTGCAGCAACATGATCCTATCAACCTGTGAAAA
Organism: Pinus tabuliformis; assembly: GCA_031772625.1. NCBI lineage: Eukaryota > Viridiplantae > Streptophyta > Pinopsida > Pinales > Pinaceae > Pinus > Pinus tabuliformis. The sequence continues at coordinate 1,593,477,509 of CM062816.1, forward strand.
TCCACGGGCAACAAATCTTGCCTTATGCTTCTCCACACTACCATCAGCAGCTTGCTTTACCTTGTAAAGCTAACGAGAACTCACAACTAACTTGTTCTCTGGTCTCGTAACCACGTCCCAAACACTCTTACGAACTATGGATTCATATTCCTCCACCATAGCATCAATGCAAATCGGCTGCTGCACTACTTCCTCAAAGGAAGATGGCTCGGTCTCAACACATTCCCCAGCAAGGGCCATGTATCCAGTGTACCTCTCTTCTTTTGTGCACTTCCGTCCATCTCTGGAAGACTCTGCTTGAGTGGATGTCTCCACTCCTGGAACCTCTGCATGCGACTGCTCCACATCAGTGTGAGGCTCCTCCTCCTTAGGAACCAATAATTCCTCCACATCTTGTAGTTGGAGCTCCCTCTCAAGGGAAACTCACATGGCCTTCTACTCATCAAACTTGAGATCTCTATGAATCATTGTCCTCTGACTGGTAAGCAAGTACACCTGATAGTTGTGAGGTGTATCAGTGTACCCCACAAATATCCCCAACTCTGCTGTCGGCTCAAGCTTCTTCCGTGCATCCTTTGTCACATGGAAATATAGCGATAAGCCAAAGATCCTGAAGTGACCCACATCTAGTCTCTTACCAGAGAAAGCTTCCTCTGGTGTCTTCATCCCAAGTATGTGATGCAGGTTTCTATTCTGCAAATAGATCGATGTGTTGCATGCCTTGGCCCACAAGTGAAGTGGTAGGCCTTGGTCATGCAGCATTGCCCGTGCTGGACCTACAATAGTTCTGTTCTTCCTCTCGGCCACCCCATTCTATTGTGGGTTATGAGGTGCCATTAACTCTTGTTTAATTCCTTCAGCTGCACAGAAGTCCTTAAACTCTTGAGAGACATATTCTCCACCGTTGTCACTTCTCAAGGCCTTGATATTCTTCCTTGACTCTTTCTGGACCAAAGCTTTGTGAACATTTGGTCCTTCTTCTGCATGAAATAAATCCAACATTTACGAGAATAGTCATCAATGAAAATCACATAATACCTTTGCTTCACTGTGGATGCCATCGAGAATGGTCCACACAAATCAGTATGAACTCTCTCTAAGATAGCCTCTGCTCGATTGTCTCGACCATGAAAGGAATACTTGGTGTACTTTCCCAAGGTACAACCTTTGCATGTGTCAACTTGCTCAAGTTTACCTTTGGGAAGTCCTGTAGATATCTGATGCATTATCTTCAAAGCCCCATGATGCAAATGGCCCAACTGCTTGTGCCACAACTCGCCAATTTCTTGGCTTTGCACCAATTTTTCTTTCGTACTCAATGATGCACAATCTTCTACCTCTAGTTTATAGAGATTCTTCACCCAAATCCCTATCCTCTTGGTCTGACTCATGGCTATGTGCCTTAGGAACGCCTTTCCTTTACTGAAGACAACATCGTAGCCTTTGTCCTCCAACATCGCGACCGATACCAAGTTCTTCTTTAGTCCAGGTACATACATCACATTTGTCAAGGTGAGAGGAGCTCCATGATCCCTCTAAAAAGCAACCATGCCCACTCTTGAAACACTATACCTTCCGTCATCACCCATCTCTATGCGCATCTTGAGGACTTTCTCCTCCAAGGCACTAAATTTAAATTTTTATCACCGGTCATCTGGAATGAGGCTCCACTCTAAAGATACCAGACACAACCCATCATCGATGACACCATGCATGCGATGAGGGTAAAGTCCATTTTGAACTAAGAGGCTAATGCCTCACCTTCCAATCCTTCTGAGGATCCCTTCTTGGACTTCTTCGATGGGCAATTAGTCGCATAATTTCCCATCTTATGACAATTAAAGCATCTTACTTTAGACATGTCACCCTTCTTCCCTCCATGAGAAGAATTCAATTTGAAATGGGAAGCCTTCCCCTTCCCTTTCCTTGCTTTACTTGCTAAGGCCAGATTTTCTTCATCATCATTCTTGGATGAAAAACCATCTCGTGTGCTCCTCCTGATCTCCTGCTGCAGAAGATCCAACCATAGTTGTTCCTAATCCGGCAGTTTCTCCCTTCCATTCACAAAGTCCTAGTAGCTATTCCAACTCTTTGGAAGGCCAAGGAGAGCGAGGCTCACCATATCATCATCAGCAATAGTTATTCCCACACTGCCAAGCTCATCTTTGCAGGTGGTGAGCTTGTTCAGATATGTGGAAATAGTATCGCCCTTCTCCATCTTGATTCTTCGAAGCTTATCCTTGAGCACCAATTTACTCTGGTCGCTACTGTTCTGGTAGAGGTCCTTCAATGTCTTCCACATTGAAAATGGAGTATTATTCCCATGGAGACTCGAGACAATATGGTCTCGAACTCCCTCAAGGATGATTCATCTCGCCTTCACCACACACTTCTTCCACTCAGCCTACTCTTGTGCATTAGTTGAAGCTGGCTTTGGGATTTCTTGGTCAATGAATTCCTTCAAGCCATTGTATTCTAATACAACCTCCATTCTATTTTTCCATGCTATGTAATTTGAGCTACCTTCCAAGGCATACTCGAGTCTCAAGCCATAGAAGGCCATTGGCCAACCTTGAAGTATGATATGAATTCGATTTGCACCTGTAACCCCAAACATCAAACTTCGAATTCTCTTCTCAATATACTGTTCACAACTTCGATACCATGTAGAAAATCTGTGATAGGTTAACCCGATAATGCAATATAAATCAAAGCAGAATATTATAACCTACTTCTACTATCAATTTGCGGAAGCTTAAATATCGAGCTGAACAATATAACTAGAAGAAGAAGAATCAATGGCACAATACACATGAAAATACTTTGGGGAAAGTCTCAGATAAAAACCCCACACTATTGTATTATCATACATGGTGAAAATACATAGGAATTATACAAAGCCTTAGCTCTCACAGCTAGCCAGCTCTCAGTACAATCCTCACAGATGCTCACAGGCAATCTTGGCTTCTCTCCATCCTTCCTCTCTGCCCTCCAAGCTCCTATTTCCTTACAATGTTCCTTGTGGATGATTAGCCTTCAAAACTACACAATCCTCAAGGATGAATCCTTGACTGCATGCATGAGTTTTCTCCATGAGAAAACACATGCAACTGATAGTACACTATCCTTGAACATTAATCTCAACTGGGTCTTTCTCAGAATAGACATGCATGAGTCTCTGATGAGGGAATCTTCAGTTAACTGGAGTAGCACTAGTTGAGTGCATTAATGCATCAATTCACTGTTAACTCACTATTAGTTCCTCAAACAGTTTGGAGCTAATTTAATTGGACTTAACTCAGTAAACTGAGTTAACTAATTACAACTCAATATTATTTCCTTAATTTAAGGGATAACTCTTCCATGACTTCAGAAATACTTCTAACTTGAATTTCTCCAACTAATTAATTTAAAATAAATTAATTAATTAATTCCAATTAGCTGTTAAGACTAAATTCGATTTTAATTCACAATTTAATCCAAGGACAAATTAAATTGGAATATTCTTGTTGCCATATTTCAACAGCTATCCGAAAACTGAAACATTGCTATGAACAATCGAAGCATAGAATTGAGACTAAGCCAGACTAGAGAGGTAATGCAAAGAACAAAGGAAAAAGGGACAAGAAGCGAGTACAACCACAAGACACAAGTAACAAGGAGAATGTTGCACCACCTAAGAGGTTCAGTGCATCAGATAGAGGACAAAGACACAGATCTAAGGAGCATAATAAGGAGCCCGCGCGGTGTTTGATTTGTGGAGGAGATCATCACAGGGAGGATTTTCTGTAGAATTAGGGTGGTAGACCTCAGATATACAGTGCGCAGGAGGCACAAACTGTTGGGGATGTTGGTCAGAGTATTCCACACATCTATGCAACATTGGGTAGCAAATACACAGAGCATCAGGCATCTATCATTGAAATCGATGGTAAGATTTGTGATCAATTTATTTCTATTTTGATTGACCTTGGATCTAATTATAGCTATGTTAGTCCTAACTTGGTGGATAAGTGTGGTTTGAGTAAGGAATTGCATGCAGATTCTTGGTTAGTGCAGTTGGATACATGTACAACGAAGTGAGTTAATCATTGGGTAAGAGCTTGTGCATTTGACTTGAATGATATGCCTACCATAGCACATTTGAATGTATTACCGTTGGGTTCTTACAATATGTTGTTGGGCATGGACTGGTTGTATCTTCATAGAACCAAGGTGGATTGCTATGACAACTATTGAGTGTGTTGATGACAATGGGGAACCAAGAGTTTTACAGGGTAAGAAGAAAGCTACATCAGTTAGGATGGTGACAAATATGCAAGCAAAGCGTAGCTACAGGAAAGGGTGTAAGCTATTTGCAGTGCACATTTCTAGTGATAAGGGTAAGGAATTTGAGGATATGGATGTGTTCAGCAGATACCTAGTTTTACAACAGTTCAAGGATGTATTTCCTGAGGACATGACAGAGTTGCCACCTCACAGGGAGGTATACTTTTCTATTGTGTTAGTACCAGGGGCAACTCCAACATCGAAAGCACCTTATAGGATGAGCACACCTCAGTTAGTTGAGCTAAAGTTGCAGTTGAAGGAAATGTTGGACAAGGGATACATTAGGCCAAGTGTGTCACCATGGGGCACATTGATATTGTCTGTGAAGAAGAAAGATGGAACACTCAGATTATGCATTGACTACAGGCAGTTGAACAAAGTGACCATCAAGAACAAGTACCCTTTGCCAAGGATTGATGACTTGTTCGATCAGCTGAAGGGAGCAACAATTTTCTCCAAGATCGACTTGAGATCTGGATATCATTAGGTATGCTTCAAAGATGAAGACATTTACAAGACCGCTTTCCGGACCAGGTATGAACATTATGAGTTTGTTGTTGTTCCATTTAGATTAACTTATGCTCCAACTACGTTTATGTGTTTGATGAATAGTGTGTTGCATCCATATTTGGATAAGTTCGTTATTGTGTTCATTGATGATATACTGGTATATTCTAAAAATGAGGAAGAGCATGCCGAACATTTAGCAGCAGTGTTGAGGTTGTTGAGAGAGCATCAATTGTATGCTAAGCTCAACAAGTGTAGTTTATTTCAGACTTAGGTACAGTACTTGGGGTATGTTGTCTCCAAGGAGGGCATTGCAGTTGATCAAGAGAAGATAAGGGCCATCATGGAGTGGGTAGCTCTTAAGAATGTGGATGAGGTGAGATATTTTATGGGTTTGGCAAGTTATTATAGGAGGTTCATCAAGAACTTCTCGCATATTGTTTATCTTATCACATCATTGCAAAGGAAATGTAAGATGTTTGAATGGATTGAGGAGTGTGAGGCTAGCTTTGAGAAACTCAATTAGTTTTTGACACATGCACTAGCACTACATATTGCATATTCGAATAAAGAGTTTGTAGCATGCACAGATGCTTGCAAGGGAGGAATTGGTCGAGTCCTTATGTAGGATGGACAAGTGGTATGTTATGAGTCCCAGAGACTAAACAAGCACGAGAAGAACTACCCGACACATGATTTGGAGTTAGCAATGATCATACATGCATTAAAGATGTGGAGAGACTATCTTCTTGGTAGGTGATTTGTACTTACCAGTGATGACATTGGTTGAGGTATTTGTTTGACCAGCCAAATCTGAATGCCAGGCAGGCTAGATGGTTGGCCACGATCAACGAGTTTGATTTTGAGATCAAATACATCAAAGGTAATGAGAATAAGGTTGCAGATTCTCTCAGCAGAAGGGTACAGGTAAATCACTTGGCAACTGTGAGCTCCTATGGGACGAAATTATATGATAAGATCTTGTAGGCAGGTCAGCAAGATGCTGGTATAGGTACAAGTAGTGGTATAGGTACAGGTGCAGGTGCACAGGGTATGGATTATTGTCTTATAAAAGATGGGTTAGTCAGGTTCCGAGACAGGATATATGTATCGGATAACAGTGAGCTTAATAAGGTGATCTTGAGGGAGTTTCATGCGAAATCGTATTCGAGTCACCCAAATTATCAGAAGACATTAACGTTAGCGAAGAGATTTTAGTATTGGCCGAATCCGAAGAGAGGTGTAGCAGAGTTCGTGGCTAGATGTTTCGACTATTAGCGAGTGAAAGAAGAATGTAAACATCCAGGTGGACTGCTACAGCCGATTGCGATTCCAAAATGGAAATGGGAGGTCATTTCCATGGACTTCATCATAGGGTTTCCAAAGATAGTGAGACAACATCATTCCATCATGGTTAATGTGGACAGGTTGACAAAGGTTGCACACTTCATTCCAGTTAGGTCTACATTCTCAGCTAGTGATGTAGCACACATATTCATCCGAGATGTGGTTAGATTGCACGGTGTTCCGAAGAAGATTGTTTCAGATAGGGGTGTGAAGTTCACTTCCAAATTTTGGAAGGGGTTATTTACAGGGTTAGGCACAAAGTTGGCCTTGAACACAACTTATCATCCACAGACAAATGGAAAAATAGAGAGAGTCAACAAGGTATTGGAGGACATGTTGAGGATGTGTGTGATGCATTAGCAGTGGAAGTGGGAAGAGTATCTCCCTTTGGTAGAGTTCGCATACAACAACGCTTATCAGGAGTCATTGACAATGAGTCATTTTGAGGGATTCTATGGGCAGAGTTGTAACACTCATATCAGTTGGAGTGATCTGGTTAAAAGGGTGTTGATTGGACCATATATGTTGGTAGACACGAAACAGGAAATGTAGGTAATCAAGAAGAATCTAAAGGTAGCACAAGATAGGCAGAAGAGTTATACAGATCAAAATAGGTTGTTCAAGGAATTCTAGGTTGGGGAACACGTATACTTGCGCATCAAACCAAAGAAGAGCTCCTTGCAGATTAGATCATGTGTTAAGCTGACACCATGGTCTTGTGGACCCTTCAACATTATTGAGAGCATTGGGCGAGTAGCCTATTGACTTGCACTGCCTCCGATAGTGAAAGTCCATGATGTTTTCCATGCATTGTTGCTTAAGAAGTATGTTAAAGATGTTGATCATGTGATTGATTGGTCTGTATTGCATGTGGAGCCAGATGGAGAATTCCATCTGGAGCCTTAGTGCATATTGAAAAAAAGGTGCTCATGCTCCGGAATCGAGCAATCGAGCAAGTTAAGGTGCAGTGGAAGCACTTTGGGCCCGATGAAACTACATGCGAGATGGTGGATTAGATGCGGGCAATGTATCCTTCCTTTTTTTCTGACTGAGGCAAAGAAACTTCGATATGGTGGTTTGGTATATGCTTTGATGTGGTCGGTATATGCTTTATGGTGGTTTGATATGTGCTTTATGGTGGTTGATATATTCTTTATGATGGTTTGGTATATGCTATATGATGTTTTGATATATGCTTAGATATGTGTTTAGTATATGCTTTGGTATATGTTTTGGGATATATTTTTGGTAATGTTGCTATATGTACACATGTATATGGATGTAAATATCGTCATGAGCTATGTTATAAAGCTCCACTATGCGGTATGGTGTCATGTTATTATGATTATGTTGTCATGTTACTATGCCATCATGTGGTTATGTTATCATGATGTTATGATGTCATGTGGATTGGCACTCAACAAGATGGTCATTGTAAATACAATAATGAGCTATGTTATAAAGCTCCACTATGTGGTATGTTCTTATGGTGTCATCTTATTATGTTGTTATGTTGATTGCTTCTGAGTAGGTTGATCATTGTAAATATTGCATCGAGCTAAGTTATAAGGCTCCATCGACAGTATATATTTCTCTCACAACAGTTTTGTGGTTATAGGTGTTGTTGAACACCGAGGACAGTGTTCCCCAGGTTTGTGCATCAGTGCTATGCATCTACTTATTGGTGCGATAAATTTCTTTCGCATTAGCATTCCAGTGTTTGAAAGTTGTTGACAAAAAGCCAATTGATCATTTGTGGAGTTCATCAACAATTTGTGGATGCCCCATCTGGAAACCAACGACGTTAAAGAAAGCCATTAGCACTTGCTTTTTGTATAACGTTTCGCTGTCTTTGCTGACCTATTTATACTACAATTTCAAAAGAGAAATCCAAACAAATGGGATCTTTCATTTCGTATGACTTTGCATACTTGATTTCTTTTGTTTAGGTAAAGGATTCTTTTGTCCAATAAAGCTATTGACAATTTAAGGATGGTGAGAATAAATGGTTTAAAGTATAAAATAATTTTAATATTTTAAATAGTAAAACATATTTTAAGGAAGATTTTAGGTCTATGTCTGTTATATTATAATTATATGGGAATTTATAAGATAATTCCCTTTTAAAATATATTTAAAAATCATTCCATTCCTTGTCGGTTATATATTTAACAAAATCTATTTAATAAGAAAGAGATAGAACTTTGGCATTTGACAATACGATGGATATATTTTCCATCTGTACATACTCATTGTAGTGACGTGACATGATGCTGTGCAATACATATGAGTGGCTGAAATATTGATATCTGTAGTTTTCTACCTTAGATTTTGCATTTAGTGATGTGATATGATGCTATATCATAAAATAAGTAATTTTTTATATATAATAATAATAATAATAATGGTAATTTTCCGTGGAGCTTTATTTTAAGTGTACAAGTAGGTTGGTATGGTGTTTAATTTTTAGATTTAAATTTTACGTGAGGAGTGGTTGATAGACTGATATTTGTATTTTTTATTTTTTATTTTATTTTAGGTGGAGTTTTATTTTTAAAGAGTATAAGTTAATTGGTGTGGTGTTTATTTTTTATGTTAGAGTTTTATGGAAGAGATTGGAGATTCAAGTCAATTATAGATTTTAGAAATATAATGAATATAGCACAATTTTAATGACCATGCAAATTTTTTTATTCCAACTAATATGTACTGAATACAATTTTTTTTTTTTTTTGGAAAAAAATAATAAAATTACCAAATAAATTTGAACAGTTAGAAATTGCTTTCAAGTTTTCAATCCTTTTTATCTTAATTTTAGGTGGAGCTTTATTAGTTGGTGTAGTGCTTACTTTTTACCGTGAGAATATTTGTATTCCAACAAACATGTCCAGGAACACAATCTATATTTTTTTTTTAAACATTACAAAATAAATTTCACCAGTTAGAAATTGCATTTAAGTTTTCTATCTTTTCTATCTAAATTTTAGGTGGAAATTTATTTTTAAGCATATAAGTTAGTTGGTATGGTGTTTACTTTTTAAATTTGAATTTTATAGAAAAGATTGAAGATTCAAGTCAATTATATATTCTAGAAACATGATGAATCTAGAAACATAATGAATATAGCACAATCTTAATGACCATGATTTTTTTTTTATTCCAACTAACATGTCCCATAACACAATCTATTTTTCTTAGAAAAAGGAAAAAAAACATTACAAAATAAATTTGAAGAGTTAGAAATTGCGTTCAAGTTTTCTATCTTTTCTATCTTAATTTTAAGTGGAACTTTATTTTTAAGGGTATAAGTTATTTGGTGTGGTGTTTATTTTTTAAGTTAGAATTTTATGGAAGAGATTGATGATTCAAGTCAATTATAAATTCTAGAAACATGATGATTCTAGAAACATAATGGATATAGCACAATCTTAATGACAACAAGAAATTTTTATTCCAACCAACATATCCATGAATACAATTTTTTTTTTTTGGAAAAAAATAACGAACATTGCAAAATAGATTTGAAGAGTTAGAAATTGGGTTCAAAAATCTAGTCATACTTTCACGATGATTCCAAATGACCTATATGAATAGAAATATTGAAAGAGATAGCAGTTCAAAATATAGTGTAATTCATGTAAAAAATTTATATATTTAACCTTTATGTGCAATTTTTAAATTGGATATTTTACTCATAACATTGTAAATTACATTGAAAAAGTTTGAGATTTTTTAATGAGCAAATAGAATGAATGAAATGTTTAGGTGGAAAAATTGAAGATCAAATATGTCTAGTGTATTTGAGATTAAGAGTTGTTATAAGTTATACTTTGTTAATTTGGAGGAATGATTAGAGATACTTATGCAATGCATTTAATGAATATAGTGATTAGTCAGTGCATGGCATATTTTTAGTAAGAAATAACCTTAACAATCATTTTCCTATTGATTATTATCAATTTAATATTAACCAATGTAAGTTATAATGTTTGACTTTGAAAACAAATATTTACTTTTCAATATATTTGAAAACAAATATTTAATTTTCAATATCATTGAAAAAACATTTTTCAATCATTTGATTGGGCCATAACTTGAAGCTCTTATTGCAACATTTGCACAATATAATGCCATGTGGATAAATGCCTCATATTTTATTGCCCTAAATTAGGGATGAAGTTGCAATATTTATGTCATGATTTTTAGATATTTGTCCAATGAATTTTCATTCTTATGCTTAATAGGAAAACCACTTAAAATTAAAATCCTTTGAAAATAGCTCATATTTACCTGAATAACATATTTGTCATCAAATACTTCCTACCATAATTTAAGGAAGTATTTGCATAAGAAAATGGATAGGAATAAGAAGTAAATAAACATACTTATCAAGAGTTATTGTCCACCATTATTTGTGTTCCTGGACACTCTAACAAGTAGGAGTACATATGTAAATGTGTAGACTTACTAGTGGATACTACCCACCAAAAAATATATGCAAGTCCTTGCCCCTTAGTTGGCAATTATTTTTTCCACTTCATATATAGATTTGTAATTTGTATAAATGAATAGTTGTTTACTTGTGTAATAAATAAAATGTAGACAAATTAATTAGTTTGGCAATATATAAATGTTACTTCTAGAAATTGGGTTTAAATATTTGAATTTTGAGTTTTAGTATCATTGCTATGTTATTTTTTATGCAAAAAATAATGTATATATCTCCATTAGGGGTAACTAAATGATGGAATCTTGGTACAAAACATGTAAAGTTAGAGAATAAAGTGTTCATGATGAGAGTGTTATAAGCATACAATAAATATGAACAAGAACAAGATACACTTATAACAACAAGGAAATCCAACCAATGTTCTATTAGACTTTTGGTATATTTATACATATATAAGGTAATTGGAGCAGTTTTACCTTCTCTTAACCAACCATCATTTACTTTATCTTACATATTTACCGAGTATTACTATCATTTACTGAGACAATGTGTATGATGACAACATAGGTCTAAAGACCTTACAGCATCACCCTACCCTCAATGCCTTGCTCGTCCCGAGAAAGGATGCATCAATGTCTTGGGTCATTACTATTTTGAAGAAATATTCTTATTGTACATTGTGACTTCTTCATGTTAGATGACCACATCTTGCAAATCTTCATTATTCACATTTTTAATGCAGTCTTCTCAATCATATAGACTCTTACTCCAACCAAAAGCTTCGGAAGCTCCTCTCGAGTCTAGGGGTGTCCTTTTCGCTCTCTCTACGATAAGTCCAACACATGACTATTATTCTTGGGAGTCTCTAATTAATCATAAAATTTATGAAAGATTTGCATAAGAACCATCCCACATCCCCCCATCTTCATATTGGGGGATTATCATAGTGTTGTTATCATCTTTAGCACTTCATCTCTTTATATATGTTATACTCATTTGATTTGATGTTCTTGATTGCATCATTCACAACCAGTATTCTTTTAAAAATGGTTTTTGTTGCAAGTTCCTTTTATGTTATTGGTGTTTATTATCTTATAATATATAAAAACTGTATTTAAGTTAAATGAAAAAAATGACTTGGAATTTCTATTAAACAATTAATACATAAAAACTATATTTAAATTATTTAAATTAAATAAAAGAAATGACTTGAAATTTCTATTACTCAATTAACTATTACAATCTTAATCGACTAGCTGTCGATAGACATCAACAAAAACTAACCAAAATTACATGAAACAGATTTGACTTAACTCTAGCATCCTTCATGATAATTTTATTTTTGTACAAATTTTCCTCAGACTTCTTCATAGTCTTCTGAATTCTCCACTTCTCTTTCATCATCTTATTTCTCTTCATCGTTATTGTGATCATTATCATCAATGTTATTACTATGGAAATGGTCAAAGTCCAATTTCATTTTATCCAAAACAATGGCAAAAGAGCCACAACTTCCTTTTTTCAATAGGCTCCATAATATCTATGATTCTGATGATAAAAGGGTGGGTGACCTATTGAAGAATTCAAATCTCTCATAACAATACAATACCTTGGTGCCCAAATCGTTTCAGAATATGTCATACAATACCATGATGGGAACTTCCTGGTCATGGCCCTTGGATCCCTCCTCAATCAACATTTTATAAACTTGCTAGTATGTCCTCTTTTGAGCAACATCATCACCAACAATTTCCCAGGAAACAAGATTTTTCTGGATCAATAATTTGTCGAACAGATATTTATTTACAGAAAAATCCTAATCTTTGTCTTCCATTATTGCGACCTAAAGGGGTCTTAACATTATGAAAGATTATATGTCTTAGTCTCCTAATGCACCATATAAATTTTTCAACAAAGGGTTAAAGGCTAGAAAAGTTATAGTGTACATAGACAAGGAATGTATTTTACAATTTTGATGTATGTAAAGAGAAAAAAGTATTGAAAATAGTAAACATTATTAATTTCACACACAAAGACACACATAAGTTGACTCTATATGTGTATGTAGTTTCATGTACAACGGTTTTGTCAAACTTATAGAAAAATAACGTCAAAGATAGAGATATATATAAAAAAAAATAGAAATTGGTGGTTTCATATATTTGCAACCCAAACCACCACATCCATGTTCTCAAACCGATATCTAAAGAAGTCAAGTCATCGTGCACATAAGGTTCAAGTTAGAAAAAGTTTAAACAAGAAAGATTGCATGTGTTCCTAGCACTAAAAATGCATGCATGTTCCAAGCACTAAAAATGTATGTCTTTCTAGCTCTAAAATGTGTGCATGTTCCTAGCACTAAAAACTTATGTGCATTTCTAGCACAAAAATGCACATGCATTCCGAGAAGCAAAAATGTATGTGCATCCTTAGTGTAAGGAATGCATGCAAATTCCTATTGCTAGTGGTTTAGCACATAAAAAAAGATTGATGTGGAGTTGGGGGGCAGACAGAAGGAGGGCGGGGGGGGGGGGGGGTAGAATGGATAAGGGGGGGAGAGAGAGAATACTGAGTTGGTGAGTGATGGGAGAGAGTGATTGAGAGAGATAAGGAAAGAGGGTGGGGAATGGACAGGAAGGAAGATAGTTGTGGTTGACACAAGGAGGAAGAGAGAGACAGAGGGGGAGGGGAATTGTTGTGAAGGAGGGATTGAGAGAGATAGATAAAGGGAGAGGTGGGACGGAGAGTTTGTATGACTTTGTGAGAGTGGGGTGGGGTGAGAGAAGGAAAGAGTAGAGGGGGAAGAGATAATAAAAGCGAGAGATAGACATATGATGTGGGTGACTGAGGGAAGATAATAAGAAAGGGGGGATAATGAGGGAGATAGAGAGCTAGGGAAGGAGAGATAGAAGGATGAAGGGAGGGAGCTAGAGATAGAACTGAATGGCAGAGAGAGAGAGTGAGAGAGAGGCATAAGAGAGAAGGACAGAGGGAGAGAGAAGAGAGAAGGAGAGAGGGAAATGAGGCGGGGTGGGAGGAATGAGAGAGGATATAAGGAGAGAGAGAGGTCGTGTGATAAAGAGAGGGAAATATAAAGTTGAAAGGGTGTTGTTTTGAAGAATGGATTAAGGGAGTGGAAAGGATAGAGAGAGAGGAAGCATGGGAGAGTTGAGAGGGGAAGATAGTAGTTACGGAGGGAGGGAGAGAATAAGAGAGAGGAGGAAAATATATAATTGGAATGGGGATAGAGCGATTGATTGAGAAAGAGAGAGGAAGAGTGAGTGAGAGAGATGTATATAGATATGGAGGTGGGGGAGGAGGAAATAGAAATAGAGCTGGAGGGGGTAGATAGAGGAAGAGAGTGGAAAGAAGAGAGGTATATAGAGAGAAGGGGGAAGAGAGAGAGGAGGAGAGACAAAGATAGGGTGATGAGGGGGAGAGAGAGAGAGTAAGGGAGTGAGGAAGAGAGGAGAGAAGGACAGAGGGAGGAAAGAGGAGAGGTGGGGGGGAACGACGGAAGGAGAGAGAGATAGAGGTTGAGATCAAGAGGGATGGAGAGAGAGACAGGTAGATATGGAGAGAGAAATAGGTAAATATGGAGAGAGAGAGAGAGTGAGAGTTGGAGGGTGAGAGAAATATATGGATAAGAGGAGGAGAGAAAAAGAGTTAGAGATAAAGGGGGAAAGAGAGGGAGGATGTAACAGCCCTCGTGAAAATTCTATGTAATAAAAGTAAATAAAGGAAAAATAATAACCATAGATGATGGGTTACTTATTCCAAGTTGAATGTTGGGCATAATCCTAGTGATGGGGATCACTTGTGGTTGGTTATGGCTAAGGAAATGGCTAAGGCTTTGGAAAGACAAAATGGCATTTTTGACACATTTATTTATGAAAATAATGGAAATGAGGAAAAAAGGGAGGTGAAAGGTCACAGGTTGCATGTGAGGAGGAAATTGAAGGAAAATAAAGGAAAATGAAGAAAATACAGGCCTCATTCATAAAAAGGCTTATGAGAATTAGTTGGTAACCTTTTGTCAGTTCAGTTTTGGAGCTCTCATTATTCTCTCTCTCTCTCTCTCTCATACTCTTGGAGCACTCTTGGAGGTTGTGGCATACTTGGATTTTTGGAGCAAGAAAGCACAAGAAGGCACCAGGATCAGTAGCTACATCGTATTTGCTTGGAGGTATCGAGTTACATGTATGTTTCTTTCACTAGTTTTGGCATGCATGGCATATGCATGTGGATTTTTGGTTGTGATCTATCATTAGCATGGAGGATGGTCGGGATTGATAGTGAATTTCCCACCCTTTCCATTTCCTAGATAGCCGTGGTGATTGTGGGTTTATTTTCATTGTTGTGTTTTTGGTTGGTTCTCATGTTTCCTTAGCTTAGGTTGAGTTACTAGTCCTGGAGCCTTGGTTGGACAAATGCTCTGGAGCCCTTGGTGGGTTGAGTTAATAGTCCTGGAGCCTTGGTTGGACAAATGCTTTGTAGCCCAGTAAAAGTTGTGGGTTGAGTTACTAGTCCTGGAGCGTTGGTTGGACAAATGCTCTGGAGCCCAGTAAAAGTTATGGGTTGAGTTACTAGTCTTGGAGCCTTGGTTGGACAAACACTATGGAGCCCTCTAAGGCTTGGATAAAGGCTGATCTAATGATGGTTTTGTGATGTCCGACCACGAGGTGGAATCACTATTTCATAGGTTGAGGTGGATGGCATCTGGAAGCCCTGGATGGTTTTTTATTGATGTGTTCTATGAAATCCCACATTCATGCTTGGAATATGGAACGGGGGTGAATGAATGAAGAGAGATTTGGCTCAACCATTCTATGGTCGGGTGGAACGTGGAAGTACCATCTCGGGTTTGGATTTTGCATAATTAATGAAGGATTATTTCTCCTTGTATTTCTATGATCATTTTGATGGATTGTATGTGGTGTATAATGCTATACTTTCATGAGTATTTTGTTGCTATTATGTTGGTTATGTATGTGGTTTATGACAAAATCCATGTGTGGCTCTCGTCATGTTTTATTTGTAATTGAATGATAAATGTATCTATGACCTAATGGATGGAATGGCAGTTGATGCATTGAGGCATAAATGGTTCTTAGTGATTCTTATCTAGGTATGAGACACCTATGCTCAGAAATGTTAACTACACCTGGAGATTACACATTTGCAATATGTTTCATGAAATGCCTGTCATGGCTAGTAGGGGTCCAGTGAAGGTCTTAAAAAAGTTTTTTCTTTAATACTTTCATTTCCATGTTATTTTACCGATCTGAAGAGATCAGTTTTTGGCAGTGACTTGGGCTCTAGGCTTGAAAAAGTAGCTCAAATTCCAGAGTCGCTAGCATAGCACTGACATCTTTGGTCTCTGGTCACTAGCAGGCAAGCCTGTGAGAGCGAATTTGGGTTGTTGGTCACACTCATGCCTATAGCATGGGAGCGAATGAGCCTTAAATAGTTCAAAATCTCAGTGGGACCCCAAGGAAAGTTGTCTAAAGTATTGGATTGGTTCCTGAGGGTCATGTAGCTGATAATTAATGTCTGTATGGTGTCTTTCCATCAGTTCCACTTACTTAACATGACTTAGGAGGTCAAATCATATCATAGTGGCATCTCATTGCATGTTTACCCCTTTTGGTCGGTTGCTTGGGTAGATGTGGGAGGAGGGTGTTACAGAGTGGTATCAGAGCATGGTTCACCCCTCGGACTGGACGGGCTATGTGTTGGTCATGAATGCATGTTAGTTGCATGTGTGTCTCTCACCCTTGCATTTCATGTGCTTCTTGCATTTGCATGATGTTATTCATGGTTGTAGTGATGTCATCATGTGAAATTTGAGGTGTTATTGTGGAATGCATTGTTGTGAGTGTATGACTGGTTACATGTCGATTTATGTTTCTTACATGTATCGTTGTATCATGCTTGGTTACATTATTGCATGTTTGGTTACATTCTTGTATGCTTGGTTGCATGTATCATTCTTGCAGGTTTGATTTCAAGTATTGTTCATTCATGCTTAGTCATATGTGTTTATGCATATGTGTGGATGGTTATGCATCACTTATGCATGTGCATGTTTGCATGTGGTCAAGTGTATAGTGAAGTAATGATGGTGGTTGACATGCATGAGGTCGTGGTGTGTGTTGTTATTGAGGTCATGGATTGATGACTGGACCCTAGCTAGAACAACGGTTGCATGGTCGCATGCCTATGTTTTATGTTTCTATATGTTGTCATGATTATGTTATACATGTATCACGCTGATTTATTGATCTTGTAGATAAGGTATCCTCCCGTAGCTATACTAAGGTACGTTGGTTTATTGTGATTTGGTTTAGCTAACATGATACACCTTGCAGGAAGAAATATCAAATGGCTAGAAAGATGGTTGACTACAAATGCTCTCCCGATGAATCCGAGGAGTAGTATGGTGTTGGGAACTCTTCTGATTTGGCAGTTACACCAGGAAGCTTAAAGGAAGAAATAAGGAGTTGTAAGGAAAATAATGACATAATCATATAGACATAGTAAAAGTTAGCAGAGGTAAATGTGGTCATACTTCAAAGCTTGTAAGATTTGTAGTGACAGGGACCACTTCGGATCAGACATGAGCAAGAGGATAGAACTAATGGGGCATATGGTAGTTAATCACATGGTGGTCACCGATCAGATTGAGATGACACAATCAGAGATGGTATAATTTTTAACACTCCAGATAGGAGAAGGGATATACATAGGTATGGTTCTAGTTCTAATTCAGATAAGCACTATGATCGTCATCGATATCATCCTTATAGGAGGAGTAATAAGGGGTATTTTCCAGATGAGTTTAAGAAAGCAAAGCCACCTAATTTTGATGGAGAGGTAAATAAATCACAAGATGCAGAGGCATGGTTGTTAGGCATGAATAAGTTCTTTATATTGCATGAATATTTAGAGAACATGAAAGCTAGAGTGGCTACATTCAGTCTCAAAGGAAAAGAAGACATTTGGTGGGAAGAAGTGAAGAATGTCAGAGGTATAGATGAGGAAGATTTGACTTGGAGTGAGTTTGAGTAGCTATTCAAGAAGAGTTATTTGTCAGAAAGATACTTTGATGACAGGGTGGAGAAATCTATGAGCTAAAGATGGGATCCATGATAGATGATGGGTACACTAATAGATTCTTGGAGTTGTTGAGGTATGTGCCTTACCTCAAGGAGGAGAAGGCTAAGATTCATAGATTCATTAGTGGGTTACCGGTTGCTTTCAAAGATAGGATTGAGTTTGACGAGCCTAGATCATTGGAGGAGGCTTTCTGAAAACTAAAACATTGCTATGAACAATCAAAGCACAAAATTGAGACTAAGCCAAACTAGAGAGGTAATGAAAAGAATAAAGGAAAAAGGGACAATAAGTGAGTACGACCACATGACATAGGTAACAAGGAGAATGTTGCACCACCTAAGAGATTCAATGCATCAGATATAGGACAAGGGCACATATCTAAGGAGCAGAATAAGGAGCCTATGCAGTGTTGGTCTTGTGGAGGAGAACATCGCAGGAAGGATTGTCTGCAGAATCAGGGTGGTAGACCTAAGATATACAATGTGCAGGAGGCACAAACTGTTGGGGATGTTGGTTAGAGTATTCCACGCATCTATGCAGCGTTGGATAACAAACAGGTAGAGTATCATGCATCTATCATTGAAATGGAAGGTAATCTTTGTGATCAAGTTATTTCTATTTTGATTGACCCTGGATCTAATTATAGCAATGTTAGTCTTGACTTGGTGGATAAGTGTGGTTTGAGTAAGGATTTGCATGCATAGTCTTGGTTAGTGTAGTTGGCTACAGGTACAAAGAAACAAGGGCATCATTGGGTAAGAGCTTGTGCATTTGAATTGAATGGTATGCCTACCACATCACATTTGAATGTATTACCGTTGGGTTCATACTGTATGTTATTGGGCATGGACTGGTTATATCTTCATAGAACCAAGGTGGATTGTTATGACAAAGCTATTGAGTGTGTTGATGACAATGGGGAACCGAGAGTCTTGAGGGTAAGAAGAAATCTACATCAATTAGGATGGTGACAACTATGCAAGCAAAGCATAGCCGTAAGAAAGGGTGTAAGATACTCGCAGTGCACATTTCTAGTCATAAGGGTAGGGAACTTGAGAATATGGATGTGTTGAGAAGGTACCTAGTTTTACAACAGTTCAAGGATGTATTTCCTGAGAACATTACAGAGCTACCACCTCATAGGGAGGTAGACGTTTCTATTGAGTTAGTACTAGGGGCAGCTCTAGCATCAAAAACACCTTACAGGATGAGAACACTTGAGTTAGTTGAGTTAATGTTTTAGTTGAAGGAAATGTTGGACAAGGGATACATTATGCCAAGTGTGTCACCATGGGGTGCACCAGTATTACTTGTGAAGAAGAATGATGGAACACTTAGATTATGCATTGGTTATAGGCAGTTGAACAAAGTGACCATCAAGAACATGTACCCTTTGTCGAGGATTGATGACTTGTTCAATGAGCTAAAGGGAGCAGCACATTTCTCCAAGATCAACGTGAGATCTGGATATCATTAGGTATGCATCAAAGAGGAAGACATTTACAAGACCACTTTCTAGACTAGGTACGGGCATTATGAGTTTTTTGTTGTTCCATTTGGCTTAACTAATGCTCCAACTACATTTATGTGTTTGATGAATAGTGTGTTACATTCATATTTGGATAAGTTTGTTATCATGTTCATTGATGATACACTAGTATATTCTAAAAATGAGGAAGAACATGCCGAACATTTAGCAACAATTTTGAGGTTGTTGAGAGAGAATAAATTATATGATAAGCTCAACATGTGTAGTTTATTTTACACTGAGGTACACTACTTGGGGCATGTTGTCTCCAAGGAGGGCATTGCAGTTGATCAAGAGAAGGTAAGGGCCATCAAGGAGTGGGGAGCTCATAAGAATGTGGATGAGGTGAGATATTTCATGGGTTTGGCAGGTTATTATAGGAGGTTCATTAGGAACTTCTCACATATTTCTTATCTTATCACATCATTACAAAGGAAAGGTAACAAGTTCGAATGGACTAAGTAGTGTGAGGCTAGCTTTAAGGAACTCAAGCAGTTGTTGACACATGCACTAGTGCTACATATTGCATATTTGGAAAAATAGTTTGTAGTATGCACGGATGCTTGCAAGACAGGACTTGGTGGAGTCATTATGCCGGATGGATAGGTGGTATGTTATGAGTTCCAGAAAATAAATGAGCATGAGAAAAACTACCCGACACATGATTTTGAGTTAGCAGTGATCATACATGCATTAAATATGTGTAGACATTATCTTCTTGGCAGAAGATTTGTACTTATGAGTGATCACATTGGGTTGAGGATTTTGTTTGACTAGCTGAATCTGAATGCCAAGCAAGTTAGATGGTTGGCGACAATCAACGAGTTTGATTTCGTGATCAGGTACATCAAAAGTAAAGAGAAGAGGGTGGAAGATGCTATCAGCAGATGGGTACAGGTAAATCACTTAGCAGTTGTGAGCTCCTATGTGATGAAATTACATGATAGGATCTTGTAGGTAGGTCAGTAGGATGTCAGGTATATGGATATTGTGCACAGTTTGTAACAGGATGTTGGTATAGGTACATGTATAGGTGTAGGTACATGTACAGTTAGTGGTACAAGTACATGTGTAGGTACAGGTATAGGTAATGGTACAGGTACAGGTGCAGGTGCACAGGGTATGGATTATTGTCTTACAGTAGATGGGTTGTTCAGGTTCTGAGACAAGATATATGTACGGATAACAATGAGCTTAAGAAGGTGATCTTGAGGGAGTGTCATGTGAAACCATATTTGGGTCACCCAGGTTATTAGAAGACATTAACTATAGTGAAGAGATTTTAGTGTTGGTCGAATCTCAAGAGAGATGTAGCAGATTTCATGGCTAGATGTTTCGACTATCAGCGAGTGAAAGCATAATGTAAACATCCAGGTGGACTGCTATAGCCAATTGTTATTCCAGAATGGAAATGGGAGGACAATTCCATGGACTTCATCATAGGGTTTCCAAATTCAGTGAGACAACATGATTCCATCATGGTTATTGTGGACAGGTTTACAAAGGTTGCACACTTCATTTTGGTTAAGTCTACATTCTTAGCTAGCGATGTAGCATAAATATTCATCCGAGATGTGGTTAGAATACACAATGTTTGGAAGAAGAATTTTTCAGATAGGGATGCGAAGTTCACTTCCATGTTTTGGAAGGAGTTATTTGTAGGTTTGGACATAGAGTTGGCCTTCAGCATAGCTTATCATCCACAGACAGATGGACAGACAGAGAGGGTCAATATGATATTGGAGGATATGTTGAGGATGTATGTGATGAATTAGCAGTGGGAGTGGGAAGAGTATCTCCCTTTGGTAGAGTTTGCATACAAGAACAGTTATCAGGAGTCATTGAGGATGAGTCATTTTGAGGGATTCTATGGGCAGAGTTGTAACACTCCTATTAGTTGGAGTGATCTGGTTAACATCGTGTTGATTGGACCATATATGTTGGTAGACATGGAACATGAAATGTAGGTAATCAAGAAGAATCTAAAGGCAACATGTTGTAGCAGCTACAACCACCCTCCAAAATTTTGGCTTGCACCCAATTTCAAAGCCTCCTTTGAGAGTTTCACTTGATGACTGCACAAACTCGAGTTCACTCTGTGAGCTTGTGTGAGTCTTCGTACCCACCTTTATTGATCATTTCACCCAATATTTTGCATGTTGATGTCAATGTCATACTTGCGACCATGTTCCGTTCATGTTCAAGGTCTTTGCTTCGTGTGTACATGTTGTGCTCACTATGAAAACGTCTGTCGCACTCACACATGGAGTCACATACATTGTCGCGCAAGCATCATCACAGTTGACCAATTATCAATCACAAGTTTCGCACTTGTCGCTCACACCATTGGTCAGTCATGTTGAGCATGTGTGTCTGGATGGTTTGATTCGTCTCGTCGCCAAGTCATGTAAGTGTGTGTTTGCAAGATCACATATGCATCTTTTCACTCGTTCACACACTTAGTGATTTTGCTAAATTTCTGATGACTGGACTCCCCTTTGACAGTCGGACCATCACCCGGCCATCAACTCGATCGACTGTCACCTAGAACAACACAAAAGCACCAAGTAAGTTATTTCAAGCTGCGCTGCCTGCAAGAAAATCATTCAACCTTCATGCTGGTCAATCAGAGAGTTTGACCCGACAGCCACCCTGGGACTGACTCCCCTAAAAAATGGTGTAGAGGCTGCAGACCTTACCCACTCCGCTGACTGAGAAAATTTTCCAAACAAGCTAGACAGACACCTAGTGCCCATCCCTGTCTCCCTCATAAAATTGCACAGTTTTTCTAGCCAGCCCTCCCGATAGTCGACTGATTGCTTACCAAGAAAATTGCGTAGTTTTCATGAGCAATTCCTCTACTGCACATCAGTCCGCTTAGCTTAGAAATTGTGCAGAGGCAATTAACAGGCTAGCCTCCCAGCATCATCGTAGTTTTTCCCACCAGCAGCTCCCGCCAGTCGACTGCTAGTTTCTTCCAGGAATTGCGTAGTTTTTGCTACCAAGCTCCTGTAGCCAACTACTAGTTCCCTCCAAGAATTGCATAGTTTTTGCTACCAATGACCCAACAACTGACTTCTAGTTCCCTCTAGAATTGTGTAGTTTTTGTTGCTAGTGACCTAGCAACTGAATGCTAGTTCCTCTCAAGAATTGCGCAGTTTTTTCTTCTAGTGTCCCGACATCCAGCAACTAGTTCCCTCCAAGAATTGCGCAATTTTGGTTGCCAGGCTCCCGCTGCCCGCTAGTTCCAGAAATTGCACAGATTTTGTCTGCCAGGCCTTCCCGCAGCCCAGACTGTTCCTCCCAAAAACTGTGCATTTTTGTCCTCCAGTTGAGCTAGACCCCGGAGACAGTCACTGTCAATCCAGATTTCCCATCTCCATCACCTAGTGGCTACTGCGCAGTTTTCATCAGCAGTGCCTAGAGCCTCCATCCCAGCTCGCAACCTTGCCTCCTCTCCTAGTCACCTGCATTCGAAACGTTCATGTATCATGGTAGACTAGGAGGTTTTTGGATTTCATGTCGTCTCGTCATGAGTGACTACAGATGCAGGTACACAAACAAACATGATGCGACAACAGATGGGATGAACGAAGGGAGCACATGCAGAAGGACATGTTCGCCAATGGATGAACAAGATATGCATGCGAAGAGATGTGCTCGTGATTGGATGATCATGCAAAGATGTGTTCGTGGATGGATGGACAAGAAAACATGCAAGATGTGTTCATGGACGAACATGCACTTTTCACGAACGAACGAACAAACCTATCAAGCCTTCCAACATACAAGCAAGGAGAAACGTGCAAATGCAACATAAAGTGAAGCAACAACCATTGAGGACTCTGTGCATGTTGCCATGCGGAGGTGAAGCTATGACACACCATGAGGACATCCATCACTAGCAACACTGTAGCTCGACATACATACCAACAACAGCACGAATGTACTAGCACTGTCATTTCGAATCTTGTCATGAGTCATGTTGTCTACATCTCTATTGTGGGCCATACTGTCAATCAATGTAATGTAACGTGGAAGTCCAAGAGACCAACTTGTTGAATGAAGAGTCATGTAAAGTCGAAAAGTCATGGAATTCAAACAGTCATGAGGGTAGTCGAACAACCACAAGCGTCAGTTTCACCCTTGGCTATAAATACCCCCTCATTTGTACATGCAAGAGACTTTTCACCTCAACTCCTCCCACATAGCCTTGAGAGTCTGTAATATTTTCTTTGAGGAGTAATTAGTGGCTCCAACGCCCCACCCACAGGGTTAGTGATGTATGGTGTAACGATGTGTCTTGTAACTTTCACTTAATTTAGAACCTGGCTGATAGGCCAGCATGTTTTCACACATGTATTGTAACTATTGTAAGACTAATCTTGAACACTTGTAATGCATGTTTCTTTAACCTTTGTTTAACACTTGAACTCATTCACTTGTTATAATACATATATGTTAATAAAAATGTGTTGTATATGCTATTAGCGATGTCTCGCTTGTGTTGGTTACCTCCCTGGACATCAGACAAAACTTTCACATAGAACTTGTTATAACAACTGTTGCACTCACACAAAATCATTCACTCAGTGTTGTACGTGTTATCCTCCATTGTGTGTTGTGACTTCTGCATCCATGTGGACTTTTCTTCGGGAAGTTGGGCACGTCCTGTTGTGTTATGTGTTCCTAATAGAGTTGGAGCTTCTTCCCAATCGACTTGGGATTCACTCCCACCCTCTCCCTCTACAATGAAAGAACCATTGACACAAGTGACACTAGTAATCACCGAGCATGTGAACCTCACTTCTTGAAGACAAAGTGAACCACTATCTTGTGCTGACAAGCAAGAGTTGAGGAAAATCCTTAAGATAATGGAAACTGGGATTCCCACACCAAACGGTGTGAGATCTAGTTGGGACTTCATACTGGGGTGATCCCCTAAATGTTGGTGGGTCCAACACCATCAACATTTCTGGCACTAGAAGGAGGGAAGCTAGTTGTATATGGCTGAATGTACTCTCACACTCACTCATAAACCATATGGTCAAGGCAGCAACTCGCACTCCCTCTCACTTACGCGTGACTCTATAGTTGGTTTCTCACCTCCTTGGACTGAACTTGAAATTCCATATCATAGCCTTCGCTCCGTCCATCTAATCACCCACCAGTTCGTGGAAGCAATCAGACCGATCCCATGCATACAACATATTCCATACGCATCAAGGAAGCCAAAATCCACTGACACAATGGTTTTTGTATCATTAGTGGAAGAAGCAGTTCTTGCCACACTTGAAGGTCTGACAGAAGCTATTGAAGATGGAGAGGAACCTCCGGTCTTCCGACAAGGGGAATGAGACACCCTTGTGATCTTGCGATCAGGCTCTTGTATAGGAGGTGGAGGGGAAAGCAGTGGAGAAGGCAAAGGTGGAGACGAACCAACAGATTCAGATCCGGAACCATCAGATTCTGAAAGAGAGGAGGAGGACGAAGAAGAACAATGCTATAGGATAAAATGCAGGTGTATGGAGAATGGAGATACCCTCAAGGGCCTTCCCCTTACCCTTGGTAGACTGTAAGATTATCTGCAGCCGTCACAAAGTTACATGCATGTCCATAAAGATTAACTAACTATCAAAGCAAAACAGATGGATTACCTCAAGCCTCCGTGTAGATTTGATGGAGAGCAAAATGCAGCTAGGTGGAAGTCCCCTGAGCTGGCTCCAGATCAAGTCCTTCACATAGAAGAGACAAGCATAATCATAGCATACAACCTTGATAACTAATACATGAATACATAAAAGACATCTAGTTACACATAACTAAGCTACTCATGCTAAAAGGTATTGGACAAACAAATAAATGAATGATAGTACCAACACCACGGAGTAGATAGTACAACTGAAATTATATATTAATGTCGGAAGAGTGATTACAACCATCTATTGCATCACCCTTCCCTTATCCCTCCAGCTTCTCTCTCTCTCTCTCTCCCTTCTTACCAACATCTTATGTTTAGATTTGAGACTATGCTCAACAATCAAGTAAGCTATCCTTTCAAATTATCTGACCTCTATCACCATAGCCCTAGCTTTGCTTATGTAGCAATTGAGTTAGGGTTGCCAAGGTCCTCCATGAGCTCCTTAAGGTAAAAGCAATGAAGTTTCCATGCTTTTCAGCTCTTTCCCATTTTCCTCCTTCATTAGGATTAGAAATCCCCCAAATAGGTCGAACTTGAGATGTTTCCTTGCTTTTCTTGAGTAGATTTAGGAGCAAATATCTAGATATTTATGAGTCAATTCGCTCCTTTGACCTTTAGAACTTCATTAGGATCCACTAACGCTGTTCCGGAACTAACAACTAGAGTTAGTAGGGTCACTAACGCACCCTTAGGCTTACAGAGAAGATTTATAAAGCAGGTTGTCAATGTATAGCCAGCGTTAGTGTCGAAACAAGGCATGTGATCTTGGTCTTTGCTTCAACTATCATGTCTTTCCCCTCTGAGCTGATGAGGGGGTCATTTTGTTGTATAATAGATGCCCCCTAAAGTGTGAGATCAGAGGCTACGACGATGGCCAAAATACTTTAATTAACTGTAAGTTTCCTTCTTCAACAAAAAGAGAGAGAGGATCAGAGCTTCGGGTGGTATGGGAAACCTGATACAACACATATATATAAAACTACTAAAATCATGTCCTGAGTCGGGCATTCCCATGCTCAGTAGCTATGTCAGAGTGATTTTCTCATAAAAGAGATATGACGATGTTGGCTGACGATAAGCACAATGCAGATCCGGTGTCATAATAGGATAATTTTGATGAGCTGTCTCCAAAAAACAATATACACAACTTGGGAGAGGAAGCAAGGCTGATTGATGCAAGCCTCCACCCAAGGTCTTGATTTCCGCTTCACCGAACATCATAGATCGATACATGTGAATATATGCATTGATGTTGAACATGCACGAAATCATCTGATTACCAATCAATAATGGAGACCGTTAACAGATGCGAGGAAGGCCACCAATAATGGTGATGGTCTCCAAGATGCACAGTACAATCTAACGAGTGCGAAAGATGTTTTTTTCATTGAACACCCATAGAATCGCTTAACCAGGAGCCAATAATGAGAACCCCTGGTCAAACACAAGGTGACCTGCCACTAATGTCTGCAAGTACCAAGGCACTGAATGTGTTTCTGGGTTGTCTTCCTAGATAGAGTGTTGAAGTCAATAGGAAGATACCTGTCGAAAGGTAGGCAATAATGTGTCCTACATCAATCGACACGAAACATGACAAGAATGATTTGTTTTTTGAGGAATCTTTGAGCATTGGATCTAAACAACAGAGAGCATGATGAAAGGATATGCTTGATGGGTTGATGGAGGAAACAAAAGGTTAACCCTTGAACAATAGAAGGCATGACAATGGTTTTAACCATGCAACACTAGACTCATGAACACCAAAGAGTGTTAAGATACAGAGATGCAAGAACATCGGGGTATTTAGGCTAAACTGATAGGATGGTAGGATTCATATTGAGAGGCCATCACAAGGAAGGTTTATTTGAGGGAGTGCCATGTTCAAGGGAACGACTGCTTCCAAACCACACTTTCTAATATTGAATGCAGTTGTATTGTCTACTTTCCCCGTCTGATTAGTTTAGTGAGTCCATATGGGTAAACTCGTCGATCTTTTCATATTTTAAGAGTCTGAAAAGGATTGCGAAAAGAGTGACTCTATGCCCTATCTGATTAGTTTAATGAGTCTAGATAGGCAAACTCATTGATCTTTTCATGTTTTGAGAGCCTGAAAAGGATCGTAAAAAGAGTGACTCTATATCTTGTCTGTGTAATTTAATGAGTCCAAACTAGACAACTCGGTGGTCTTTTCATATTTAGAGAGTTTGAAAAGATCATAAAGAATGACTCCATGGTGGTCCCTTTGTCATAGTTGTTAACCAGGTGCGACAAAAGGTTAATAGTATACCTGGATTTGTTACTTTCTCATGAGTTAATCTATTGAATCCAGATAAAGAGAAACCTATGTTCAATAGATGTTGACCTCATTTTGTTACGAGTACGAGGAGACAGACTAAACTCATTTTTTGTCATGAATTTTTAATGAGTCACGTGACGACAAACTCAATACCTTCATCAAATTTTAATGAGTCAAATGAAGAAAACTCAAGGTATCTTTTTCAGTTTATTGAGAAAGGAAAAAGAGGTAAAAGAACTACTCATTCATTCTTCATAGATTTAACGAGCCTGAAGAAGGGGAAAAACTTGGGGATTTTTCGATTTAAGAGCGAGAAATGGTCCCAAAAAAGCAAGTGCTCTTGTTGCTGCCGTAGACTTTTAACGAGCCCGGTGACAAAAACTTGAGATTTTTCAGTTTAACGAGTGAGAAAAGTACCTAAAAGAATGCTCGGGTCATCTTTATAAATTTTTAACGAGCCTAAAGAAAAAACTCAGGATTTTTTCAGTTTTATGAGCGAGAAAAAAGCGCCTAAAAAGGATGCTCTAATGATCTTTTTCAGTTTAATGAGCTAGAAAAAGAGAAAAAAAGAGTTTCTTGGACTGTCATTGTACGTGTTTAGCGAGCCCAATGATGAAAAACTTGGGGATTTTTTAGTTTTTTGAGAGCGAGAAAATATCCCATAAAATAACATCGCTCTTTTGAGAATTGCATGCAGCTTTTACTGCTTTTCATTCCTGAGGGTACTTTCATCAAAAGTGGAAAAAAAGTATAAAAAAGTAGTAGTTCCTATCCATATGGGTTCATGCATGATAAAAAATCCTGGGGAATGGACTACTGCCTCTTTGATGATTTCAAAAAAATCATGTCTCCAAAAATAAATATAAGGAAGTTTTTTGAGCTTTCACATGCATTGTTTTCACTATTTGAGAATTGTGAGAGCGTTTTGGAGCCAAAGAGGAGCATATTTTCCGTGGACCATTGCAGGAGATCCGGGCAACCATTCAATGTGCCGTCAGTTCCACGTAGAGGCTAAAACCTTGCTCTATTCATTGCTTAACCTTTCTTATCAATTTATGGAGTGGAATTTTGCAGATTTGAGGTGCCCTAAAGCAGTATTTGCACACTAACACCCTCTGGCAGGCCTGTAGGGAGCGTTAAACACCTTATACGACCTACTGGAGGGCGTTAATCCTCCCTGTGTACCACTGGGGGGGGTGTTAGAGCTTAAGGGCACAGTTTATAACCTCATGGAGTGATTCTTAAAGTTGTATTGCCCCATTTTGACTGATCTTAGGGTTATTTTGCACAGGTTTCAGGCCATAATGACTAGCCTATTGAGAGAACGGGCCCATGATAGCTAGGAATTGCTGATGCGAAATGATCCAACATGCATACTTGCATTGCTCCGCTGCGGTTTACTGAAGTATGCAAAGCTAGAGCTAATGAAAGGACAGGAGGATTTATTGAGATGGATTATCTAGCGCTGGGATGAACATGAGCAAGTGTTCAGGATTGCAGATCATGAGCTGGATATTGACTGTGATGACATATACTTTTTAACTGGTTTGTCGTGCCATGGGGCACAAGAAAACCTCACTGGGAGAAGGCCAGATCCACGATCTACCAATGAGCTAGTGAAATCCTACTGCATCCCTGAGAGTGGACTTGTCAGCAACAGAGTCCCCATAGAGAGGATAAGGTCTGGGTCTATGAGGGCCATTTTATGGTTGATTGTGCGGTTGGTGGGATCAAAGAGTCCCCACGTTGCAACAAAAGCCCAACTGTTGCTTGCAGTTGACTGTGTCCAGCCACAGATGTTCAACTGGTGTGAAGCAGTGCTTCGCTAGTTGAAGGCAAAGTTAACGGCATGCAAGACTCATACCCAACACAGTTTTGGGTATGGTACTCTCATAGTTTCATTCATTTTTGAGAGGGTACCTGTTATGCGCCCAAGGATGAGCTTAGGTCCCTTTGATCTGAGGGAGCTGAGGCAAGGGTGATGGTCATCACTTGATCCTCGCACAGGAGGAGGACCGATCCGACATTTCTTCGAGGAAGACTTCTTCCAGTGGCTTCGTGGCCAAATTGTGATGATTGATGACTATGCTTATGAGGGCATGGACTCCACTGGCGACCCTGACTTGATGCTGCCGTCCAGGACCAACTGGGGTCCTTAAGGTGAGAATAATTTTTGAAAGTACTTCAAGTATTTTTTAGCTTTTGAATGTTCATGTAATGTTTTTATAGGCGAAATAAGTATTGACATGAAGCTTTATGCTTAACACAGATGTGGTGCCATTTCGACCTGCAGGCGAACCCCGCCATATGCGACGAGGAGGCCAACTACCTGCTAGGGGGGGTGATGCCAACAGTCTTCGCGAAATTCTGCGGAACCTGGAGGGCTTGAGCATGGGTGTCCCCCCCTTCCTATGAGGGAGATTCCCACTCATATGCAACGACACACAGTCATTGTACCTGAGCAATTTCTAGTTCCTCTTCGGAGGATAGCTAGAGCGGTTTTAGCATTTCAGGAGTAGTAGGCTCTTTTTATCAGGTGTTTTGGTGTAGCCAATGTGTTTTTGTAGTTGGGCTTAGTAGCCATTTTGTACTTAAAACATCCAAGTTTTGGAATATTTCGATGTAAAAGACTGGATTTTGATCTCTCTCTCTCTCTCTCTCTCTCTCTCTCTCTCTCTCTCTCTATATATATATATATATATATATATATAGACATTTTGGTATTTTGATGGCGTAAATGTTTTCTAAATGTTTTTGTAAAAAATTTTAACTTAGTAAATTTTTACTTTTCTTGCATGTTTCTATAGTGAATGAGATAGATGCCAATCTAATACATAATTAGCTAATGAATCAGCAACCGCATTAAATTCTCTAGGAATGTGTTCATATGTTATTATTTCAAATTAACGTTCCAGGAGTTGTACCCTTTGTTAGTGTCAGTCTTTGAAGCCTTCCTCCAGTGATCAAACATACTCTTACAAAGTGATTTTAGGGTGTCAAGGTCAAATTTTGTCATTTCAGTGAGTCTTCAAGTAAAATTTGGTCACTGGGTATTAGGTCTAGGATTTTTTTCACTCCTTTCAAAGTTTTCCAAATGTCGGTCCATATCACCATTCGGCTTAGTGTACCATCATTCAAAAGGTTTTCATCATAATTTCGGGTTCCAATGGGTTATTTCACACCTTGTTTGTGCTCCAGTTGTGCTCAGGTAAGGCTCATTTTCCTCTCCTAGGGTTTTTGTTTCTGAGTAAGAAAAAATAAATTTGGAAAATGTGAGAGAGGTTTTGTCCACAATAGGCCAAGGAAGAGAAACCTCCTTCACTTTTTATACAAGTGTCATGGTTTTAGAGAAATGATAAAATACAAGTTGCCTCAAGAGAGTTAATGCGCCTCTAGAGTGACCTTGGGAAAATCAAGATTTCTCCCAGCATGGTTGGCCAAATGACTTGCTTGATGAGTAAAATGATAACTAGACACAAATATCTTTCCAATGAGATATCACAAGCTCAATTTGGAGTTGAGGAAGACCTTAAAATGTTCACTGCAACAACACTCTGCATTTTGGCACCCTCATTCTGCACATTTTGACTAGTCTTGGGAGATTGGACTTTTGACAGTGTAAATAAACTCCAAATTGGAAAATTCAATATGTTCTAGAAAGTAGAATCGTTAGGATTTTCAACAAGCTATCACACGCCCAATTTAGACACTGGGAAGACATCCAAAACTGGGTCTGAAGTGGCGCTGTGCATAGGACAATGGCGCTGCGCATAGGATAAATTTTGCAACACAGGAATTTGGCATAGGTGCACAGCGCCATCGGTGCTGTGCTTTTGATGGAGACACTTTTTGAAAGAATGGATTGCATATTCAGATTCAGCATGATGAAAATATCAATCCCTGAAAGTTTCAGCAATTTTGGAGCAAATCTTGGTCACCTAAAGGTAAAAAAACCATCAAAAAATGCCCTCTCTGCCTCTTTTTGGACACACAGGAAGAAGTCTTGGGATATTCCACTTTTGAGGGGGAAAATGACCTCTAAATGCAAAAATTCAATATTTTCTAGAAACTAGATAGGAAGACCTTCCCAACGAGCTATCTTGGGCTCAATTTGGTCAAGAGGAAGGCCTCCAAAACTAGGTCTGAAGCGGCGCTGCGCATAGGAACAGTGGCGCTGCGCATAGGATAAATTTTGCCATTTTTGCTCAAAAATCAAAATTTCGCCTAGTTTTTCTACAAGTTGACTTTTTCTTTCATCTTGGATGAATTTATGATTGTAAATTATGCTATGCTATGTAAATGTAATTGCAAAATGACCTTAGAGGGTAGATTCATCATTTTGAGGTGGTTGAGGGGTAAATGAATCAGTTTCCATGGTTATAGAGGCAAGTTGTCCACTGCCTATATTCCTGTTCCTAGTTTAGAAATGGTTGAAACCACCCCTCTTCTCATGGATTCGACCCCTGATGGCTAGCATAGGTGGTTTGATGTCTATATTATGTATTTTTTCAGTCATTAGCAAAGGTTGGACTCTTGTGGATGCTTTGAGCTACATTGTACATCTCTACAACAGTTTGGCAAGGAAATAAACCAGGATTTGCAGCTATTTTTGTGGGATTCTTGTGGTAATGTGTTTTAGCATTGTTTCTCCTTCTATCATTAGTTTTTTCTCATGTGTTATGTGTTCCAAAATCTAATTCATTCTTCTAAACTAAATGAAATCAAGATAGATAGGTAGAATACATTGGTAACAGTGCTCTGCCTTGGGAATACGTTTAGTTTTTGATGCTTTCAACTGTTTGAAGAGGACTCATGATCTTTGCATGCCCTCCTCAGCTCCTCACCAGTCTAAGACCTACCATCTCACTCAATTCCAAGTGCCAAAACACCTACCTACTTCGCCCCACAGAACACCCTGCATTCCTGACTTGATTTCTTGGACCCAAAGCCACTTGCTCCATTTGATCCAGCAACAAAACCATCAAAATCAACCCAAAAACCCTAGAGCTACTATACCTAGCCTAAAATCCATATTTGATTCAGTAATCTCAACTGAGATTGACAAGGGGAGAGCCCTCTCCCGACTTGGTAGGGCTAGCTACCAGGTTAAGCGTGGTTTGTGGTTATCCTAGGATTGCCTCCCTTCAGCCTGAGGTCGATATAGGTTCTAACACCCTTAAATAATGATGTAACAAGGTGGTATTATGAATGTGATAATGATTTTTCAATTGCATAACAACTAGCTAGGAGTCTAACCTGACCACAAGATTGGAGATGTCCCTTGATGATGCTTCCGTGAGAAGTGAAATTACGGACATGTACTCGGCAATATTGTTGGTGGAAGCACCAAGAAAGACTCCTCTAGAACAAAATAGTTCTGACTCAGGTGTGTAGATGACCCAGGCAGCGGATGCAATGTGCCGTGTATGACGATTGGCACCATCCGTGTATCCTACGTATGCTAAGGGTAACGAAGACATCTGCATTGCGAGAAGGATGTATGAGACAAATACTCCAATAAATATCAAAACAATCTAATCACACCAAAAAGGGAAGAAAAAATTATAAATACATAAAATTATAAAGCATGTGTCTAGTGCAATACTAGGCATAATACTTTTTTAGATAGAGCCCATTTCTGGGCTCAGCGAGCGGGACTCCTTCCCAGTCTTGAAGTTCATATGCCCCTTTTGAGAGGACTTTCTTGATGACATAGGGACCTAGCCATAAGGGTTGAAGTGTTCCTACCCCCAAGAGGTCATGTTTTTTATCATAGAGCAAAGAAAGATCTCCCTCTTGGTAACAACGATGCTTAACCTTTTTGTCATATTGGGTTTTTACCCGGCGCTTGTGAACCTCGAGTGCCAATTCAGCATCTCGACGGGTTTCGTCCAGTTAATTGAGGTATAGTAAGTGTTCTTCTTCGACAGTAGTGCCAGGCAGGAGTTCAACAACTATTTGCAGGGAAGGGATCTCACACTCGATGGGTAAAACTGCTTCTAGGCTATAAGTGATTTGGAAAGGTATAAAGCTCGTGGCAGTTTTTACTGAAGTTCGGTATGCCCATAACACTGAATATAACATTCGGTGCCAATTGGTTTTATGATTTCCTACCAACCTATGGATCATGGTTTTTCAGATGCCATTGATGGCTTCTACTTGACCATTAGCTTGGGGTTAGTAGGAGGATGATTTGTCCTGATGAGAACCAAGCATCGATGTTAAATCAGACATCATGTGGTTCTAGAAATGAGATCCATGGTCTGTAACGATCATGCGGGTACACCAAAATGACAGATAACCTGATTGAACAGGAATAGGGCCATGATTTCTTCATCAGCTCTTTAGGTGGGAAGGTCTTTGACCCATTTCGTGAAATAGCCCACAACTATTATGATATAGTTGTGTCCAGCAGAGGAAACGAGATTGCAAGTTACGAAGTCTATCCCCCATTTGGCAAAGGGACTGATGGAGATAACCGGGTGCAGTAGGGCTGGAGGAGCACACATTTTCTTTGTGAATACTTGACAAGGATGGAATTTCCAGATAGCCTTGACACAATATTTCAACAAGGTTGGCCAGTAATACCTGTGTGCAAGATTTTCTGTGTAGTAGATATGCCTGAAAGATGGCCGCCACATGCCCCCGCATGGTAGTCATTTAAAACATGTTTCATCTCTTCATGAGTGAGGAAACATCGAAGAACTGTATCCGCACCGCGATGATATAACGTATCGTTAATCACTAGATAGTGCCGCGCTTGGTGGTGGATGCTTTGACGGTCACCTGTTGAGAGTTCAGGGCAGAACTGTTTTTCTTGGAGGTAGACAAGAATGTCACCATACCAAGGGTCAGTGGTTTCGATAAGATAGACAACTTCATCCAGAAGAGGATCATGGGCTATCTTGTTAGGATCGACGATGGGAAGTTTCAACAAAAATTCGTTGAAGACTAAGGAGTTCTTCCCCTTAACAGTTGTGAAAACCAAATCAAATTGTTGGAGGATCACTATCCATTTTGAATATTTTCCTCCAATTACTTGACGAGACAAAATATGTCTCATGGTATTCTCCAAGGTGATGACAGTAGTCTGTTGCAGCAGGATGTAGTGTCGAAATCAGTTGACAACAAAGACAACTGCCAATGACAGCTTTTCCACATGTGAATATATGAGTTCGGGCCCAGCCAAGCCTTTGGACAGATAATAGATCACATGTTCACTCCGGTCATCATGAGTTTGAACCAAGACCATTCTGAGAGAGGATGGCGAGGCTGCTTGGTATAGAAGAAAGTCGCGGCCATAGTCAGGAGTGCTAAGGAGTGGGGCTGATATAAGTGCCTTTTTCAAGGCGTCAAATAATCATTGAGCTTGATCATCCCACAGATACGGCACTCCCTTCTTAAGTAGGTGCATAAAGCCTTTTGTCAACTCAGCATAGTTTACGATGAACCATCATAAAGAGTTTTCTTTCCCTTGCAAACATTGGAGCTGTAGAACAGATTGTGGTTCAGGCAATTGAGTAATTTCCTTTACCTTATCGGGATCAACCCTAATCCCGTACTTGGAGAAAATGAATCCAAGTAAGCATCCAGACCCGACAAAGAAAACACATTTATGCAGATTTAGGTGGATGTTGTAAAACTAGCACCTAAGAAAGATGGCTCTTAAATGGTTTAGGTGCTGCGTTCGTTGCTTGGAATGGGTTGGAAGGTCATCCAAGTAATCTTGAATGATATGCTTGATATCGTGAAATGCGTAGTCCATGGCTCTTTGAAAGTTGCTCCAGCATTCATTAAATCGAATGGGAGTTTTCGATAGGAAAAGATGCCCCATGGGTAGACAAAGGTGGTTTGTGCTAGTCTTTGGGTTTTATAGCAATTTGGTTGTAACTTGAGAATCTATCCATGAATGAAAACGATTCACAACCAGCGCAGTCATCGATGATTTGATCGATGAACGGTGTCGGATAATTATCCTTGGGACACGCATCGTTCAAGTCTTGATAGTCGACACATACGTAGATGGTTCCTTGTTTTTTATGGATAGGAACGAGATTGGAAACCCATTCTGTTAAAGGAACAGGATAGGCGAAACTAGCATGTAACAATTTTTCTACTTCACTTTTTATGGTTGCTGTTTTGCGGGGATGGACCGATCAAAGCCTTTGACGGACAGGTTTAACATTGTCGTCAAGCTTGATCTCATGCTCGACAATAGACGGATCTATGCCAGGCATTTCCTCATAAGACCAGGCAAATACATCGTGGAATTCCTTAAAAAGGTAGGTGAAGCTTGCAATTTCCTCAGGATTGCAATCTACTCCAATCTGGATGTTTTCTATGATGCTTGTCTTGACTGAAATATCGATGAGCAATGTCTTTGAAATATTTCCCATGTTTCCTTCTGCCTCCAAAGTTTGGATAGTCATATATGGTGAGGAAACGATTTCTGGTATGTCAGGGGATAGGATTTGAAGAGGCATCATGTCTGAATCAGATATCGAAACACGATGGTGTGAGTCCTCCCAAGGTCACTCTTCTAAACTCATGATTTCTTGAATATCTTCATCCATAGGTAGAACTTGATTGAGTGGATCGAAAGAAGGAGCGTTTATGGGAGGGGCAGTGGTATCGTTGGCCATAACCAAAGTGACCGGAGATGCAGATGCAGATTGAATGGCTTGGTAGGCCAGTTTAGCTGGTGAAAGCGGCATTTGTTCTCCGTATGTGTCAATGTCTGAAGGAGCCGGTAGGATCCATGGATTGGTCTGTTCATGAGGAATAGATGAAAGCATATTGACTGTCTGTGAAACCTGGGGTAGCTGAAGAAGGAAACAACCCATGAGGGAAGAAGCCTTTAGTAGACTGGTACTAATACTGACGTAAGAGTTAGGTACACCACCTACTAGGGGTACCAAGCCGCTTGGCAATGGGAAATAATCAGGGGTGCAAAAGGACAGTTGGTCCACTGTAACTACCTTTCCATTCAATGGAAATAGGATGATGCGAAAGACAATAGATACGATGACCATCATGGCATATGTCCAACTGTGACCCAGCAAGAGATTATAGTCGAGTTTTTTTATCTAAGACTTCTATGTCCACTGTTACCATTTTCCCATACAAAGTGATGGGGTAGCTAGCTAGGTAACCTTTTGGGATGAAAGTGTGGCCTTCGAAAGCTTTAAGGGAATTTGATGGTGGGGATAGGGTTGGGGAACCCAGAGCGAGCCAACATGAAGCCGACATGACGTAGGTAGAAGCACCTTCGTCGATGATAGTTATGTGTATACCTTTACCTTTCGAAAAAATTTGCACTTGAAATGCAAGCTGGTGGGAAAGGGGAGGTTTACACTTTTCCATGTCAAAAATTGCAAGCATGGAATCCTGTGGGTCGATACCACCAATAGTTGAAAGTAAAGCTTTCCTTTGTGTTGGACATGTTTGTAATACTTCGAGCACTGACATAGCCGATGACTCTTATGCGAAGTCTTCTACAATGATGTAGTTTTGGGCGGCAAGTGTAGATGTATTGTGCATTGTACGTCAAAGTGCCCCTTTAGGGGAGTGAATTACAAGGTCAGCAACTGGCCTTTCGATATGCAAATCGTTGGGCAGCAGTGGGTTTTGACTTGAGGAAGGTTCCTCTGCAAGAGCGACAGGAGCTACATAGGATTTGGCTCTTGTTTGTAGATCTACTGTTTCAAAGGTGTAAACAGTAGAAGATCCTTCACCAGTTGAAGTATTTTGTGAATCACCATTGCCTCCTTGCCGGGGCTAGGGTTGGTTGGCAATGAGGTGTTACTGCTGCTAAGCGGGGAAAGGATTATTAAGGACAGTGGGGGTCCTACTAGTATCCTTTTTAGCAATGTATTATGTGCATTCCTGAAGATGCGGGCAACAATAGGTCATGTGGTCTTCAGCACAAATTTTGTAAGGGAATCTGGCGGGTTTATCCTTTCCATCGTCAGGAGGCGCAGTGGCCTTCTGCTTTGGGTTTTGCTGCTTTGTTGATTGTTCCTCAGAAGGAGTGGTATTTTTCTTATTCTTCTTATTCTTACCACCAGGTTTTTGTGTAGACTACACAGATTTTATCGTGGTGGTAGGAAGAGCAGTCGATTTGGTAGAGGGGTCCACTGACATCTGGGCAATGTGATCGTCGAGTTGTTTTACAGTAGCCCTAGAGGTTGCGCCAATAATCCCATCGACGTGCGCTTTGAGGTGCTAAGTAGCGGAAACATTCGAGTTACGAGGGGAATTGGGGATTACATTGTAAAGAGTGCTAGACTATGAATATATCAAGTCTAAGTGTTGGGCACGACGTATGGATTGGTCTTCTGTGACCGCACCACCTAAAGCGACATCTTTAGCGATTTGTAGGAGTAGGGACTTGTAGAACCAATCTGCTATGAGATAGTCTGGGAGGGGAGCTTTGACTAACCTCTGCCTACGTCTCCATTCATGTATATGATCAGAGATGTGGGTGGCGGTATCCTGATGTAATGAAGTGAGGAGCTCTGTCCCAGTCTCATAGCAGATGGGTAGCTGGAAGTGCTTTAAGAATTCCATCGCTAGAGCGTCGAAGGTATTTACTGACATGCGTGGTAACTTAGCGTACCACTTAGCTATGTTGCCAGTGAGGGTACTGGGAAAAAGACTAACCAGACACTATCATCCACCATGGAGTTGGAAACACACTAAAGATGATAGGTGCTGATATGGGTGCCCGGATTCTCCCCTTGTTTCCCTTCGAACTTGGGGATGTCTGTTGGTATTTTATGCAAGATTGGTGACCAAAGTAAGTTATAATAGATGGGGTCATTTGTAAGTTTTTACAGGTTGGGGATATCCAACGTTTCCAAGAAAGAAAGAGTGTGTGGTGCCCCCGATTCGAACCAAGACGATGACATATGACTTGAGGATCCTTGCGGTCCTCCCATTGTTTGAGTCCCAATATATACATAGGCTACGTGGTATAGTAGTTGCCTTGGGGTATGGCATTGTAGTGTCGATTTCCATGGGGAATGCAATGTTGGGGTATAGAATTGCCCCCAGGATAAGCAGTGCCCCCTTGACTCATTTTAATTTGTGAGTAGGGTGCCCCCATGGATTGGTTGGGACCTCCTTGAGGATTCTTGCCCACCACAGAACTAACCATATGTCCTTGATTGACATAAGGAATGCTCATGTCAATCAATGATTGACCATGCATGCCTAAAAATGGAGGGGGAACTGTTACATTCCCAAATGGTATATGCATATTGGGAGTTCCCCCAGATACTTGAATCTAGGGAGTTGAACTGTACAATGGATGCCAACCATATTGTTGGTTGAGGGGACCCACGCTAACCATGCTATATTGAGCGTTATAAGGAGCACTATATGTAGCACTTGTCGATGGTATAGAGTTTGACACTAAAGGGGTGGAACCTGGCATAGGTTGGGTGCCACTTGTGGAGGGTGTCATGTGAAGGTTTGTACCTGGGACAAATAGGACAGCAGGGTTTGCCATCAACGTTTTAATGGTGACTGTTGACTGGGGAAGTGGTGGGGGACCAAAAGTGTCCACAAAGTTCCATGACCCGTTAGTCGTCAACGGGGTGGATGGAAATGTTACAACTAAAGAAACAGGGAGTACAGGTGCCATGATAACCAAGAGTGGGTCCAACAAATTCATGAGTAGAGGGTTAAAGGGAGGAATAAATCCTTTGGTAAAGAAATCCTCTGGAAAACTTGAATCGTTGGTTGTCCAAACAGATTCCGTGTGAGATGTAGGAGACTGATTCCCCAAGGATGGGGGATTCGGTTCATTGGAGCTTAGTGGATCTTCCACAATGAGTGGAGGAAGTCCTAACAATCGTCTAGATTGACGATGAGGGCCGGATGTAGCCACGCTGATAATTAATTTTTATCAATAATTTTTATCGTGATATTTCTTAAAGTCTTAATGATAGCACATGGGTACCTAAAAATATAAAAAAAAATACATTAAGTTGATCAATCAGCAAACAGAGGGAAATGACCCTCTCTCATAAGCACCGATCACAGGAGATGAAACCCAGTATCACAATGAATAACAGAGAGGGCTGCCCAAATGTACAGTTACGGTTACTCTATAGCTTTGCCCGAACCTCAGATTGAGGGGCCAAGTACTCTCGTGAAGATGAGCACCCTCCCAAAAACTAAAGACAGAGTAGGTTTGTCTGTGTTAGGTACCAAGGCAGCCTACCCCAGTCACCTTGTGTAAGTCCCTAAAAGCTTGGCCACTAAGGATACCTCAGATCACAGACACTACCGAGGGGGACATAGTCACAGACAGCACGCTGTGTGGGCAGGATACCTGAGTCCCCGACTCAGCTCCGAAATCCTCGAAGGGATCCCCAATACACATAATACCCAAAGGAGTTGCAAGCAAAGGTGGGCTACCTTCACTTATAGTCCGATGTTGTCTCGTATTTAGCTCCGCTTTGACTGGAGTGGTCCCGGTAGTATAAGTACAGAAGGAATTTTCTCTCTTTTAATGACACTAGTTTTGGTTTCTGATCTTGGGCAGTTTAATCACATTGCCTATCCCAAGATCCTAGCCTGAACTAATATTTGTTTGCTCAATAAAGAGTTACTGATTGTACAGTGATGTGTGGTTTGATGGTAAGTCACATGGGCGAAGCCTGGGCAGACCGAAGTTCAAATCTCATTGAGTACAATGACCTACTGTGGTGGCAGCTAGAGGGGCGGATTCCCCTTTCCCGTGAGTCTGCTCTTGCTAAAATCATAGGAACTTAGTATACCCGACTTGCAGGTGGTTGGTTATGCTCTTGGTGTTATAGTGGTAGCTATGAGGTTTGATCCTTGGTCTCCCATAGATTAGGCCTGGCAGTTACCGATTCACCATGTGGTTAAAAAAAAATATAAAAAAATAAAGAGTTACTGATTGATTTTAGGTAAATTTTATGTGTACTTTTTTAGTGTCTTCGATAGGGGAGTTGACGTATGAAATGTGATGAGACTCTGACTCAAAAATCATGCACAAGACAATGCTTAAAAAATATTCAATTTGATGAAAACAAGTTGTATTCTACAGGTGAGAGTCTTTCACATATTCATATTTGTTCCATGCATCCTAGTCATTATAACACATGCATAACCAACATAAATCTTTCTAATGCTTTCCTAACAACTATTTGAAACCAAAATAAAGCATATTTTAACTAGCTAAGTAGAAGAATGAATAAAAAATGTGGATCTTTCTTTCATAAAAAATGTTTTAAGAAAGAAAAAAAACTTATTTCCTAAAAAAAAAAATCTTTCAGGACACCGATCTTGCTAACAAAATACAGCTACAGATCCCTTTCAGTTGATGAGCAGGCTTCTTGTCCCTTTGAGTTTACAGACACAGCTGTATGTTAAGATTTATGCGACTAACGCTTTGTAGCAGTGGCCACAAAGAGTTACTGGGTCCATTAATAAAGCACTGTGTAGTCTGCTAACCTACGTTAGTGTGTGAAAACAACTCAAAACAAGGCTTGTAGGATCAGATTCAAGGCTAAATATATGAAGGCAGAGTGTAGCAAGGTTTTGGTGGGTCAGAAAGGGAATGTAGAAGTATAGGGAGGTCTTAGAAGGAGGAGGAAACTGAGAACTGTCCGGATAAACTGGGAACTAGATGTATAGTCCCTAGTGGAGTCACCAATTCTGCTATAGGATAAAATGCATGATGTATGGAGAATAGAGATACCCTCAAGGGCCTTCTCGGGACCCTTGGCAGACTATAAGATTATCTACAACCATCACAAAGTTACATGCATGTCCATAAACATTAGCAAACTATCAAAGCAAAATAGATGGATTACCTCAAGCCTCCGTGTAGATTTGCTGGAGAGCACAATGCAGCTAGGTGGAAGTCCCCTGAGCCGGCTCTAGATCAAGTCCTACACATAGAAGAGACAAGCATAATCACAACATACAACCTTGATAACTAATACATGAATACATAAAAGACATCTAGTTACACATAACTAAGCTACTCATGCTAAAAGGTATTGGACAAACAAATAAATGAATGATAGTACCAACACCACAGAGTAGATAGTAGAACTGCATTTCTATATTAATGTCAGAAGAGTGATTACAACCATCTGTTGCATCAACCTTCCCTTACCCCTCCAGCTTCTCTCTCTCTCTCCCTTCCTACCAACTTCTTATGCTTAGATTTGAGACTATGCTCAACAATCAAGTAAGCTATCCTTTCAAATGATATGACCTCTATCACCATAGCCCTAGCTTTGCTTATGTAGCAATTGAGTTAGGGTTGCCAAGTATCTCCATGAGTTCCTTAAGGTAAAAGCAATGAAGTTGCCATGCTTTTCAGCTCTTTCCCATTTTCCTCCTTCATTAGGATTATAAATCCCCCAAATAGGTCAAACTTGAGATGTTTCCTTGCTTTTCTTGAGTAGATTTAGGAGCAAATATCTAGATATTTATGAGTCAATTCGCTCCTTTGACCTTTAGAACTTCATTAGGATCCACTAACGGGGTTCCCGAACTAACAACTAGAGTTAGTAGGGTCACTAACGTACACTTAGGCTTATAGAGAAGCTTTACAAAGTAGGTTGTTACTGTATAACCAGCGTTAGCGTGGAAACAAGGCATGTGATCTTGGTCTTTGCTTCAGTTATCATGTCTTTCCCCTCTCAGTTGATGAGGGGGTCATTTTGTTGTATAACAAACAAGAGATGGTTGACCAAAATATGGAATGGATGACTTAGGGACCATTGGCTCTCCCAAGTGTCTTACAGAAGATGCCAAAGAGAGCGGAGAGAATGAACATCAAGTTCAACCCTGACAGCATGGTGAAGGCAGAAGACCATTTGGACAAATTATACCTGCAGCTACAGACCCTTTAGGTACGATATGACAATGTAGCATGTAGATTGTTCCCATGTACCTTCGATGGTCGTGAAGCTACATGGTATCACAACCTTCCACCAAACTCCATACAAAACTGGGGTGCATTCAAATGCGTGTTCCTTGAAAAGTTTGTTGATGACAAAACCCTAGCTATGCTACTCAAAGTATTGGGAAGTCGGAAGATGGAGGGAAAAGAAAAATTAAAAGACTTCAATCAGAGGTTTACATGCATATTGAATAAATTTGCAGCGGAAACCAAGCCTCATGACTCCATCACTGTTGATTACTACACATCCACACTGCCAATCAACATTTTTCAGTTAGTCAAGTGAGCTACGAAACTAACACTCTTGGAAAACTATGAAGAGGATATTGTTGTTGAGAAAGACCTGTGCACGATTGGAGTCATCAAGGATGATGAACCAACAAAGGAGTCCAAAGACGCGAGCAAAAAGTCCCAAGCAATGGCGAGAAAGGGTAGAGACAAGGAAGGAAATGATATTGAAACCCTCACTTGCCTCATTAAGAACTTGACAACAAAAGTGTATGAGCTTAAACAACATAAAGCAGACACATTTTCAAGTAGTCATCCACCCAGGCTGAGACAGGCAAGCATCTCATCAGGAAGCAACCTGTACACTCCAAAAACTGCATAGAGCTCTATGTTCCATGTTGAACACTCCGCAGATCCTGAGTTCTGTTCATTCCATGAAGAACATCACGCCGAGAACTTTTGTTCAGACTGGAAGCAAGTCACAAACTCAATATACAGTCGTACATTCGATGTAGAGAGAAGTATCTAGGAGAAGCTAGAAGACATTGATAATGATGAAGGTATTGCACCTGATGAAGCATCAAGTTCTTGGCATGTGGTGAACACATGTTAGTGCTCGCAAGCAATGCTGAAGATGAACACCGAGAAGCAACCCCAAAATAAAAATGACTATTACAATCTCGGAGTAAAGGGGCCCCCCCTACACTTGTACAGGAAAATATGAGATTGTTGATGAGGAAGGCTGATCCATCAGCCACCCCAAAGTAAAAAACACAAAACAAGTTTGGGAAGACAGCGACAAACAACAGTACGTCCATGAACAACAAACTATAGAACACTACGCCAGACAACACAAACATCCATTCTACCCCGGACACCTTGGTGATTCTACC
Source organism: Pinus tabuliformis (assembly GCA_031772625.1). NCBI lineage: Eukaryota > Viridiplantae > Streptophyta > Pinopsida > Pinales > Pinaceae > Pinus > Pinus tabuliformis. Next base: position 1,593,520,860 of record CM062816.1, read on the forward strand.
ACCTATAGAATACAACATTGTAGATGACATGAAGAAAACTCATGTGAACATCAGTTTGTTCAAGTTATCTAAGATCTGGAGTCAGTGAGACATCCTGTTGCGCGCATTGGGATAGACAACAACAGATAGTGCAACCTCTACCAGTGAGGGAGCAAGCACACCTCCTAGATCCCTTTCTACCATGATTAACACACTCTGGATGGAAGAAGTGAACTCAGGTTGACCTCCATTCCTTCTATCATTAATTTTTTTAACTACAATGTTCATAACTGCTTGGTTGATTCTGGCACAATAGACAACATCATGCCGCTCTCCATTGCTAAAAATATCAATGCACATTAGAGCAAGACATCCGTGTGAATCATCCAACTCGATCGAACATCGGTACCAGGAATTTTTGGACTTCGAGATGTCATCATCTGACTATCTCATAATGATCGAGTCCACCAATGCATCAACATTGTCATTGTGGACATACCGAAAGCATACGATCTACTACTCAACAGAGACTGGTCCAACAAGCTGAACGGATACTTTGCTATAGAATGGTCTCACATGTGGCTTCTGTACAAGGGAAAATGCAACCAAATCTGAATGATATCCGAGAGTTATATGAAGCACAATGTCACTCCCCTTAATGATGAGAATGAACCATTGGCCTTCGCAGAACTCATGTTTGGAAACTGCCTCCTGGAAATAACGTTGGGGTGTTATCTTGCACGGCTAGCTCCAACCCCACTAGACACATAGTTGGGACTCCTTCCTTGCCCAACCGATGGTAATGAAAAATGTACATTACATTGTACTAGTAGTAGCAATAATAGTAGCAACAGTAGAAGCAACAATACTAGCATGTCAAATGGTCTGTGTGCAGACAAGTTGTGGACCATGTACTTTGATAGATCAAAGACACAGGACGGCTCAGGAGCCGGGTGTGTCTTGATCGACCCATACAAAATAAAACATCTGGTTTCAAGTCACTTGGAGTTCAATTGGATGAACAATGTTGTTGAGTATGAAGCACTCATGTTGGGCTTGCAGAAATCCATCAACCTCAACATGGTAGTGCTCAAAGTAGTAGGTGATTCAGAGATAGTGGTACGATAGGTATGTAACACCATTCACTATTTATCACCGCATCTCAAAAGTTACTAGCAATAGGTATGGTGACTAATCTCTAACTTCCAAGAATTTAACATCACTTCTATACCACATATGTGTAATGCAACTGCCAATGCTCTGGAAAACGCAGCTTCAATAATGTCACCGATTAGGGATAGATTTACTATTGAAATTTTGTACAAATCATCTATCCCGGATAACATAACTAATTTACGCGTGTTTAATGATGATCAACAGATACTGCATTTCATGGCCAACACTGACGTCTTCAAAGATGCAGTGATAGATGATGACGAGCATGAGCGCTCTCTGCAAGCAAAAGGTGGTAACAGGAAAGGCCACCTTATCACAAAAGGTGTGGCAACATTGGAAAAGCTTTGTTACTTGCAAGAACGTTTTCAGGGGTCGAGGAACAAAAAGACCCACACTTCCACCATGATGCATGAACTGATCAATCGGGGAACAGAACAAGATCCAAAGTTCATCAATCTTGGTACATGTTGCACACAACAAGAGAAACAAGCCTTTGTCTTCTAGTTCAAACAGTACCGAGGTGTTCACGTGGATGTATTATGATATGAAAACTTATGACACGCAGATCATCCAACACATCATTTCGATCAAAGAAGGGGTCAAGCCATATCAGCAGAAGCTGAGAAAAGTACATCTGTCACTAGAACCCCTCATACAGAAATAACTTACCAAGTTTTTGGATGCATGGATCATACACAACATTTATCATTCCACGTGGGTTTCAAACCTTGTTCTTGTACACAAGAAGTCTGGGGAAATTCACTTGTGTGTTGATTTCCAGAATGTGAACCACACCTCAGACAAAGACAACTACCCCATGCCATCTATGGACCACATTCTATAAATAGTATCTGGGGCACAAATGTTTTCCCTTCTTGATGGTTTTTAAGGATACAATTAGGTTTTGGCAGAAGAACCTGACAGACTTAAGAATACTTTCTGTACCAAATCGGGTACATTTACTTACAGACGAATGCCATTTGGGCTTGTAAATGCAGACGCAACCTTTTAGCGCGCCATGGGCATCGCTTTTCACAGACTCATAAGAGAGAGCATAGTGGTATACCTCGATGATGTGACTATGTTCTTAAGAAGACGAGAGGACCACATATGCCATCTAAAGAAAATTTTTGAGTGATGTCAGAGATACAAGATTTCCTTGAATCCCAAAAAGAGTGTATTCGTAGTGTCTGAGGGGAACCTTCTCGGACACATTGTTGCCAAAAGTGGGATCAAGGTGGATCTGGACCGGGTCTAGACTATTACACAGATCCCTCACCCAGCCAACAAGAAGGCCATGTAGTCCTTCTTGGGCAAGATAAACTTCCTTCAGAAGTTCATCTCTTATTATGCACATATAGTCAAGCCCATGCATGACATGATGAAGAAAGATACAGTCTACAACTGGGGCAAGAGGGTAAAGTATGCATTCGCCCAGATCAAGTAGGCCATTGCAGAAGTGCCTGCACTCTACAATCCAGAGTTCAAGAAAGATTTTCTACTATACACCTTTGCCTCTGATAATTCACTCGCTGCAGTACTCACTTAGAAGGACGAAATGAACAATGAATGTTCCATCTCCTTCATGAGTGCAAGCATGCAGGGACTAGAACTCAACTACCCCGCCGTCGACAAGCAAGCATATGCAGTTTACAACGTGGTGAAACACTTCAGGCCCTACTTGTTGAAGAACCAATGCATAGTCTTCGTCCCTCGCCCAGCAGTCTGCACATTGCTTATACAACAAGAACTGGGTGAATGACGTGTGAACTGGATGACATGCTTGGAAGAGTATGATATTGAAATCAAGCCAGTTCACACGATCAAAGGACATGGGATTTTCAGACTTGCGGCTCAAGCGGTACACACATCGAAGATTGAAGAAGAGCTTGTCAGCTAGGAGCATGAAATTGAGATGTATGATATAAGGCGAGCAACACCCATTGAAGACGGGACCTCTTGGTACGTAGATGTGAACCAGTACCTTTAGCATGACACCATACCTTATCAGTTTTCCATCGGATAGAAGAGGGAATTGTGCCTCAAAGCCTTAGCATATCAGTTGGTGCACGGAGTGCTTTACAGAAAGCACAATAACAAAGTTTTTCTTAGGTGCCTGGAGGCACATGAATCGAAGAAGGTACTTCAAGATCTGCACGATGGACCCACCAGGGGTCACTTTGCAAGAAACACCACTGTGCACAAAGTTATGCGAGATGGTTTCTACTGGCCCACATTATTCAAGGATGCACATGCTTATGCCCACAAGTGCCTGTTCAACAACTCCATTGCACCTTGTTGCAGTGACCGAACCATTCCAATAGTGGGGCCTGGACATCATTGGGGAAATATTCCCACATTCGTCAAAGAAACACCACTACATTCTAACATCAACTAATTACTTCACGTGGTGGATGGAAGAAGTTCCGCTCAAACAAGTGAATGACCAGGAGGTTATCAACTTCCTACAACAGAACATCATCTCACGCTTTGGCATTCCGGTATCACTTGTTTTGATAATGCAACATACTTTTCATCTTTGAAACTCTATGATTTTTCATTACAGATATTGTGCTAAAACATTCATCTAACTATTACCCGCAAGGAAATGGTCTCGCAAAATCCACGAATAAAAACCTCATCCGCATAATAAAAAGACCATTTTCTCTAAGCAACGCAACTAGCATACCACCTTGACGAATGCATTATGGGCTGACCGTGTAACACCCAAACCCTCTGTGAATACCTCACCGTACTTCCTAGCCTATCATAAAGAAGCCATCCTTCCACCCAATATCTACTTTCCTGTGCTTCAGCTTTCACAAGAATCCCAAGGAAAGCCTTGCCAACTAGTTCAACGTAGGATGGATTCTCTCCATAAGCTTTAGGAAGAAAGGATGAAAGAAAAAGAAAAAATCACACTCCACCAGAACCGTATCAAGAGATGGTTTGATAAGAAGTCTACAGGGAAAGCTAACTTTGGTGTTGGTGACTTGGTTCTGAAATGGGATAAGTCCCATGAAGACAAAGCAAAACATACCAAGTTCCAGTCCATGTGGATTGGTCCATACATAGTCCATGAGAAGCTTGGCCCACACACGTACCATCTGCAATAACTTGACGAGAAGATTGACAACCTTCCTAGCAACGAGCAAGATCTCAAGCACTACTTCCAGTAGGTCGGGCCGCACCCTGTGCCATGTACATAGTTTGCTTGGTGCTTGTTGTTTTCATCTTGTTTTCCTTGCTTACCATATTTGTTTTTATTTGGTTTGTTCTGCTTACTATTTTTTTTACGTTTGTTTTGTTTTCTCGATACCTTACTATTTTTTTCTGGAAATAAGTGCTTCCAACAACTACATTCTGGCTTTTGAATAGAGTATGTGGCTAAGATTTTAAGAGACTTGTAACACTGTAGCACTTGGAGAGTCTTATGTCTATCTTCTCTGTGCTTGGTTATAACCTTCGGCCAATGAAGTCTTGACAGAAAATATGAGCCGTCTGCAAGGGAAGTTTTGGTCCAGCCATGAACCTATGTCCACACTAGGAAACTCCATGCCTGTACTCAGCCTTCTGCTCTGTGTGTTCAAGCTCATCCAACTAGTAGAAACGAAGAAGGGGAAAATCTAAATGAGAAAACATATGTCAGATGTATTACATGCTTCTCTGAAGGAGCAACCTCTTCTGATCTCAATAAGTTGGGATCTCTCTTCTGCCCCAAAAATAAATAAGTGCCTATGAACAATCCTCTTGAAAAATACAAAGGTGAAAGACGAGAAATAATTCCTGCGCAGAGAGGTGAAGCATGCAACTCCATTAGGGTACTGACCAAGCTCGTTGGTAGTGGAGAAATGTGTGTGTTCCTGTGTGACTCCGTCGGGGTATTGTTCAGGCCTACTGGCAGCAGAGCAACACCAGAGATGAAAACTTATACTCTGAAAATCTTCAGCTCATGATCTAAACTACCCTTCCCAAATTCAAAACACTGTGATCAAGCTAAAATTTTGGTTGTGTTTGATTGAGTGGGAAAAAGGTGAACCATGTATGTCCATGGGGTAAGTGGGGAAGCCGAAGTAACCCAGACAGGGATTCAATACTCCCCAAAAAACCAAGGCCCTATGCTATCAATGAACCAAAACATAGAAGATGGAGTTCTACCGGTGTGTCACCAAGTGTTGTATCGACTACAACCACCCTCGAAAATTTTGGCTTGCACCCAATTTTGGAGCCTCCTTTGAGAGTTTCACTTGATGACTGCACACACTCAGGTTCACTTCATGAGCTTGTGTGAGTCTTCACACCCACCTTGCTTAATCATTTCACCCAATCTTTTACATGTTCATGTCAATGTCATGCTTGCGACCATGTTTTGGTCATGCTCAAGGTCTTGGCTTTGTGTGTACATGTTGTGTTCGCTATGAAAACGTCTGTCACACTCACACATGAAGTCACATACACTATTGCGTAAGCATCATCACGGTCGACCAATGATCAATCACAAGTGTCGTGCTTGTCTCTCACACCGTCGGTAAGTCATGTTGAGCATGTGTGTCCAGATGGTTTGTGTCACGCCCCTACACCTGTGGTAGTCTTCCAACCACTAATAGCGAGGTGCAGCACCACCGAATGCTTTCTTTTCACCAATACTAACATTCATGGACTACGCCTAATTCACTTGTCCTTACTTAGTTTGTGTTTCACAACCAAGTAAAATTATGTTTATCCTTTATACCAATGAACACCTATACTCATTCATTATCAACAACAATTATAACAAGAACAAAAATTTCACAGTATAAAGGGAGGGGAAACTCCCTGAACAATGAGTCTGCCCAATAATATATTATAATCAATATTTCTTCAATAATACAAGTATACTTGGAAAAATCCAAGTCTATACTTAGTCACTTTTACAACATAGGCAAAACAGCCTTTTACAATACATGTACACACCTTGCACAAAGAGTGGGTGCTCACTCGAGCCACTGAGATAGCCTTGTCAAGTCCCGTCACAATATCACAACCGAACTCCAACCCTGGGCACACCTTGCCCAACACCTTCACCTTCTACCATGAGTGGCTTCAACAAGTGTGTGCTACTAAGGAGAGCGCATGAGCTATGCGCTCAACTCTCCTCTTGAACTGCGCACTTCTCTTCTCCTCAAGAGCGAAGATGTGTTGTTCGAATTGATGCCTTGAATGCTCAACCAACAAGCATATATATACACAACCTTCGTGTGTGGGTGGGCTGCCCAGCCGACCGCCCACACACCCCACACTCGCATCCATTCGGGCATTCACAAGTTAGCCTCACCACCAATGTTGGTCGGCCAACCCTCCACCATAACATGCTCCAAGTATGGGTATAACCCACGCACAACACTTAGTCGCTCACCAAGTGTCGTCACATAACGTCACAACCTTCGTCGCACTTCTGTCGTGCAGCGCGCCCACCCGTGCACTGCACCCGTTCAGCTGCGCCCACGTTCGTTCACCCGCGCACGCGCCCGTTCACTGCGCTCGCACCCGTTCACCCGCGCCCGCGTCCGTTCACTCGTGCCCGGGCTCGTTCACCGTGCCTGCATTTCTTATCCGTCGTGCGACCTGGCTCACCGCGCCCAACCGCGCCCAGCTACCCGAGGACCTTACATCCTCCTCCACTTGAAATCGTTGTCATCCTCGACAACATATCATCCCGGTGTCCATCTCTCAAGAACATCTCCATCCATGATGTCAACTCTTCCACATAAGGCAAACATCCCTACAACATATGTATAACTTCATTTCCACCATGTCTCCACCTTAGTGACCAACTGCCACCAAGCTCACCATACCAAGGTATACACCTCAACGGTATGCCCTCCATCGGATATCATCTTGATCCATGATCATCGACCCCTTTGTCACAATCTTCACTGCAACATCTCGTGTCGACCTCATCATGTGTCTCCATGTGAACCTCTGTTGTGATACTCCAACAAAATTCTAACACATCTCTGAACACTTCGCGACCCCATGTCTGAACTAGTTGGGTAGCTAATCCAACTGTCACGCTCAAACCATGAGAGTGAACATCCTCATGCCATCATCAGTTGTTCCTCAAAAAATCTTGCCACATTCTTGACTCATCAAGAATCTATCTCCACAATCCATGCTCAGGTCCATGGAAACTCCATCCCTCTGCAACATGTCATGATGCTTGATGCCAAGCCATCCCTGCATCATTAGTCATACCTTCTCCACATGTTTAGGGACTCACTGTCATGAGCAGCTAACAATGAGCCCCATCTTCTCATCCATCTAAGAAGATGTAGAGGGAGTAGAGCTTGAAGTCTCTCCCTCACTAATCAGCTCGATCCACCTATCAGGATCCTCAATCTCCATCCTTTGTAGATAAGCAACCCGGTCTTCCTTCTGGACATCCGGCCTCACATACACCTCCTCATCATGATCATCATCCTCAACCAACTCTAGCCTTCTTGACAAGTCCAAGATGCTATCTGAAAGTGACCTGATGACCAATGACTGCTCGGTAAGCTTTGCCTCAACAGTAGACAATCGCTTACTCATGTCTCCCATTCTCTTCTCATCCTCCATTTGCATCACTCCCAATTTACAGTCAGTTCTTGTCACACCAATGGTTGGCACACCAATGGGTACATCTTCCCTTCCATCATAATTATAGAGCTTCTTCAAATGTGGAACAATCATAGCATCAAATTGTTTCATGAATTCCATCCCTAGTATAGCCTCATAGTCATCAATCCGTACTATAGTGAAATCAACCTTCCCTGTCCATTCACCAAGTGTAGTGTCCACCCTCTCAGCTATACCAAGAATCTCAATAGGAGGAGAATTCCCTGTCTTCATTTGTGCCTTTGCCGGTACAAATTTCAGCCTAATTCTTCTCACAGTATCTTCACCCATGAAGTTGTGAGAAGCCCCACTATCCACCATAGTGAGTACATCAGCACCTCCAGCCTTCATTCGAACATACTCCAATCTGTTCGTCTCAGGATCCCTCCTAGAGACCACCTTCGTAGTAGCAGAAGCACCAAGTATCTGCATCATCCCCACAGAAGCACCTTCATTCTTCGCATCAGATTGTGTAATAGCAGCCACCTTTAGTTTAGAAGGACAATTCTTCACCGTGTGTGGTCCAGCACATATCCAACACTTCAAGGCTTTCTTCATCTTCGAACTATCATCCGATTTCGAAGCATCATCCTTCTTCTTATCTTTCGGTTTATCGGACTTCTTCTTCCTATCATCAGAAGTCTCATCATAATGCTCCACCAACATGTCAACAACAGCAAAAGCTTCTTCAAGTGTCCTAATCTTCTACCTCTTCACTTCATTGCGTGCTCAAGGCTTCAACCCAATAATGAAGTTGAACACCTTGTCCCTCTCCGCCATGTCAGGAAGTTCCAGAGCTGCACTTGCAAATTCTCGCTGATATGCTTGTAGGCTCCCGGTCTGCTTTATGTACTTAATCTTTGTCCTTGCTTCCCATGTCTCATCCTGAGGACTGAAATGGGTATGCAAAGCTTTCTTCATGTCATCCCATCAAGTGATGTCATCAACAATGCCATTGGCAATCTGATCCAGCCTCCTTTGCCACCACATCTTAGCATCCTTTGTTAAAAACTGAGCAGCTACCTTGACCTTCGTCTCATCATTAGATAGACCCAACCGTTCCAAGTATTTCTCCATGTCCCATAGAAATTTTCCAAGAGTCTTTGCATTCCTTGTACCATCATAAGATTCTGGTTCCTTGACCTTCACATGAGGCACTCCTCCACCTGAGTTATGCCTCACGGCCTTCTTCAACACCGCGATCTCATCCTTAGCTTCGTCAAGAGTTTTCTTCAAGTTCACGATCTCTGCAAGACCCTGATCCCTTGCTTCTTCAGCCTCCTTGACCCTTATTTCAAGTTGTGTAAACATAAGGTCAGTGTACTCATATTGTGTCCGGAGTTCATCGTGTTGTGTTCGGAGTTCATCGAGTTCTTCCTTCCTCTTTGAATTGGCCTCTTGTTCTTTAGCGAGCAAGTCCATCTTCTTTTCCCAAGAAGTCTCCATAACCTCCATTCTCACCAACACTTTCTCCATAAGTGTGATGGTAGCATCCTGCACACCCTCATGACTAGACCCAGTGTGAGATTCAGCTGCCATTTCTAACAGCTTCTTCTTCTTTTGTGATCTAGTTTCGACCATCCAACAGCTTCACCAAGTCACCTGCAATTTGAACCAACCCTTGTTCCACTTGTGTGAAACGGCTTCCTTCACCTGCAAGTACTCTTTCCACTGTCACGAGCAACCCTACTCACCGGCTTCAAACTGAAGTTCTGTTCCCACCTGTCAAGTGTGTATCAGCTTCAATGCTTCAACACCTGAACCTATTCACAAACTTCAAACCTTTACTTCGTCATGAGCAACCCTGAATCAGCTGGTCTGATACCACCTGTCACGCCCCTACACCTGCGGTAGTCTTCCAACCGCTTATAGCGAGGTGCAACACCACCGAACGCTTTCTTTTCACCAATACTAACATTCATGGACTACGCCTAATTCACTTGTCCTTACTTAGTTTGTGTTTCGCAACCAAGTAAAATTATGTTTATCCTTTATACCAATGAACACCCATACTCATTCATTATCAACAACAATTATAACAAGAACAACAATTGCACAGTATAAAGGGAGGGGAAACTCCCTGAACAATGAGTCTGCCCAATAATATATTATAATCAATCTTTCTTCAATAATACAAGTATACTTGGCAAGATCCAAGTCTATACTTAGTCACTTTTACAACATAGGCAAAACAGCCTTTTACAATACATGTACACACCTTGCACAAAGAGTGGGTGCTCACCCGAGCCACCAAGACACCCTTGTCAAGTCCCGGCACAATATCACAACCGAACTCCAACCCTAGGCACACCTTGCCCAACACCTTCACCTTCTACCGTGAGCGGCTTCAACAAGTGCATGCTACTAAGGAGAGCGCATGATCTATGCACTCAACTCTCCTCTTGAACTGTGTACTTCTCTTCTCCTCAAGAGTGAAGATGTGTTGTTCGAATTGATGCCTTGAACGCTCAACCAACAAGCATATATATACACAACCTTCGTGTGTGGGTGGGCTGCCTAGCCGATCGCCCACACACCCCACACTCGCATCCATTCGGGCGTTCACAAGTCGGCCTCACCACCAATGTTGGTCGGCCAACCCTCCACCATAACGTGCTCTAAGTATGTGTATAACCCACGCACAACACTTAGTCACTCACCAAGTGTCGTTGCATAACGTCGCAACCTTTGTCGCACTTCTATCATGCAGCGCACCCGCCCGTGCACCGCGCCCATTCACCCACGCCCGCGTTCGGTTACCCGCGCCTGCGCCCGCGCCCGTTCACCCGCGCCCGCGTCCATTCACCCATGCCCGCGCTGGTTCACCATGCCCGCGTTTCTTGTCCGTCGTGCGGCCCGGCTCGCCGCGCCCAACCGCGCCTGGCTACCCGAGGACCTTACAGTTTGAATCGTCTCATCGTCAAGTCATGTAAGTGTGTGTTTACAAGATCACATATGCATCTTTTCACTCATTCACACACTTAGTCATTTTGATAAAGTTCTGACGACCGGACACCCCTCTGACAACTGGACCATCATCTCGCCATCAACTTGATCGACTATCACCCAGAACAACATAGAACCACCAATCAAGTTATTTCAAGTTGTGCTGCCTGCAAGAAAACCAATCAACCTTCATGATGGTCAACCAAAGAGTTTGACCCGACAGCCACCTCGGCACTGACTTCCCTAAAAAATTGCACAGAGGCTGCATACCTTGTCTGCTTTTCTGACTAAGAAAATTGTGTAGATAGGCCAGACAGACACGCAGTGCCCATCCCTGTCTCCCTCAGAAAATTGCGCAGTTTTTCCAACCAGCGCTCCTGACAGTCGACCGACTGCTCACCAAGAAAATTGCTTAGTTTTCATGAGCAAGTCCTCTGTTGCCCAATAGTCTGCTCAGCTTAGAAACTGTGTAGAGGTGATCAGCAGGCCAGCCTGTTATGAAACCAGCTCAAGAAAAGATAGAAAAGATAGATCAACGCCTTAGAATTCAGCCTCTTCGAGGGGGCAACCTCCTTTACATTACATAAATGAACAATTCTTGGATGATTCAAATGACAAAACCTCCTTTCTATATATAGGAGTCTAAGGAGTCACAATATAACCCAGCTGACCTAACAATAATAATAAAAAGCCACAAAAATAACAATAGAGGGATTCTATGGGGCACAGTAATAACAATATGGGGATAATAGGGGCACAACAATATTAATAAGGGATGCAACTACAATAGTAATGGGGTAATCACTAGTATTATAGGGACCCAACATGCTCCTCTCCTTCAAGAAAGTGTTTTCCTCAACGCTTGAGTAGTTCTGGATGCTTCTGTATAAAATTCTCATCCTCCCATGTGGAATCTTCAGCGGATAAGTTCTTCCACTTGATAAGATACTCCAAAATTGATCGATTTCGTAGCTGTCGAGTTCTTGTTTCTGTGACTGCTTCCGGTTCCAATATAATTTTTCCTTCCTCGTCAAGTTCTGGCAATATTGTTTGAACTGGGAGCTTATCACCTATAACCTTCTTTAAACATGAAACATGGAAAACTGGGTGCAATCGAGAAGCTGCAGGAAGCTCCAATTTGTATGCCATAGTACCAATATTTTGCAACACCTTGTACAAACCATAATACTTTGGTGATAATTTATTATCCTTCTTAGCTTGCTTGAGGGACATTTGCTTATATGGTTGTAGCCGTAGGAATACCCAATCACCTACATCAAAACTTCTTTCGCTGTGATGTTGATCTACTTGTTGTTTCATTCTATTCTGTGCCAACACGAGGTTATCCTTTAAGTGTTGGAGGACTTGTTGTTGATGTTCGATGTGATGTTCCACTGCTTGAACCTTAGAATTTTCTCTTAAATATGATGTGATGGATGGTGGCTGATATCCATAAAGTGCCATAAATGGGGTCATTTTTGTTGCTGTATGGAAGGAAGTGTTATACCACCATTCAGCCAGAGGCAACCATTTGACCCATTGTGTCTGTTTATCAGATACAAAGCAACGAAGATATCCTTCCAAACATTTGTTTACTATCTCAGTTTGCCCATCAGATTGAGGATGATAAGATGAGCTATGGGCTAACTGAGTACCAAGACAAGAAAATAATTCTGTCCAAAAATTTCCAGTGAAAATGGGATCTCTGTCACTTACAATAATCTTTGGGTTTCCATGTAGCTTTTGAATTGTTTCCATAAATGCAGTAGAAACTGTATAGGCTTTAAATGGATGTGATAATGCACAAAAGTGTGCATACTTGGTAAGTCTGTCAACTACCACCATGATGACACTCTTTCCCTCAAACTTGGGTAAACCTGTGATAAAATCCATTGAAACCTCCTCCCAACGTTGGCTTGGAATGGATAAAGGTTGTAATAGACCCGGTGTCTTAATTGTTTCAACTTTATTTTGTTGGCAAACCAAACATTCCGCCACAAATTTTTGAATATCCAATTTAAGGCCATCCAAAAAAATTCCTTCTTAACCCTGTGGTAAGTTTTTAAAAATCTTGAGTGCCCTCCTAAGGGAGAAGTGTGCAATTTCATAAGAATCTTTTGTTTTAGTTGGGAATTCTTACAGAGGTATAAGCGATCTTTGTACCATAAAGAATCATTTTTCCAGCTAAATGTATCAGACATACTGGAATCTTGTTGTAACTTTCAAATAAGTGCCCACACTTCTTCGTCATTCTTCCATTCCTCCCTTGCTTCATTTATCCAATCTGGTTGGATAATAGAAATGGCGCACAACAATGCTTCCACATCCTCATCCTTTCTTGAGAGTGCATTTGCCACCACATTTTTCTTCCCTTTTTTGTAGATGATTTCAAAGTCATAACCCAACATCTTTGTGACCCACTTTTGTTGCTCTTCAGAGGATAATCTTTGTTCTAAAAAGTATTTAAGGCTATCATGATCCATTTTTACCTTGAAGTGTCTTCCCATTAGGTAGGGTCGCCATTTCTTAAGTGCATGGAGTATTGCCAACATTTCCTTCTCATAAATAGCTTTGTGTAAAAGCTTTCCCTTGATTGGACGACTTTCAAAAGCAATGGGTCTTTCATCTTGCATTAAAACACCACCAATTCCATTTCCTGAAGCATCACATTCCACAATAAAGGTTTTTGTGAAGTCCGGTGTAGCTAAGACCGGTGCTTGGCACATTGCCTCTTTAAGATGTTCGAAGGCCTTTGTTGCTTCTAGAGTCCATGAAAATGCATCTTTCTTCAATAATGTTGTTAGAGGTGCTACTATTCTCCCATAATTCTTAACAAACTTGCGATAATACCCTGTCAACCCGAGAAATCCTCGCAGATGCTTTATGGATGTTGGGATTTTCCATTCCTTAATGGCTTTAATTTTGCTAGGGTCTACCTTAACTCCTTCATGAGATACAATATGACCCAGATATTCCACCTCTTGTACTCCAAAGAAACATTTGGATCTTTTTGCATATAATTGTTTCTCCTCCAATAGTTGTAGCACCCTGTCAACATGTTCAACATGATCCTTCCAAGACTTGCTGTAGATTAGTATATCATCAAAAAATACTAACACAAATTTTCTAAGGAATGGTTTGAAAATGGAATTCATCAAACCTTGAAATGTTGAAGGTGCATTGGTAAGGCCAAAAGGCATGACCAAAAATTCATAATGACCCTCATGAGTTCTAAATGTTTTTTTTGGAATGTCTTCAGTCTTCATTCTGATTTGATGATATCCTGAATGAAGATCCAACTTGGTGAAGTAAATTGATCCATGCAATTCATCCAGTAATTCATCAATGACAGGAATGGGAAACTTATCTTTAATAGTGAGCTTGTTGAGCTCCCTATAATCTGGACACATGCGCCATGATCCATCCTTCTTGTGCACCAATACTACTGGAGCAGAGAAAGAACTTTGACTCGGTTGAATTATACCAGCCTCTAGCATTTCTGCAACCATACGTTCAATTTCACTCTTTTGGGCATAGGGATATCTGTACGGCCTGATGTTTGGAGGAACACTTCCTGGAATCAAATGAATAGCATGATCATGATCACGAATAGGTGGGAGACCTTTGGGAGTCTCAAATACCTTGCAATGATTGTCCAAGACTTTTTGGAGATCTGGAGAAATAGATGATTGCAATGTGGAAACATCTAATGAACATAATTGTGCAATTACAACCCTTTGTTCCTTTTTTAGAAGCTTTGTCATACCATTAGAGCTGATTATATTTCCCGATTTCCCTACAATACCCCTTAATTCAACTTCCTTTCCTTCCACAGAAAATTTCATGAAAAGTTCTTGAAAATTAAAAGCTATTGTACCCAAGGATTGTAGCCATTGGACTCCTAGTACAACATCAACACCTCCCATTGGAATGGAAAGCATTGGGCTAGTCAATACATATTCTCCCATCGATAGCTTGATATTATGGCACTTTCCAGAGAAATTTATTGTTCCTCCATTTGCAACCATCACTTGACACTCTGGTGCTGGATATAAGAAGCAATTCAATTCTTTTGCTACCTTACAATGAATAAAATTGTGGGTACTTCCTGAATCAATCAACACTATTACCTTTTTCTTCTTGATTTGTCCTTCTATCTTGATGGTTTGAGGAGTGGTAATTCCCGCCAATGCATTACAAGATATGGTTGGATTCATTTCTTCCTTATCTAGGCTTTGTTCCTGGAGTATATCCTCTTCTTTTGACCTTTCTTTCTCCTTTTCTTCTTCCTCTTCACAATCTATGTAGAATAATTTCTTCTCAGCACACTTATGACCTTTAGTGTATTTTCTATCACAACTATAACAAAGCCCTTTTGCTCTTTTTTCTTCCAATTGTTGTGGTGTCAACCTTATAGGTTGTGGAAGACTAGGGGCAACAACACTTCCATCTTTATAGTTGTGAGTGGTATGCTTCTTGGTTGCAATAATTTTGCTTTCCATTTTTCTTGCTAACCTGAATGCCTTCTCTAATGAATCAAGTTCCCAAAGGCGAACATCATGTTGGATATTATCCTTTAAACTCCCTATGAACACATCAATCCTATGCTCCTCTGGAATATTTTTTACCCTTATGTTCAATTTTTGGAACTCCTCAATGTGCTCCATTATTGAACCCTTTTGTTTGAGACTTATCAATTGGCTAAAAAAAGTGTTTCTTTTTGTATCCTCATAATGTGCTGTCAATTCTTCCGTAAAAATTGCCCAAGTGATAATTTGTTTACGAGAGAAAGCCATTGATACCATACAAACTGATTTGGTTCCAAATATAAAGTTGCAATACGTACCTTTTGTGTGTTTTGCACATTATTGAGATCGAAAAATTGCTCCATCCGTAATATCCATGTTGCGGGATCTTTGCCATCAAACTTCCTCATATTGATTTTTGGAATATGGTGGGTCTTCGATCCCACATTAGATTCTAAGAAATCATGATTAACATTTCTTTTGTTCGCATCATGAGTTTCCTTTACTACCTTTTCACCATTAGTAAGTATTTCTTGTAGAAAATTTGTCAAATCTGTCTTCAAATCTGCCATGTCTCTCTTCAAATCTGCCATGTCTCTCTTCAAATATGTCTTCAAATTTATCTTCAAATCATCCATATTAGCTTCCATGCCCTTTATCTTAGATTCCACGCCATTTATCTTAGCTTTTGTTAGCTTTTGTGAGAGTGACATTTGTTGCACTTGTTCTTGTAATTTTGATATATCATGTAGCATTTCTTCCTCTTCTTCATGAGTCATGCTAGAGCTTTCAGGTTTCTTACTAGGTGTTTGCATTTTCTTTCCTTGAGGCATAAACTACCAATAATAATGCTCTACTATGCCCTTTGAATTCCTTCAAAATAAATTTTCAAACCAAGCTTAAGCAAAAATTTAAAAAAATCTACACACCTTTTTTCACTTTGTAGGAGCTCGATATTGCCTCTGATGTATCTCTGTACTTTCTGATCATCCAGTTCTGAAATTACGACCTGCAGTAGCTCTCTATGTCCTCTTTCAAATGCCACCAGTCTGACCCAAATTGGATTCTCCAAGGAAGAGTTATGCGAAATCTCCCACAGTGACTTGATTATAGACTAGTTCAGTAGAGCGAACTTGTACGACATGCCACGAGTCACTGTTTCAACCTTTGGCTCTAAAAAATATCTACAAGAAACTATAGTTTGTCCTCTTTCTGTAACTTCTTATGAAATTTCAATCCGATGCTCAGAGAGAAAGTTAAGCCTATTTTCCCCAGGTCACCTATTTGGAATGTAATTCAGGTGTCTGCAAAAAGACCAACTTCCTCAGATCATATCTCCTCAAATATAGCACACAAAGCTCTGAAATTTGGACCCAAGGTTTAGCACGATGTCTTCTCAAATGGGTTCTTTTTTTAGCTTCTGAAACGTCACAGAAAAAAATTTATAGCGAAAATTCCACGATCACCTATTTGGAGCAGCGAAACCCTAGAATCCAAAGCTCTCATACCAAATGTTATGAAACCAGCTCAAGAAAAGATAGAAAAGATAGATCAACGCCTTAGAATTCAGCCTCTTCAAGGGGGAAACCTCCTTTACATTACATAAATGAACAATTCTTGGATGATTCAAATGACAAAACCTCCTTTCTATTTATAGGAGTCTAAGGAGTCACAATATAACCCAGCCGACCTAACAACAATAATATAAAGACACAAAAATAACAATAGAGGGATTTTATGGGGCACAGTAATAACAATATGGGGATAATAGGTGCACAACAATATTAATAAGGGATGCAACTGCAATAGTAATGGGGTAATCACTAGTATTATAGGGACCCAACACAGCCTCCCAACATCAACATAGTTTTTCCCACTAGTGGCTCTCGACAGCCGACTGCTAGTTCCCTCCAAGAATTGGGCAATATTTGCTGCCAAGCTCCAGCAGCCGAATGCTACCAGTGACCTAGCAGATGACTACCAGTTCCTTCCAGGAATTGCGAAGTTTTTGCTTCTAGTGACCCAGCAACTGACTACCAGTTCCCCTCAAGAATTGTGTAGTTTTTTATGCCAGTGTCCCGACAGCCAGTTGCTTGTTCCCTCTAGGAATTGTGTTGTTTTGGCTGCTAGGCTCCTACTTCCTGCTCCTTCCGGAAATTGTGCATATTTTATCTGCCAGGCCTTCCCATGGCCTAGATTGTTCCTCCCAAAAACTATGCAGTTTTTTCCTCCAGCTGAGCTAGACCCCGCGGACATTCACTATCAATCCAGATTTCCCATCTCCATCACCGAGTGACTGCTACACAGTTTTCATCAACAGTGCCCAAAGCCTCCATCCCAGCTTGCAACCCTACCTCCTCTCCTGGTCATCTACATCTGAAATGATCATGCATCATGGTAGACTAGGATGTTTTTGGATTTGATGTCATCTTGTCATGAGTGACTGCAGATACAGGTACACAAATAAACATGGAACGACGACGGATGGGATGAATGAAGGGAGCACATGCATAAGGACATGTTCGCCAACAAACAAACAAAAGATGCATGTGAAGAGATGTGCTCACGAACAGATGATCATGCAAATATGTGTTC
Source organism: Pinus tabuliformis (assembly GCA_031772625.1). NCBI lineage: Eukaryota > Viridiplantae > Streptophyta > Pinopsida > Pinales > Pinaceae > Pinus > Pinus tabuliformis. The sequence continues at coordinate 1,593,538,718 of CM062816.1, forward strand.
GCCAATGAACGAACGAGCAAACATGAAATATGTGTTCACTGGAGGACGGATGGACAAACATGCACTTTTTGCAAACGAACGAACCTGTTAAGCCTTCCAATATACAAGAAAGGAGAAACATGTGAATGCAACATCAAGGGAACCAACAACCATCAAAGACAGAGTGCATGTTGCCATGTGGAGGTGAAGCTGTGACACACCATGAGGACATCCATCACCAGCAACACTGCATCTCAACATGCACACCAACAACAGCAAGAATATACCAGCACTCTCATGTCGAGTCTTGTCATGAGTCATGTTGTCCACATCTCTACTGTGGGCCACACTATTAATCAATGTAATGTAATGTCGAAGTCCAAAAGACCCACTTGTTGTATGAAGAGTCAGGTAAAGTCGAAAATTTATGGAAGTCAAATAGTCGTGAAGGTAGTCGAATAGCCACAAGGGTCAGTTTCCCCCTTGGCTATAAATACCTTCTCATTTGTACATGCAAGAGACTTTTCACCTCAGCTCCTCCCACATAGCCTTGAGAGTCTATAATATTTTCTTTGAGGAGTAATTAGTGGCTCCAATGCCCCGCCCACGGGGTTAGTGATGTATGGTGTAATGATGTGTCTTGGAACTTTCACTTAATTCAGAAGCCTGCTAACATGCCAACATGTTTTCACACATGTATTGTAACTTTTGTAAGACTAATCTTGAAATTTTGTAATGCATGTTGCTTTAACCTGTGTTTAACACTTGAACTCATTCACTTGTTGTAATACATATATGTTAATGAAAATGTGTTGTATATGTTGTTAACGTTGTCTCGCCCATGTTGGCTACCTCCCCATACATCAGACAGAACTTTCACATAAAACTTGTTATAACAACTATTGTAGTCACGCAGACTCATCTGCTCAGTGATGTACGTGTTATCTTCCCTTGTGTGTTGCAACTATTGCATCCGTGTGGACTATTCTTCCAAAAGTTGTGCACGTCCTATTGTGTTGTGTGTTCCTAACCGAGTTAGTGCTTCCTCCTAAACTACTTGTGATTCACTCACACCCTCTCCCTCTACAGTGAAAGAACTATTGACACAAGTGACACTAGCAATCACCAGGCATGCGAACCTCACTTCTTGAAGACAAAGAGGACCACTCTGATGTGCTGACAAGAAAGAGTTGAGGAAAATCCTTAAGATAATGGCCACTGGGCCATCATACCAGATAGGACTCCCACACCAAACGGTGTGAGGTCAAGTTCGGACTTCATACCAAGCTGATCCCCTGAATGTTGGTGGTTCCAACACTGTCAACACAACACAAGATAGGAAGAAGAGTTATGCAAATCATAAAAAGTTGTTCAAGGAATTCCAGGTTGGGAAACATGTGTACTTCTGCATGAAACCAAAGAAGAGCTCCTTGTGGATTGGATCATGTGCTAAGTTGGCACCATGGTTTTGTGGACCCTTCAGCATTATTGAGAGGATTAGGCCAGTAGCCTATTGACTTTCACTGCCTCGTATAGTGAAAGTCCATGATGTTTTCCATGTATTGTTGCTTAAGAAGTATGTTAAGGATGTTGATCATGTGATTGACTCATCTGTATTGCAGGTGGAACCAGATGGATAATTCCAGTTGGACCTTAATGTATATTTTAGAAAAAGGTGCTCATGCTTCAAAACCGAGAAATCAAGCAAGTTAAGGTGCAGTGGAAGCACTTTGGTCCCGATGAAGCTACATGTGAGATGGTGGATCGAATGTGGGCTATGTATCCTTTTTTTTTTTTTTTTTTTCTGATTGAGGCAAAGCAGCTTCGATATGGTGGTTTTGTATATGCTTTATGGTGGTCGGTATATGCTTTATGGTGGTTTGATATGTGATTTATGGTGGTTTGGTATATGATTTATGGTGGTTGATATATTCTTTATGATGGTTTGGCATATGTTATTTGATGTTTTGATATATGCTTAGATAGGGTGTTTAGTATATTTTTTGATATATGCTCTGGTATATGATTCGGTATATGTTTTGGGATATATTTTTGGTAATGTTTCTATATGTACACATATATATGGATGTAAATGCCATGAGATATGTTATAAATCTCCACTCTGCGCTATGGGTGTCATGTTATTATGATTATGTTGTCATGTTACTATGTTATCATGTGGTTTTGTTATCATGATGTTATGATGTCATGTGGATTGGCACTCAACAAGATGATCATTGTAAATATCGTAACGAGTTGTGTTATAAAGCTCCACTATGCGGTATGTTGTTATGATGTCATGTTATTATGTTGGTTGCTTCTTAGTAGGTTGATCATTGTAAATATTGAATCGAGCTAAGTTATAAGGCTCCATCGGCTGTATATATGTTTCTCATAGGAGTTTTGTGGTTACAAGTGTTGTTGAACACCGAGGATGGTGTTCCCCCAAAGGGGAGGGTTCTGTAACAACCCTGGTGAAAATTTCATGTAATAAAAGTAAATAAAGGAAAAATACTAATGGCAGATGATGGGACACTTATTCCAAGCTGAATTTTGGGTAGAATCCTAGTGATGGGGATCACTTATGATTGGTTATGGCTAAGTAAATTGGAAAAGGAAATGGCCAAGGCTTTGGAAAGGAAAAATGGCATTTTTGGCACATTTATTTATGTAAATAATGGAAATTTGGAGAAAGGGGAGGTGAAAGGTCAGAGGTTGCATGTGAGGAGGAAATTGAAGGAAAATAATGGAAAACGAAGAAAATAGAGGCCTCATTCATAAAAAGGCTTTTGAGGATCAGTTTATCACCTTTTGTCAGTTTAGGTTTGGAGCTCTCACTATTCACTCTCTCTCTCATACTCTTGGAGACTTAGAGTTTTATTGGAGAACTCTTGGAAGGTGTGGCATACTTGGATTTTTGGATAAAGAAGGAAAAGGAAGAGAAGGAAAGCACAAAAGGCATCAGGATGAGCAGCTACATCATATTTTCTTGCAGGTACCGAGTTGAATGTATGTTTCCTTCACTAGTTTTGGCATGCATGGCATATGGATGTGGATTTTTGGTTGTGATCTGTCATTGGCATGGAGGATGGTCAGGATTGATAGTGAATTGCCTAGCCTTGCCATTTCATGGCTAACCATGGTTATTGTGGGTTTATTTTCATTTCTGTGTTTTTGGTTAGTTCTTATGTTTCCTTAGCTTGGCTTGAGTTACTATTCCTAGGGACTTGAGTGGACAAACGCTCTGGAGCCCTGCAACAACTTGGGTTGAGTTACTAGTCATGGAGGCTTGGTTGGAAAAACATTCTGGAGCTCGGTAAAAGGTGTGGGTTGAGTTACTTATCCTGGAGCCTTGGTTGGAAAAACACTCCAGAGCCCTGGAAGGCTTGGATAAAGGCCGATTTGATGATGGTTTTGTGATGTCTGACCATGAGGTGGAACCACTGTTTCATGGGTTGAGGTGGATGGCCTCTAGAAGCCCTGGATGGTTTTTTATTGATGTGTTCTATGAAATCCCACATTCATGCTTGGAATATGGCATAGGTGTGAATGACTGAAGAGAGATTTTTCTCAGCCATTCTACGGTTGAGTGGAACATGGAAGTCCCATCTAAATTTTTGATTTTGCATCATTAATGAAAATTTATTTCTCCTTTTATTTATTAGAGAATTTTGATGGATTGTAAGTGGTCTATATGGCTATACTTTCATGAGTATTTATGTTGCTATTATGCTGGTTATGTATGTGTTTTATGACAAAAATCTTGTGTGGCTCTCATCATGTTTTCCTTGTAATTGAATGACCAATGTATCTATGAGATAATGGATGGAATGGAAATTGATATGTTGAGGCATCAATGGTTCTTGGTGATTCTCAGCTAAGTATGAGACCCATATGCTTAGAACTATTACCTACATTTATAGATTACACATTTGCAATATCATTGACGAAATGTCTGTCATGGCTAGTAGGGGTCCAGTCAAGGTATTAAACAAGTATTTCCTTTAATACTATTATTTACATGTTATTTTATTGATCTAAAGAGATGGTTCAATTATGGGTAGTGACCTCAGCTCTGGGCCTGAAAAAGTGGCTCAAATCCTGGAGTCACTGACATAACACTGGTAGTTTTGGTCTCTAGTCGCTGGCAGGAAAGCCTGTGAGAGTGACTTTGGGTTGTTGGTCACACTCGTGCCTATAGCATGGGAGCTATTGATCCTTAAACTGTCCAAAAGCTCAATGGGACCCCAAGGCAAGTTGTTTAAAGTATTGGATTGGTTCCTGAGGGTCCTGTAGATGATAATTAATTTTTGTATGGTGTGTTTCTGTAGGTTCCACTTCCTTAACATGAATTAGGAGGTAAAATCATATCACAATGGCCTCTCATTGCATGTTTACCTGAGTTGATCAGTTGCTTGGGTAGATGTGGCAGGAGGGTGTTACAAAGGATGTGTGTGTGTGTGACAGAGAGAGAGAGAGACATAGAGAGTGGATGGGTGAAAATGTGAGACAAAGAAGGAGAAAGGGAGGGATAAAGAGATAGATAGGGAAGAATAGTGAGAAAATAAAGAGGGAGGGAGAGAGATTGGTAGGGAAAGAGGGAGAAAGACAAAGGAAGAGAGAGGGAGAGAGAGAAAAAAATATAGAGGGAGGTACATAGAGACAAAGATGGTGGAGAAATAAAGGAAGAGAAATGTGGGGAGAGGGAATGATCCAAGTGTATATAGGTGGCCACCCACCTCTTCTACTTACTCAATGGTTCTCTATCTTTTTCATATTTTCTCTTTATTTTTTTGGGTCCCAAAATTCCATGAATGTTTTAAGGCTCTAGATGATTTATTTCAGTGATTAAAGGGACCAAGGGATGCCATGGCATGCCTTGGCGCCAACCAAAAGTTTTAATTCTTTTATAGTTTTTTCCAATGGGTGGTTATACGCCCCAAACAATTATTTTATGAAAAATTTGTTCCTCTAGGAATATGATGTACCAACTAGCCACGTCATAATCCATAAAACATTTTGTGCTTCGTCTTCTAATTTTAGGGATTTTGACCTCTCGGGTTATTTATTTACATTAAAAAATCAAACTTTCAGTCTCTTGTAATAGATTTTACATATGCATGTAGCTGCCATCTCTTTCCCTTTAGACATAAATACCATCATTCTAACCCATTTATGTTCTACAATATTCTATTATTTTATTTATTATAAAATTTTGATTTTTGTTATATTATTATGGTCTTTACTATATTTTTTAGGTTTGTTTATTTTACTTTCCTACCTTTCATTTCATTCCTTTTACAACTTGGGTGATTGGTGCCAAAGCAATCTTCTCCCTATTGTTTCTTAGTGCATGTCCTAACAAGGTCAAGGTATAGAGAGTTTAGTCTCAAGCTAGTTTCACTTGGAAACAATTGCTCTCGCAAACCCATGTGGCCTCTAATGGAAGAATAAAATATGATGGAGTGTGATATGCTATCTATGTTTTGGTTGAGGAATAACCTACACGAAGGAGGAATGAAATGACAAACAATTTCACCCAAATCCTTGGACGATTTCCAACAGTGACCGAGGTGCCTTCAACAAGCAACAATTTTAGAGGTGTGGCACCCTTCAAGGGTAATTTAAGTTTGATATCCCATTATTTGAAGGCCAAATAGATGCAGATTCTTTAGAGAAATGGTTAAATCTATTGGATGGCTATTACTCTATCCATTTTTTTTCGAGAATAAGAATATGACCTTTACATTCCTAAAATCCCTTCCCCATTTCAAATATTGGTGGCAAGGTTATTAGGAGAGATAGAGTGAAGATGAGTATATGATATTCAATGTAGGATCCACTTGGTCCACTTTTTTTGATAGCCTCAAGGAGGAATTCTACCTTGTAGGCAACTATGATGACCAATATATGAGATTGACAACTTTGCGATAGGAGAGAGATAAGAAGGTGGTAGAGTACACCAATATTTTCCATACCTTTTGCTAGAAGTTGGGTATCAAAGACACCAAGTAGAAGTAGGCTTTGAAGTATTTTAGTTTCACACATAGGTATATTCAAATGGGGATGGATTTCGTAGAAATTTCCTCAATGGGAGCTACTTATATATATGTTGTCAGAATTGAGAAACAATTTAAGCAATGGAATAAGCAGGAGTTCATTTCTACAAATTCGCTGTAAAAGAAACCTAGGATAGGTGTTCATAACTCACATAATAAGGGAAAAATCAAGGAGTTCTGACTTCAATAAAACCAATCCAAGTCACAGGAAAATAAAGGTAATGGGAAGTTAAAGAAGGACATTAGAAAGTGGTGTGAGTTCCACAAAATCCCTAACACAACACTAAGGAATGCTACTTGAAATAATCATTGTTAGCTAAGAGTAAAGAAAAAAGAAGAATAATTTGCCTTAGATTCTATTTTAGAACACCATAAAGGAAATAAAATCATTGATGTAAAACCCAATGTTACCATCATAACCATAAATATCTAACCAAAAGAGTTAGAGGAGGCTAAGGAGGGGGAGTCCCTCTTCCATTCTCAAATGTGGCTACGGGGAACACCACTAAATTTCATTGCTGATAGTATAAGAGGAAAGAACTTTATCTTAGCTGAGGTCATCAAGATATTGAAATTATTGAAATTTTCACACCAAAAACCATACACCATTGGTTGGTTGAGAAATGGGAAAAACATCCATGTTAGCCAATAATGCCACTTATCCTACAACATCAATACCTTCAAAGATGAGGTATTGTGTGATGTTTTCCCACTCAATTTTTGTGATGTTCTTTTTGCTAAGCCTTATATGTGGAAATTTCATGTTTTTTATGAGTCTTGTCCACATAGTGTCATTGTTACTTTAATAGGTCATATCTATTGTGCGATAAAGCTAGCTTATACTACCACAATTTCAGAGATCTTAGCAAAATAATGTTAAAAGGTAATCTCTCAAACTACAATTTTTTTCGTCTTCATGGTTTAGTCATAAGGTGAAAGGAAGGTCAATATAACCACAACATCCTTAACACAAGGGATCTCTACATAATAGAATCATGTGGACAAGATTGGAGAGGCATACAGTGACATGTTTTCTTCACTTATGGGAATGACTCCTCAATGTTAGGTTAAACACTCAATTCACTTGATGCTCAGTGCTCCTTTATATAATGGTATGGTATAGTATAGTATAGTATATATATATATATATATATATATATTCTCTCTTTTGGAGAATGAGGAAATATATCTTCATATTAATGAGCTCATCCAAAAGGGCCCCATTTGACCAAGCTCCTCACCTCGTGGGAGCTCAAATGTGTTGGTGTAGAAGAAGGATGAGACATCGAGACTCTATATTGATTATAGATCCATAAATAATATTACTATTAGTAATATATACATGATACCCTAGATTAACAACCTTCTTGATCAACTTAAGTGTTCCAAATTGTCTAGTAGTATTAATTTGAAGTGACGCTACCACTAGGTTCCAATTGAATAAACCAATTTATGGAAAACAAACTTCAAATGTAAAGAAGACATTTTTGAGTGGTTAGTCATGTTCTTTGTCTTTAATAATTCTCTAGTAACTTTAGCAGGGCGATGGATTATATCCTACAACTTTTTAGAAAATATTTTGTAGTTGATATTTAAATTACATCCTCATCTTTAGCAAAACCTAGGAAGAACTTTTGTAGCATATTTAGTATGTCCTAAGCACCCTATGACAATACAAGTTATATGCCAATCTAGAGAAATGCTCATTTAGCATGAAAAAAATTCAATATTCGGGATGCATCATGGATGAACATGGGATGCATGTGGACCCAACCAAGATCCAAAACTTTCAGGATTGGCCTACCTTGATGACCCTAACAGATCTTTGTAGCTTCTTAGGCCTTTATAACTTCTATCTAAGGTTCTTATTGGGGTTCTCTCATATCGCTTCGACATTAATTCAAGTGACCAAGGATGGAGCTAAAGTAAATTTTTCCTGGTATAAATCATAATACAAAGAATTCAAGGGTCTAAAACATTGCCTCTACTTTGCACTAGTACCTACCTTGCTATACATATAACAACCATTTTAGATTGAGATAGGTGCCTCTAACTATTCCATTGGTGCAATACCCATTCAGTAAGGACATCTAATGGAAGATCATAATGAAAACATGAGTGTGCCAGGATAATGAAAGCACATTGCAGTAAGGTGGTAGGGCACTTCAGTGTGGATATGATAGTAATAAAACTTTAGAGGAATTTCTATTGGCCCAACAATTCACAAGATGTTCGTCAATATATCATATCATGCACTTCCTATCCAATTTCTAAAATAGCCATCAAGAAGTTCTTGTAAACTTAGAGACAACCTTTGGTTGAGAGGAGGTCATTTCCTTGGACATCTATGCCAAATAGGTAAAATATATGTTTTCCCTCTTTTACATGATTTCCCAGAGATGTGTTAAAAGGGTGTAATGTATGGGTAACTCTTGGAAAGAAGACAAACCCTCCCAGATTGCCATGCTATATATGGAAATGACTTCCAAAGTTGTAGTAGAGTGAAATGATGGAGCAATGAAATATTCAATGTACAAGGCTATATGAATAGAATCTTTTAGACCAAAATTTAGAAAAAACCATGAAATACTAAAGAAATGGAAACATGAAAATGTGGATTGAAATTTAAGGTTATTTTTATTAAAGATGCACAGGTACTGTGATTTATTCAAAGCAAAAGTAAATATGTTTGACTAAAATAACTAGCAGCTTCTTTACACATTCTCAAAGGAAGAAAATAGATAATGATTTACCGTAAAAGAAAGAACACATATCATGCCCAACAGACAGTTGGAATCATCCATAAATTTTGTTAGTCTTGCAAGAAAGTCTGATACATTTCACAACAAAAATATCTCTCTCTGATTCCAAAAATCGGAACCCCAACTTGGCCCCTTCGTGTCTTTTTAAAGTAATTCTTACATTGAGGATAGTTACAAAATGGTTAACTTCCAAAACTAATTCATAACTATCTCTAGTTTACTCAGTTCTTATGAGGACTCCAAAGACTAAACTCAAAAACTAAACTATTTTAACTTTAAAATTACAAAGTGTCATATTTCTTCGAAATTGAAAATAAGTGTATTAATATCATTCAATAACTTCAGACTCTTGTATAGGCTCACTTGATGAAGCTACAAGTTCCATAACTCTAACCTTTGTTGGGCACACTAAATTTCAACATTTCTTCCATATTTTGAAGTCAAGAGTTGGACATTGTATTAGTTTGTTGTAGGCCATTCTCAGTTTTGTTATCCTGTTGTATGTTGGCTTCTCAAAAAACAGGCTATTAATTAACTACAAAAATTAAAAATCCCTCTGTAAATAGTTCACAATTGTTGTTACTTTCAGAATTATAGTTCGTTCATGAGAAGAATTAATTTTACTTTTGGCCTCTACCAAAAAAGTTTCATATTGTTGCTAGGGAAGTAGATTTCCCTATTAGTCCCAACGTCAAAGAAACCCTATCTGCTTTCAAAATTGGAATTAAAAGTTATCACAAATCTTGTGTTTTCCCTACTATAGAAAGAAGTTTTATGATAATCCAAATAAATATTTGGGTTTGATAATTGATGGTATGGGAGAAAATAAAACACTTCTACCATATTTTGTCTACACACCAAAAAATTTACAGCAGGAAAATTCTATTCAATTTAACTTGGTTGGTTGTATGGTCTTTAATGGGAAGATGTTGCCAAGGGTTTAATTCATAGCTCCAAATATTCATAATGATGCAAATATGACCATAACTATAATCCATGATGTGGTTTCTCATTGGCCTGGTATTCTTCCTAAAATTTTGTATCTGCAATTAGACAACACAAGCCGTGAAAACAGAAATCAAGTTGTTTTTGGATTTCTAAACATGCTTGTTGAATTCATAATTTTTAAAAAGGTAAAGGTTGGTTTCCTTCTTGTTGGGCACACTCATGACCATATTGACCATATGTTTAGTCATTTTTTAGTAAAATTGTGGGGGAAGGATGTTGGAGCCTGCCAACATTAAGTGAATGTATTAAGAAATCATATATTCAAGAGCCTCTTTTTCATGTGTTGGAAGAAACTAGTGACATGCGAAGGTTTATTATATGATTGCATGGTGAGGATAAATGAATTGAAAAACTTAATGACATTAGCTTCCAGTATCAATTTCATATCAAAAAAAGTGATGGGAAAACACTTAGATGGGGCAAGAAGTATTCAACTGTTGCAGAATGAGGGTCGTCATCAGGTTTAGCATTTTTGAAGTTCATTCCAGATCATCTAATATTTGCATCAAAGATATTATTATCACAATCAATTGCTGAAATCCATAATGCACAGAAGCATAAGAGAGAGGTAAATTATTATGAATGCTTGGAAGAAATTAAAAGATGTATTAGAGATACATATGATTACTTTGATGTTGATGATTCAGTTTGGTGGGAGTCTTTTTTCAATAATCAAAGTGATATCATTTCAAGAACAAGAAATGAAGATACATGTTCGAAGACTCCATTTACTTGGCCACAAAATATTCCAAATGAACAGGAGGAAATACACATTGTTGAACGATAACAATCTCAAGGCATTATTAATTCTCCACATGTAGAGGAAAGAGAAATCTATATTGGTTCTAGAAGATCACGTGCACAACATGAAGCCATGGAAGACCTTTATAGGGGTTCTGTGCAGGATGTTAAGGAGGGTTTCATGATAACAGTATTAGCAGATGGAGATCCACTTAGCTATCCATTTTGGGGTTCCAAGGTTATAAAGGTCATTAAAGAAAATGAACATAATACAATTGTTGATGTACATTGTTATGCCACAAATACCCACCCATTCAATAGTGTGTATAAGCCAGATATGGTAGTCGATAAAAAGATTCGCAGAAAAAGAAAGGGTACAAATATAAATTGTCGCTGCACAAAACTCTTAAAATTGGAGGATGTTGGCATACTTGTCTATGACTTCAATTTAACAAAGAGAGGAAATCTTCTCTTTAGGACCATAGATATTTTGAAGAAGTTGCTACCAGAAGAAACAATGTTGAGATGGATGTTTGCTGAACCTTGTCATAGATCTAGAAAACTTTTCAAACCTGAAATGGTGGGCATGAATGTTGACTCAGATGGGGCTCTAGTTGATGAAAGAGAATAATATGGGTCATCTTCATCTGCGTCCAGTCATTCATATGAAGATGTAGATTCTGATGGTGCACCAGAACCTATGAGTGATTTTTAATAAATGTCAAAGATATTTTATGTAAATGATGTTTGCATGGTAACTTGAAATAAATATTTTGACTTCCATATTGTCTTACATGAAGTTATGAGTCATTTGAATGTGTGTTCGATTATATGTTTTAATTATGAAGAATTCATCTCTTTAGAATATCCACAATGAAATCACTGAAATAATGAATTACAAAAATAATGTAGGTTATATTCAATCTACCAAAGTTTATATTTTGATTAAAAGTAAAGAAATATTAGAAATTAATGTTGAATTTTTAATTTATATAGTGATATTTCCATGATATTATTTATTGTTATCATTTGCTATAAGATAGTTTTAAAAATGTTGAAATTTTAATGTGTCATTAAAAGGGGACACTTCGTTTTGATGGTTGATTTTTAGGTTTTTGTTGCAATAGGATAAGTTGTCTTAGACTAAGATTTGAAAAGAGCTATAGTTTTAGCCTTTAAAATAAAAATTACTCTTAGAATAATGAATCTTTCATTTACTGTTTCATTTTTTAAAATTGTTTTACTCATATAATTTGTCCATAATTTCATGGTTGAAATATGTAAAAAACTTAAGGTTTTTCTAAGTTACGATATTTTATCTTTAATGCTATTGTTGAAAACAATTACAATTTTAAGGTTTTTTTGAGTCAAGATATTTTATCTTTAACAACATGGATGGAAATTGTTGGAATTATAAGGCTTTGAGGCATGATATTTTATCTTTAACATCGTGTCTGAGAATCGTTCGAATTTTACGGTTTTTCAATGTCCTGATATTTTATCTTTAATTCCATTACTAAAAAGTGTCAAAATTGTAACTTTTTTTTTTTGTTCTAGCATCAACACTTATTCTTTTGAGGGTGTTTTTTTCATCCATTTTGTAGAAAAAAATGGTTTTTACTTCCATTTAAAAAAATGTTGAAAATTTACGTAAAAGGAAAAAAACATCATTCCGCAATACACAATTTTTGTTTTTGGGTTGTTTTTCATGTGTTCTTTGGGTTTTTTGGGCTAGAGTTCTCATTTTGAGGTAATAGTTCTTGTTTGATCAGCAAGCTCTAAGCCCCAAGTGCTTTATCTGACACTAACCTTTTATTTGTTTTACCACCAACTGTGAAACCCCAAAAACAAATAGAAAGTCCATTTTCATATTCCTCACAGCCTTCCAAACAAGCATCAAAGCTTCATATTTTGTGATATTGTTAGTGGAAACAAATTCCAATTTATAAGAAAGATGGATCCATGAAATACTCCTAAATAGGATCTATGCTAGGGAAACCACAAGAGCTTTTATCAGGTGAACACATTTTACTCTTTTTGAGTCAAATGAATATAATTATTTGTATTATTTAGTTATTTGTAAATTGAGCTGCTTCATTACAAAAAGAGGCATAAAATTATGAGAGGCCCCTGAGTCAAACATACAATTGTGTATCATGAGATCATGTACTAAAAGAGTAATATAAAAAGGAGGTGTATTTGGTTCCTGTTCCTCGACATGAGGACCAAACATGACCACTGGCCTTTCTTCTTGCAGATTGACCGTATCTGCTGAAACAATTGCTTGAGATAAATTTAAGAAATATGAAATCTGCTTTCTGTAAGTAGGTTACTTTTCCAGCTCATCCAACAGAATAGGAATATTCACTTTCTCCAACTCCTTTTCCAAATAAAAAAAAACGAACATTTTTTTCTTGCTTTGCTTTCTCTTCCTATACTGATTTATCTTTTTGGAATCTTTGCTCACCTGGAGCAGACTGATTTCTTTGCTTCTCCTGATTTACTTTGACCTGCTGGCCTTTAGAGGACTCTCCTTGTTGGACTAGAATAGTCTAGCTTGGTTTCTTCCCCTTATCATCAGCTTTCTGGATAGGTTGTTGGGATTGCTCCTCGCCTTGGTCTTGATTTTTGGATCTCTTTCTCGATCTAAGGTCATTTTTTATGCAACTCAACTTGTATCATGTCAACAAACTTCCTGTAGTAATCATCAATTTCTTCCTCACCCAGAACAACTTGTGAATCAAAATCAAGATTCTCCTTATAGCCCTTCTCACCTTCTTCTTCTGATAAAGTGGAATACTGATTTTCTTGGAATTTTAAAGTTTCTTCAAGTGCTTCTTCTAGTTCATCCTCAATATATAGAGGAGGTTGTACCTAATCTTGACACTTCTTCTCCCTCTGCATAATTTGTAAAGGTAGTCTCCTGAACTGAGGATTAAAATTCCTATTTGGTGCGTGTTGAATATTCCAAGATGGATTCTTATTTTTTAGCTCCATTTTCACTAACTTGTTAGGAAAATTTCTGATGACCGTAGTCATCTCGTCCAGTTTTTGTTCTTGTGATTCCTTCTGCTATTTTGAGGGTCCAACTTCTTCTTATCCCTTTGTCTTATCTGCATGATCAATTTTTAATTTCAAGTTTCTAGTTGTAGATAATTTTGTCTCAATCTCCAAGGCATCAGTTTGAATTTGGTCTAATGTAGGAGATCTTCTTTCCCTCAATGTGAATCTAAAGTATGATTCAAAAGACCCTACAAAAACCAGTTTTGCACATGGAGGAGGTGGTTTAATCTATGTCGGAATACTGTTATAGATATTATTGAATATTTTGCTGAATTCAAAAACTTCTTCATTGGGATTCATTTTAATATCATTAAACTCTATCAAGAAATAGCCATGATCCTTTTTCTCTCCCCACCTTTGTATGAAAACATTTTCCAACTCTTCCCAAGTATTGATTAAATTTTTTGGGAGAGATTTAAACAATTTTCTGGCCTCTCCATTCAGATTCTACATAAACAATATCATTACCACATCCAAATATTCAATATTGAGATTTTCTGCAAAGGCATAGATGGTGGCCACATGCTTCTTAGTTGTAAGTTCATCTTCTCCTGTTAATGTTGGAAATAACTTCAAGTAATCTTGATGCATTTTGTTCATGGGTTGAGGAATATTTAGAGGATCATATTTTTTCAATAGGAAACATGGAATCACCATGCTTTGATTGGGGGTGGGGGGGAGGAAGATTTGCTGCTTGAAATGTAAAGGAGGGTGGAGGAATTACATAGATTAGATAATATTGAGAAATTGAAGGAATGGTCTCATATGCAATTGAAATGTCAGTAATCTTTATTTCTTCAACTTTTGAAAAAAGTAGGAAAGAAAAAGAAACAGATTCAAAGGATATTTCTTCAAGGTTAGGTTCAAGAAAAGGGAAATGAGGAGGAGGAAAAATCCCCTCAAAGAAATCCAAGTTTCTTGACATTCCTTTTGGACATGTTTCTTTGATATCTTGGGTAAAAGAAATAGAACCAGGAGTAGATAAAGTAGGACTTAGGGTTTTAGGAGATTTTTTTTCTCTCCAGACCCTTATGGAGACAAGCTTCTAAGGATCTAATAGAGATGGCATTTTTTGCTCGGCAGTGTCTAACCATGTGTATGGTCTTCTTGGAGTTATGATTGTTGTTTTTAATTCACATCTTGGTGAGAAAATTCAGCCAACTCACTTTCTTTGTTCACCACACAAAAAAATGGTTTCAAGAAACACCGAGGGAAACATAAATTCATTCTTTGTTCCCTGGAAGTGGTGCCAAAATATGTGGTAACCATAGAGACAAGCTCTGGCTAAGAGTAGGTGAGTGTGTAGGAAATATATGTAGAATAGGTAAAATCTCTATTTTCCCTCTTGTGCATGATTTCTCAGAGATGTGTTCAAAGGGTGTAATGTATGGGTAACTCTTGGAGAGAAGAAAAACCCTCCCAAATGGCCATGCTATCTATGAAAATGACTTCCAAAGTTGTAGTACAGTGAACATATGAAGTAATGGAAGATTCAATGTACAAGGTTATATAAACAAAATCTTTTACACCAAACCTTAGCAGAAACCTTGAAAGATTAAGAAATGGAAACATGAAAAAGGTGGAGCATAGTTTAAGGTTATTTTTATCAAATATGCACAGGTACTATGAGTTGTTGAAAGCAAACTTAAATATGTTTGACTAAAATAAGTAGAAGCTTCTTTACACATTCTCAAAGTAAGAAAATAGATAATGACCTACAGTAAAAGAAAGAACACATATCATGCCCAATAAACAGTTAGAATCATCCGAAAATTTAATTACTCTTCTAGGAAAGTCTGATACATTACACAAAAAAATATCTCTCTTTGAGGCAAAAAATCGGAACCCAAACTGGTCCCTTCATGTCTTTTTAAATACATTCTTACATTGAGGATAGTTAGAAAATTTTTTACTACCAAAACTATTTCATAACTATCTCTAGTTTACTCGGTCCTTATGAGGACTCCAAAGACTATACTCAAAAACTGAACTATTTTAACTTTAAAATTACAAAATGTTATATTTCTTTGAAATTGAAAATAAGTGTATTATTATCATTCAATAACTTGAAGCTATTGTACAGCCTCGCTTAAAGATGCTCCATGTTCTGTAACTCAAACCTTTGGTGGGGACATCAAATTTCAACGTTTCTTTCGTATTGTTAAGTCAGGAGTTGGATATTGTACTAGTATGTTCTAGGCCATTCAAATATTTGTTATCCTGTTGTATGTTGCCTTCTTAGAAAATAGGGTTTTAATTCACCACAACAATTGAAAATCGATTTGTAAATAGCTCACAATTGTTGTTCCTTTCAAAACTGTAGTTCTTTTATGAGAAGCATTAATTTTACTTTTGGCCTCTACTAGCAAAGTTTCATATTTTTGCTAGGGAATTAGATTTCCCTATTGGTCCCAACTTGAAGGAAACCCTGCTCGAACTGTACTGTCAAAGTTGGAATTAAAATTTATCACTAACAACTTGACCTCCAGTAGCCTTCTTTCTGTATTTTCCCTGTATATTTTTTTTTGTACCATCTTTCTTATCTCTGCTACAATAGAGGTTTTGTCAGCAACATTCATTTCTCTCAACTCTAGGGAATACATGGCATTTAAAAAGTCAATCAACTTTTTTGCTAAGTTTGCACTATTATGTGACTGAGATTTATTGGTGTAGATAACATATTCAAAATATCTTAGGATTCCTTTCTCTTCAACCATGAATACCATGTGATCCCAAATTTACTTGACCCGTTGAATGATGTAATTTCAGATGATCTCTCTCACTTGAATAAGGGACATATTGCCCTTTAATTTATCTTTCAATTCCTTTACTTCATCACAAGCTGATTGGGAGTTCTTGTCATGTTGGGTTGAATTTTCTCTAGCAATGTTTAATTTCCTCTCTTTGTGTTTCAGCTACTCCTTTGTATCATCTATATTCTTTTGTATCTTTTTCAACTCATCTTATGAAATTTTCAACTCAGTCATAACTCTGGTGAGTTTCTCAATGGGATCCCCAGGTCTTGGTTGAACCACAATTGTGTAGACATGTTTATCTATCTTCTGCTGCAACTCTGCATTGAGTTCTTTGAGAGATGCTACTTCTTGATTCCTTTCCACCATCTCATGAGTTAAAATCTTCTTTTCTTTCTCAGTTTGAGCCAGCTCTCGAGCTAGAACATGTTCTGTAGCAGACAACTTTAATTTTATTCTTAATGTTTGGATCTCATATTCTACATGCTAAACTAATGCTTGAATAATTGTGTTATGCTTTGGGTTCACCCCAAGCTTAATGATCAGTTTTTTAAATTCTTCACTTTGAGTGTGAAGAGCTCAAGAGTTAGTTATCTCTAGCTTCAACTAATCAATTACCTTTCCTAATAATGCCTCTATTTTTCTTGCCTCCAAATATGTTTTACTTAGGTCACTATAAATTAATTCTCAAGTCTACTTGTGCAGGTTTATCTTGTTAGGAAAGAAAATTTCTTTTGTATTCACATACAAGCTAATTGTCTTGAAATCAACTTCAAAAGAGATTGATTGTGAAATAGGATGTGTGAAGGATAATTTCAATTGATTTCTTTCCAAATACATCATTGAAAGGAGTCTAGTTTGATAACCAGCGATCGATTAAGCCTCCAACTATGTGGTAAAATTTACTTTGATTTTCTTCTTTCTTTCTTCAGTTTTCTGATAAGAATCCCTCAAATTACTCAAGGAACCATGTTCTTCTTCTCCAGGAATAGGAGAAGAGGGTACACACTTTACTCCTATCAGCAACTAAAATCCAACTTCACTGAAAGGCATCTCCTTTAGATACTAAATTTTTGTTTCTTCTCTTCGTGTTCTTTGCCTTTTTATGCTTTGAGAGCTCTCTCCTTCAAGATAAATGACATCTATGAGTTTTAACTTCCACATTTCTATATTTTTCAACCAAACCACCATTGGATAATTTCTCTAGTTCAGGCCTTGATACATGTACATAAGGGGCATAATAATTCTCTACTCTCCTCCTTGAAATAATCTAATCAGGATTATTGGACCATTTTCTCCTTGCTAGATATTCATTGCTTGTAGCAAATTTTCAGCCTCCTCAACTGCCTATTTATTATTAACAATGAATGGAGAAACAATCCTCAAAAATTTGAATAAATATCCTTTTTTTGATTAGAACAAAGTGTATTTGGTCTACGTTCATGCTTTGCCTGATGAAATCCAATGCAAATATCCTCATAGGTACAAAAGAGGGAAGTTTTTAAGGAACAACCTATGCTCCATACAATCTAATTTCTACATAATATTGAAATAAGAGACAATCTCCAACCTTCAGATCTTTTCTCAATTGCAAAAGGGACTTATATTTTGGCAAAAGCTTAGGAGGGGCATAATTATTAATAATTTTGTAGACAATTGACATAAAGGAGGCAATGTAATATGAAAAACCCTCGTTGTTTGGTTGAATTCTTACCAACGCAGTCTAATTTACGATTGTTTTCTTCTTTTCTTCGACATCCATCACATTTAGACCCAGGTCCATAAATTGTTCAACATGCACATATAGAAAGGGATACACTAATAGTGAAGGAAACTGAAAACACCCAGTAATATTGAAATGAAGGATTTGTGTCTTAATGACATGCTCCCATAAGGAAAGAATATCCAACACCACATTAGGTTGCATCATCAAGTGAAACAACTCAATAGCTTGAGAATCTATTACTGAAGTCTCATCCCTTCCCAAAATTATCATAATTATTTGCAACACAGACCTAACACTCCTAGAAAAACAAGTTACCATAAATTGGAAGGATTCTGAAGGAAAAAAAACATTTAGAGGCATAATATAAGTATATAATCTGTTATAGTACTTTGTTGATAGATTATGAAAGGTTGACAAGAGGGTTTCATCAGAGAAAGAATCATAATGGTTTGACTGTGGAACATCCAGAGCTTGGTGAATTAGTAATCAGGAAACTTGAAAAATGTTTTCTCCTAGATAATTCATGACATAACACCTCCAGTGATACAAGGATGAAGTCAACCAAGTGATATACTCTAGGAAAGGATAAGTTTGTGGAACAATTATAGAAAACATACCCGACTTGACCATTCTAGCTGACACTTCTAACTCATTTTGATTAACGAGGACATTTTGAAGAAATTCTATTAAATTAATAGGACAAACTGGGTCAAAAATGTCACGTTCCATATCCATGAGGGGAATGTGGGTTGAAGAACCAGATAGAACATTTTTTTTTATCATTTTAGACTTCTTTTCAAAATTCAAGGAATTATGAAGATGACTAAATACCTAGTGAATAAGTGCTAAGATGATGGCATTGACGTCATTGGAGGCAACAACACTTGTTATGAAAAAGAAATTAAAATAAGAGAGAATTGGAAAAAATGAGGCTTTATAGGTGGAAAGAGGGAAAAACAGAGTAATGATAGTAAGGTTAAAGAAGTATGGAGGAGTTACATGGTCAAGAATCATGGCAGATGACGTGGAAAGGGTGGGATATGTGGCATTGTGAGAAGTGAGGTGGTGATGACAGAGAGCTTTTGAGAGGGCACATGCTGGCTTTCATTCCCACTCACCGTAGATGTATGAAAAAACACTTGCTGCTCCTGAGGCACCCTCAGCAGTAAGTTGTCTCTCAGGGGAGTGTTGTCACGTCAAGCTCGATCATAAATTTCCCTCACAACATTTTCCCCTAGACTTCTTACAGGGCCACTCCCCCACATAACGAACGATGCCTTTGTGATGTCAAGTTCATTGTGAAGAAAGCGAGGATGCATGCAACAACATCACATCGAAAGAGTTTCATGTTTTTCAATCCTCGATCCCCTTTACCATAACGAGGATGGCATATATTTGTGCATAAAACATATTTTGAATATTATTTTTAATTTAAAATTTTCCTCCAATGTAGTTATACTCCATCAAAACATTAGAATTTTTCAAAAATATCACATAAAGAGTCCCTTGATCTTTTTGTATTGTTTTTATTTCTTTTCTTTTCCTCTTGTTTTCTCTTTTGTCGTATTTTCATTCATCTATATATATATATATATATATATATTGCATATATGGTTCTTCTTTAAATTTTTGTTTTTTTTTAATCAAAGAAAATTGGCTACAACACAAGCAAGGGTTGTACACTCCACTACCTACCCCAGACAAGCCTTGGGATTAGTTCCCATGGATTTCATGTTTATTTTAACCTACAAAAGGAATCATAGTAATGATTGTGTGTTTGTGGTTATTGATTGGTTCTCTAAGATGGCCATCCTTGCACTGCGCTGAAAGTGTATCAAGACTAAATCCATTGCTAAACTCTTCTTTGAGCATGCTTGGGTCCATTTTGGGCTATGTTGTACCATTATTTTAGATGGATATAGTAGGTTCCTTAGTATCTATTTCTCCATTCTATGATCTCTAATGGATACCAAGTTGACCAAATAAAATGCCTTCATCACCAAGCAGATGGAAAAATATAAGTGGTCAATAAGATTATTTTGGATATCTTGCACATTTAGAACTCAAAACATCCAAGTACATGTGATGAAATCCTTCAATATTTTAGCATATCTATAACAAATCCTTCCACAAATCTATTATCCAAATTCTTTTTTAGGTGTATTTGAGTTTTCAACCATGGGCCCTAATTTATGTAGTGCTTTCCATTACATATTCATTCGTAGATACCTACCATGATCAAGCTAAGTTAGATAAAGTAGCGAAATTTGTTGAACATATCCAATACCTCCAATAATAGGTTCATGATATATTATATAAATCCAATGCCTAGTATAGGAAATTACATGACCAACATGGGATCCACACAAGTTTCATGTTAGTGATAAGGTGTAACTGCATTTATAAAAAGAGAATTTAACAAGCCCTTATAGGAAGCTCATAGCAGTTTGATATGGGCCTCATGTATTTTATAAGTTTGGGTACCCTAGAGAACTAGTCATTGATCAAGACAGCCAGTTTACATCTCACATGATTGAAAATTTGTTAATCCTGCATAAGATCAAGCATATAACATCCACTCCTTACCACCCACAAGCTAATGGGCAAGTGGAGGTGACCAACAGAGCGTTGGAGGGCATTCTAGCCAAAGTGATTAGTAGCAGTAGAAAGGATTGGGCAGATAGATTACTTGAGGCCACTTGAGCCTACAATACCACCTGGAAGATCACCACTAGATTCACTCCTTATGAGATGGTCTATGGGAAGAAGGCCCTGCTGTCCATTGAATTTGAGTACAACACTTTAAGAATGGCAGCACAACTAGATCTAGATCTCACCAAGATGAAAAAAGAGAGAGTGGTCCAGTTGAATGGGTTAGATGAGTTTAGAATGCAGGGCCTCCTGCACACAGAGGTGACTCAAGTTCAAAGGAAGATCTGGCATGGCAAGAACATAAAGGATAAACAATTTCAAGAAGGTGATCGGGCTTTGTTGTATGATTCCAAATACAAGGATTTTAAAGGCAAGTTAAGGACTAGATGGTTAGGGCCTTATGTCATAGAAAAATGTCATGATAATGGTTCAGTGCAGTTGAGAACCAATGATGCATATGCTATTCCTTTACTTATAAATGGGCATAGATTAAAGGTCTACAAGAAGTCCTTTTCAAAACAAGAATTCATTAGTGGTATAAGCAAGACAGTGATGGTAGTGGAGCAAGTCTCAGCTTCAACCTCATCAAGTCACTGAAATATATATATATATATATATATATATATATATATATATATATGAGAAAGAAATAAAGATAATCAGGTGAAAACTCCATGAGGCACCTGAGTCCCACTATTGGGTTGAAAACCTCTTTAGGCAGCCCAATGGTGTCAAAAAAAAGAAAAAAAAGAAAGAAAAAAGAGATAAAAAGATATTTGGGTGAAAACCTCTTTTGAGGCACCCAAGGCAATCAGCTAGGATGAAAACCTATTGGAGGCAGACTAGTTGTTTTCAAAAAAAGAAAAAAAGAAAAAAAAGAAAAAAACTTTGAAAATATTGTTTGTAGGTGAGTAGGAGGAGGATCAAAAGGACCTATACAGTTCATTTTTTCATTCCTCCATTCCATATTCTTCATCATCCCATCATTCCCTCCATTTTTGAACTCATCTAGATCAGTTTGCATGGGTTCTGTGTTTTCTACAGGATTCCGTGTAAACCTACAGGATTCCCTGAAAACCTACAGGATGATCCTGTAGTAATTATAGTGGCTTGGGAATCCAAAGGAAAGTGACCCTAGAGCAAAGGGGATGACCTTCTTATGTAAAAGAAAATGTTTACTTCGCCATCTCATCACCATGCCTCTCACCACCATGATTACCCCTGCATTCATCCAATAAGTCAATTTCAAAAAGATTACAATTTTCAGAAAAAAACAAATAAAATAGGATGAGAACAAAGGACAAGGGGACAATACTTGAAGTTTATACCTCTCACCTACCAATCACTAGGCCCCTTCTCTACCCATGACAACAACCCTCATGCTCTAGAAGTGAAGGAAAGAATAAAAATTTATGGGAGAGGCAGTTAGATGACATCCTATAGGTTTGCTTTAGGAAATCTTGTAGCAGCTTATCCCACAAAACAAAATGTCACAGGTTGCAGTCATCTTCAGCATGGAGATCCCAATGTTAAGGAAGCTCCTCTAGATCTTAGCAGCTGCAGCAGGATCATCAGCATCACCCTCCAGTACCTGCACATCAAAGAAAAAAACATCAAAGGAGGCCAATCTAAAAAAAAACATATGCAACAAATACACAGCAGGGACATCATTCTCCAACAAGCAGCATCATCAAGGCATCTTTCCATAGGTATGTCATCTCGCTTAAACCCTCTCGTTAGCATAATATGATCAAAAGTGTAGGATTGTGTAATAGTTGGTTTTATAAGCAAAGGTGGCCAGTTAACTTGGCCACCTTCGGCCAATGAACGAGGAGAATAAAATTAGTTCACTACACACGTGGTAGCAGTCAAATTAGGAGAAAGAGGAGATGAGGCCAAAAATGGGTAAGTTACAGATGACCAAAGTGGGAGATGATTACGAGGTAAGGAGAAATGATGAAGTGGTAGTGGGACCAACGGTCCAAAATTGGGTGCTCGTACTTTGGTCTCCAGCACGCCATCCCACACAATCACCCATATGAGGAAATAAAACACGGATTCCCATGCATAGGATGCATTCACAATCTCGAGGATACATCGAAGCAAGGTTTCTCTCGGCACTTGAAGCAGTGTCTATAGGAAAGACGGTGAGCAGTTTTTCAACGTAGGAGCACCTACAGGGTCCTATAGGAAAACCTACAAGATCCTACAGGAGAACCTACAGGATAGAGAGCAGTCATCTATAGGATTGGCATTAGGAATTTTAGAATGGAAGAACCAAAGGTTGGCTTCATCAGGAAGTAACAAGGAGGTAGGAGCTATACCTTCCCACATTTTCCAAGTTAAAAATATAGAAAATAACCTTCCATATGATTAAGAAAATTGCAGTCTAGGGGAATTATATACAAAGTTGTCATTTAAAATCCCTCATCCATTAGAATTTGGAATTAGACCTATACAAGCCTCCACATTCATCAGAGAAAAATGTCAGGGGGATTTAATAAGAGGGAACCCACAAACACAATGAGAATTCATCAGCACCCTCTTGTAGTAGAGATCTTCAAAAGGCACAATTGGATGGGTTTCTTTGAAAAAATGAGGGGATACGATGATGAGGTGGCCAGAGAATTTTCTCTCTCACTCATACCACTAACTAGGACCCATGCCATCGATGTGGTGAAAGGCCTCTCAGTAGAAATCACCCATGAAGTCATAGGCAGAATCACCACAGTTCCTTTAGGGTTGCCTTGGAGAAAGGAAGATAAGGGTAACAACCAACTTGCAAAGAAGAAATTCTTTTTGAAAGGAGAGGAGGAAATGGAAGACAAAAATGGGGTCAGAAGAGAAATCATGCCATACCCTTGGAATGAAATTAGCTACCACCTCATTAAGTATATATCATGTGAAGGAAGATACAATGTGGTATATGGATACCATTTCAGGCTTCTCCAAGAACTGAGGTTTGGATCAGACACACCTCCTCAAAACAGACTAAGCATACCCTACTTTCTTCTTCAGTGATAGATTTGAGCATCAAGGTTTAGGAAGGAAAACATCAACAACTAGCCCATTGTGGGTTAATTAAACTTATCCTAGAAGATGCCCTCCAAAACCTCAGACTCCCTATTACATGGACAACTTTCAGAGACATTCGGACAGAGGGAGAAATAAAAACTCTGGAATATGACAAAAGCCCCACTGCTGGTGAGAGGGATGAGGAGGAAACAGAGGTGGAAGAAGAGGAAGAAGAGGAAGAAAATGAGGAGGAAAGTGATGAAGAGATAGAAGAAAATGCAAAAGAAGAAACTGATGAACAGAGTGAGGAACTGGAGGGAGAAGAAGAAGAGAAAGACAAGGATGAGAAGGAGAATGGAAAAGAGGAAACAAAAGGCAAGGAAGAACAGAGGTCTACAATTCAAGGAAAAGAAGGGGAGGAATCACCAAGGGTATCTCCAGAACCCACTGAGAAAGAGTCAACAGCTCCCGTCAATGCCCTAAATACCCCTATCAAGTAAAAAGGAAAGAGACAGAGACAAACCCCATTGTACTTTAGGACAAGAAAAAGTACAAGGATTAGGAAAGGAAAACCTCAAACACCCACCAAAGTACAAGCCTCTGCCAAATATCCCATCACTTATGATAGGAGGCGTGTCACCAGGTCTACCTCATCCAAAAGAAAAGGTCCCCTAAAAGAGACATAAAAGGACCTATAGGAAGCATAGGTGATCCTACAGGAAACTTTGCTAAACCTATAGGAAACTCAGAAAATGGACCAAGACGGGATCATTCAGCAAGAAACAAACAAGGAAGAGCCAGAACTGAGGGAACCTAGTCCTCAACCCAACCTTGACTCTTACTAAAGGTTCATTGAATGGGGTAGGGTTATTCCACAGAAATTTTCCATCCCCTTATTTTTTGAGCTTGAAAAAGAAAGGGAAAGAATGCATAGGTGGATGCAAATTTCCAAATCTAAAGGAGTGGAGGACATAGGCCACATGGAGGAGAAAGTAAAGGAGACCGGCAGAGAATTTAGCAGCATAAGGGATAGAGAGGCAATGATGAAAGCTCAATTGTAAGCAGAGAATGCATGGCTAAGGGGATAGTTACAAGAGAGAGAAAGTCAATTGGCATCCATGGCCAATTTATCCTTAGAGGCAATCCAGTGCAGGATGCCAACAAATTCCTATGCATTGTATCTTAAGGAACAATGGCTACAGATCCAAATTAAGACTTTAGCATGGAGAGGAACCATGCACTTCCAGAATTATAGAAAAATCATTGATCTCTATGATCAAATCACCTTGGAGGATAGAGCTAAAATGTCTGAATTTTACCTACACAACTTGGCCTTGACAGATCTGAATGTGTGGGACCCAAATTCAAAACTAGGGGATTTACAATTGATGCCTTTGGCATCATGGATGAATCATGAGGAGAAGAGAGCTGCAGAGATGAAGAAAGTAATTGCAAGAGAAGAGGCAAAACCCCTCATCATAAGAGATGAGCAATCAAATCCAATGGATGTCATTATCACCCACAACCTGATTGCAAATGACCCTAAACTTGCACCTAGATACCTTGCTGCCTAAGAGAAAGAAGTCACACACTTTGAGGACATGTTTAGGTTGTTAGGGGATGACAGCATGCAAGCTTGCCAAACAAGATGGAACACTTTGCCCTACAACCTGAAAATCAGAGAGTACTATTCCCCTCAGAGAATGAGAGAGGCACTAAACAGAACACCCATGTACAAGAAAGCTCTCCAAAGACTCAAAGACAATTGGATTGGCTTGAGACTTAGTCCACCACTGCTCTTAGGAATGTTGGAAGGAAGGAAGGAAGAGGAAGAAAGAAAGGAGTGGGAGGGGATAGAGAGGAAGGAAGGATTCTATGCATAGGAAGAGGAAACTACAGCAGAAGCATGGGATGTCAGGGAGGCCACTAGAGCAATGAAGGACATGGATATAGATTGAGTTGCTCAGAGGATGAACAACACTTTTAGTAGGGGGTGATGAGGAGCCTCATCATTGGGTAAATAAAAGGACCTTAATACACCTCCAAGCTTATTTAAATCGACCCTTCTCATAGTTCCTTACATATTTTGATTATATTTTTCTTAATGAGATGAGTAAAAGTGAGATGTTATGCCTAGTGGAATAATGTGCATTGATTGCAGGTTTTTGAGAGAAAATCATGGAAATTTTGGTTAATTAAGGGCAGAAACTCGAATGAGACAAGGAGGAGAGATTGTAGGAGATAGATCCTCCTCATTTACTACTCACTCATTCAAATATTCCTCCATCAAATCACACTAGCTCAGAGTTGCAAGCAGTCGAATCATGAAGATCAAAAGGCAGCTGAGGCAATGACAGTTGAAGAGCCAGTTCATCTTGAGTTTGGGAGTTGAGCCTCCCTAGATTTAAGGAAACTGTTGGAGACTTCACTTGTATAAATAAGGAGGCCTAGAGCCTCATTAGAATTCGAATCTTTGATGTAAAAGAACTAAGCATTTTTCGAGTTCAAGACTTGTGGAAGACATTGTTATGTAATTTTATGATATGATAATGAGAATGAGTATTTCCTTGATCCAGCACTGATTTGACTCAAAGGGCTGAGGCTCTTGGGTTAGGGCCCAACCCTAGTAGCAAAGGCTTTTCTTCTTGTATTTTTATTCTTAGTTGACTTCATAGATTAATGGTTGAATTATCTTTAGCATTATTTCATTGCAAGTAGTTGTGGATTTGATTAGTTTGCTTCCATTTGTGCATTTATTTAGCAGTATATTAGGAAGATAAAGGAATATTAGAAAGATGTTAGTAGGTGGATTTAGCCTCACTCCTCCCTTCAGGGACCATGGTTTGAGGAAAGAACTCCTATGCAGCCCCAAAAAGATAGAATTCTTATTTCTCATGGAATTTAGGGTTTTCTGTTACTTAGGCCAACATTTTACCACTTTTCAAGAATAGGATTTAATTTTCATTTATGATTTCTTTAGCCTTGCATTAGATCTCATAAAGGTTTCATTATTCTGCAAGTTTTCCCGTGCGTGAAATAGGCAACTAGCTCATGAAATTCTGTTTTCTTTAGTTAATTGAAAATCTTTCTTGTTTAACATGATTCATGGATAAATGTTAGTGATTGATGCAGTGCAGGAGTTTTAGTAGTACAGAGAGATTTCATGACCAGCAACCCCATCCTAACCTCATCCATCCTTGGTTATCACTTTTTCCACTAAGTCCCTCACCAAATTCATCATTCCATAAGAATATTCCTCCAAGCTTGTTGAGCAAATCCAACCATCTCACAAACTCTACTTTGAGCTCTGAAGGAGTCCTAGCCACTCCCTTTCCTCATTTCACCCACCATTCACCTTCCCTAAGCCCTACACCACCTTCCAAATCTGTCCTCTTGCTCTCAGTCGGATCCTGTAAAAATACAGCGGATCCTGTAGGAGCATTAGGACATCTTGTAGGAGGCATTAGGAAATCCTGTAGGAGGCATTAGGACATCCTGTAGGTCGACCTATAGTGGCTTGATTTGAGGCTGATTTGTGGGAAAGGCACCTAGGAAGATAGGAGAAGACCCCTACTTGCCTCCCAAGCCATCTGGCCATTCACCATCATCACTAATCCACCTACCACATTGCCAAGAGAAGTTAGCATTCACATTTTCACAAAAAAAAAAACAAAAAGGAAAAAGAGTCATTGTGTTCATTTAAATGCACAACAGTAGAATGTTTGAATGTTTCAAATTGCATTCCTAGGACAGTAGGGTTACGCACATGTTAAATTAGCATTCTTTTGAAGCAAAGCCTCTTAGTAGTTAGTTAGATGAATGGTGTGTTTAAGCATTCGATTTCAGTCTTTTCCTTACTATAGTAGACAAGATTTCATTTAGTGTAAATTTCCCTTTTTCTCATGGGTAATCAAGCTTCTTTTGAACCAATATAAGGCTGGTTTGAGAAACCATAGTGGTCTATTGTTATAGACATTTTTGTGCCTTGCAGCATGGAGCATGAAATGTCGATAATTACAGGGATCCAAAGTCCCTAAACATGTTGTTCTTACCCCTAGAGGAACAAGGTCAGCAAACCACAGCACTTCCTATCAGTTCTCCACCTGAAAACACTCAAAAAACAGGCTATTTTTGGATCATGTCAGCTGCTCCACTGAGCGTCTGCGCTGAATGTCAACTGCTCCTCCTTGTACCTGCGCTGAAAGTCAAAACCAATGAAGGCTACCTGCGCTGGGCGAGATTGGCCAAGTGGCACAGTCATTCTGCAAGGTGTCAATTGCCCAGGAAGCTTCCAAACTGACACTTGGTTCAAGGGATTCGCCCTATGATGAGTAAGAAGGTCTTGATCTCCAAGTGGAAGCAAGATTCTCCAAGTGGACTCAAGAACTGAAGATTAACTAAAGTGGGAGAGGACACTAGTCAGCTTTATGCCAGCCTCAAGCTGACTCATCCTTTCTCCAAATCTCCTATATATAGAACTCTCTCATGAGGTCTAAGGGGGCTGGAATTTTGTGCAAAGCAAGGAAGTGCTGTTGGTTTACAGTTAGAGCTATTGGGTGATTGCTTTTATAGAGGGGAAGAGGAGATTTCTTGCTGCTCGGGAGGTGCTGCTGGATTGGAGCCATTTATGGTTGTAACCTTCTCAAAACCTTTTTCTTCTATCAATAAAGCTTTTGATATTCTCCTATATACTTGTATTGCAATGATGTATTGTTTTTATCTGTATATTTGATCCATTCTAATCCATGCATCAGTTATGAGTACATGTTTCTTGTAGTTTCCCTCTCTTGTTTTTGCAGGATCTTTGTGTAGCTGGGCCGGCAAAGGGAGCAAAGAGCTGGGAACAAGAGGTAAAGAGAGAAGACAGGATCGACAAAAGCGAAAGACATCGGTTGGTCAATCTTTTCTTCCTTCTCTGTACTTTCATAAAGGAAAAATATCAAAGCTTTATTTTCAGTTGTTGCTAAGGAACTATCACCCTTAGAGTAGGGATAGGGTCATTCCGAGTCGGATACTTTTCCCCACAAAAAACTGGCGACTCCGCTGGGGATCCATTCTGTTTGATTGTTTGTAGTATTTTGCTATTCATTTCCTGAACAAAAGAGTACCAAATCGAAAAGCTTTTGACTATATCAAAAGCGAAGTAGAGGGCAGTTACTCCAGCTCATTTCTGAGCAAGTTCATGATTTGAAGAGCTGATCTACAAAGATCCTTGTAAGCTCTTTGTGATAGCTTTTCATCCTCTTAATCATCCCTTAGCTTGTACTTGACCTATAGCTTTTTATTTCAGCAAAAACAGTGAATTTTTGAGCTTTTTATGACCCGGAAATCCTTGTAAACGCAACTCTCGTGTCTCAGTGCAGGCTGTCCAAAGGCAGTCTGCATTTCAGCGCAGGTACTCCCTTCGGGAACTGCGTTGAAAGTCAGTTTGACAGACCAGAGCCTGCGCTGAACCAGTTAGGCTATGTCTTCCTGAGGTTTCCAACTGAGTCTTGGCCCTGTTTTCACTGTTATTTTTGCTGCTGATTGCTTGTCATTTGTACTTGCTGTAAACCAACTTTCCTTCACATTATTCCGCCTCAGTTGTGTGATGAAACTGTGATTGTTCTTTCAGTATTTCTTGTTTCAGTTACGGTTTCCCATTGTGAAAAGCAAACCAGTATAGTTGTGGCCTCTCAGATCCTGAACTGTAAAAGTGTCTTTGTGATCTTAAGAGCTAGTTTTATTACTGTTCATTGCTGTTTGAGTTTGTTTGCTTTTCATTTTATGGTTTGAATTCATACGTTTTTAGTGTCGAAACAAGTACCTGTAAGGCGTCTTTTGATTTTAGACAAAACTTGTTTGTTTACGCTTCAAATTGAATTCGAAAATTATACGACAGTTTCCTTTTGTCTTACATCAACACTAAGGGAAAAGAAAAGAAATACATGCATCTTGCATTTGCATTTTTGATAAGTTTGCGTGATTGATCTAGGAGAAAGTGCATTAGTTTGTGCTTTGTGCTCTGTGTGGAAAGATTATGTTTTTCTCTCCCCTCAGTAGTTAGGATTTTCAAAGCTAAAAAGATTGTAAAGCTTGCTTATCATTTTAGCTGCATTTAGGAATTTGTACCAATACATCTCGTGGTGATCCTGAAAGACAAACTGCTAAACAAGATCAACTTAAAATATATTGAATGAATCTAAAAACGCATTGTAACATAACGCTCACAATAGAGGTCTAGGTAGAGACGTGTTCCGGCGTCGTTAAACTTAGTGACTATCGATTTCTACGAAGGTGGGTGATTCCTCCTGAGAGTCGGTGGCACTAATACGGACTTGTGCTCCCGCATACCGTCACGTATATTGGGAGACCCCTATAGGCATTTATCCTTTATCCTTAGGAAGCCGTGTCGGCCGCCCTACTGATCGCGATGCAGTGAACACAACATTCACGAAGATCGACCACCCGTACCGTAAAACGTATTCTGTGGTTTCGCGAAAGGTTTGGCACACCCTCTGCCTAGATCTCCAGAGCAGTTTCTTTTGGCCTTTTTCAAACTCTATAACTGAAAAAGTCCAACCGAGCATTTGTCACTTCGGGCTCATTAATACATCGAAGTCGACTAGAGTCATCTTTAGCTTTTTTCTCGACTCTTAAAACATGAAAAAGAAAAGTTGTGTCTAAAAGCGTCTAATAAAATTCATTCAATACGGAAACATAATTCCCCTTTTGGTATTTTAGTTGATCAAGTAATCCGCAACCGTGGAGGAAAGTCAATTAAAACTCCGTCGTTCGAGGAGACTCGCGAGTCAACCGTCTTTGTCTCCGGAATCGAGAGTAGTACGGACGAAGCGAACTCGCTTGACCGGGTCAAAATCTCCCATTAAAGTTAGAACAACAGTTCCAACAACATCTGAGATTCTGGTCACTCCTAATATTTCTGGAATCCCTGCCTCTATTGAAGAAGTTCAACAGCAACAGAGGGACAGTTGTACTGATCCTAGTCTGAGGACAAGCACTTGCATAACTGAACCAGTTCCATCTGAAACCGGTCCACAGAGTCTTGTTGCTCAAACAACTGTCGCTGTCGAAGTAACCCCTTCTTCGGCACCAGAAATCATTTACGGACCTGACGATCTTCCTCTTCCTCCTGGTCTGATTGCAATAGAAGAAATCGTAGAGGACCAGCAAGCAAATACTCCAACTCATTTTGGAGTAGGCGCCACTCTTTTTCCTTCTGCATCAGAAGTTTGTCCATCGCCACTGGAAGTTCCTGTAGAATCGTTAGGCAGTTTATTGGATAGACTTAAAATGTCTGAGCAACCGTCGACATCTAGTACTGTGCCGAATGACACAGCGACAGCAGAAACTCCTGCTGTCACTCCAACGATGTTTGCCGGCATACCAGCTGTCCCGACTAGCTCTCATCAGCTAGAAGGAGTCCACCCAGGGACTATTACGACAACTTGGTCTATTCCAGTTTGTTCTTCCAGTATAATACCCGGTAATTCTTATTTTGAAACTAGACAAATTGATTCCTTTGGAAATCAGTTTGGGCCATCCAGTCCTCAAAGGCAATCTATACCCTTGAGTTCCGGATTGTTACCATATGGGGGGCAATATGCCCTTTCACTTCCCCTTCCGGGGGGATACCCATACGGCAGTCTTCAACAACATTCAGGTTTGACTGAAGTAACGACGAGTGGTTGGGTACCTATGTTACCCCAACAACCAAGAGTTGTATATTCCATGCAACAGTGTGTACCTATGTCTAGTATCCCGACGACGCCAGCAATTGTAACCATGTCGCAAGTTCAATCGATGCCTGTTGTATGTCAACCCCAAGTTGTAATGCAACAGCCCATTGAACCTACAACACAACCACAATCGCCAACTGCCGGGACGACACAGACACAAACGGGAACCATAACCCCGCATCTTGGTCCGTCGGTTAGTATCGCATAGCAAAACATGGCTTCGCAACCATGGATGGTGCAATACCAACAACCTCAGTTTCAACAGGTGTACCAGGGATCTGAACAACAGATCTTTACGAATAGTGGGCAACCCTATATTCAGAACGGGTTAAATCAACCACTTTACAGTGGCCAAGCCCACCAGCCATATCAGTCATATCAACATCAGTTGCATTATGCTAATATGCAAAGGCCTACTGCTCAGGCGATTCCATCATATCCTGGGTACGCCTCGCCAAACCTGAATCAGCAGTTGCCATTCATGGCAACTCTAGAATTACCAGATTTACATCGATTAACGAATGATCCAATCGCCTATGCCCATTGGTGGCCAACGATTCCTCACAAACTTCCTTCGGACATTCCTAAATTCAATGGAAATCCTGGCGAAGACCCATCGAATCATGTGATGACATTCCATCTGTGGTGTTCATCGAATACCTTGAATGATGATTCGATAAGGCTTCGCCTTTTTCAGAGGACATTGACTGGTCCAGCGGCTAAATGGTATATTGAATTACCTAGAGCCTCTTTCGACAATTTTAGTTCCCTAGCCACGACTTTCTTAACACACTTTCAGTTACCTATAAGGTACGAAACTGGAACAGAGATCTTGACAAATTTCAAGCAGACAACAGCCACACATATATCAGATCATATACATGAGTGGCGTCGTCGTCGCAGAATGGTAAAGACCTATGTTCCAGATCAGCTATTAGCTGAGTGGTTTATAAAGTCGCTTCTTCCTGCTATAACAGAAGATGTGGCCAAGGGAGGCGTCGTAACAGAGGAGCAGGTTATTGCTCGTGCTCAATATTTGGACTTAGTATATACTCAGTCGGGCACGCTCTATGATAAGATACCTGACGCCCCCAGACCGGAATTTTCAATCCCCCCTCCTCCCGGATCGAATAGTGACTCTCATGACGGTGATGGTGTGATTGGAACTGCAAACGCTAAGTCGACAAGGGATTCAAATAAGAAAGCCCGTAAGACTTCGAATCAAAAAGCAAATCAAGAGATTCTTGCTTCGGAAGTAAATGCCATATCGATAGATAAGGGCAAAGAAACCAATCAACCAGGAAGCAAGAAAAAGCAGAATCAAAGGAAGAAGAAAAAACAAGGAGAGACATCTCCTCGAGGAACTTCTCCTGGAAAAGGGAAACCATCTTTTGGGTGTCGAATATGTGAAGAGGATCACTGGACAACAGATTGTCCGTTCAAAGCTGAGTTTAAAAGATTCATAAAGAATTCACAAACCCCAGCTGTATTAACTGATCCGTTTCCCGATCCAAGTCAGAATCTGGTTGATAGTGGAAATGCTTCCCCATCACAAGTTATGATGTTGTCAAGTTTTAAGCGCCAAGATGATGCTTTAATTTCAACATTAAACAAAAGCTATGGAAATTCACAATTGTTGAATGGCGAGAGAAAAAGTTGATTAGGCAGTTCGACAACAACTTCGACAGAAGTTGTGCCACCATCCAATACAAGAAGCATTCCAACTATCCATGGAGGCAATCATCCTCTCCAATATATCGGAGTAATTTTCCTAAAAGGCCCTTCTTTAATGGGCACTTTTGCCCCACCATCACCAAATAATCTTACGGAGATGGGTGCAACGGAATATGAAGCCTTCTATTTTTGATGGATCTAAAAAGTTTCGAGGATAGTTCCTATCTCAAGTCAACCTCGTTTAAAAAATGAAATAAAGAGTATAGAGGATAGTTCTTTACGATGTCAACCTCATTAAAAAATGAAATGTCCCCTTAAGATTTAAGGGACATATGCCTCGTCTCCATTTTTATGCTGGGGGCATCGAGATTCGAGCAGTTTTAGTAATGTTCATGCTCGTTAAAAAATAAACATAAGTTGTGAGCAATCTTTCCCTAGAGTTCAAGCTCACCCAGAAAAAATGAACCGGTAAATAACCTTGGTAAAATGTAACCTTTGACTGCCATATTAAAAGCCCTTGGTCGTGTTTATATGCCATCACCTCCATCCGTTCATTTGGCCAATCGTTCATCTCCATATGATTGTTTACCTTCTTTTGAGGAACAGCTGCGAAGAGTGATTTCACTAAGCCATCCTTGTGACACTGCCGTGATTGGAATATTCCAACCTGTACCTGGAATCTGCTGCTACCCTGTTTATCACTCGTTCCTCAAAAGGAGAGTCTTCTTTGAGCTCTTTTCACTGACTCGTAAAATATGAAAAGTTTGCCGAGTTTTGGCCTTCCAGCTCGTTAAAGCGACCAGAAAGCTATCCCTCCTCTAGATTTTAATCTTTTTGGACCTGAGGGATTATTGCACAAAAAGATCGAGCGCTTGTTTTGTTCGGCTCGTTAAAAGTACTGAAAACTCATCCCTTCTGTATTGTTTTATACTTTTTCGGACCTAAGGGATTAGCTGACGAAAAAGGAATTATGGAGTTAACTTTCTGTACCTTTTCAGACTCTTTAAAAATGAAAAGGACCGAGTTTTCCTTGTCCTTAGACTCGTTAAAATGATTAAATAGCGACAAACTTGTCTTTAGACGAGAACGAGTTTCCCTATCGCTAAGCTCGTTAACTCATAGCGATGGGCTTGCCCGAAGGGCAGGTTATAGAACAAGCATATGTTATCCTCCTCAAGCTTGACAAAAATAAAGAGGTACTGGTCAGAAATGACTGGGGAAAAATTGGGAGAACATCAAAGCTTAATGGTAGCAAGTCGCTCTTGAACATGACACTTTGTCCTCCGTATCACATCGGGTTGGGTTGTTTCATTCACTGGTCTCATCACCATGGTCCTCGCCACACCATCCATAGTTGGGGTAATGCTACCGATCCATCACATCAGTGTCGTTATATGTTCAAGAGAGGTCATTCTGAAAGTGTCAACCGTGTCCCATCCACTGCCATACATTATCCTTCATCCATTCATGATCGCCACCCTGAATCATATGTCACAGTTTGTCTTCACCTCCACTAAAATCATTAGCTCCGTTCTGTGTCATTGATGTGGGATTCATTAAGGCCCTCCTTTGACGGATCGCTTCTTTTCGTCTTCAGCTCATTATCCAAGAAGTTGATCTAGGAACAACCCCATCAGTACTTTGAAGCTTGCATGCCTCAATGGCAAGTTTCTCACTTCCGGCGACAGGTATACATCAATGACCTTCGACCAGAAGATTTTGCGTGGCGTTCGATGCCAAGTCCTTTATTCACGCCACGTGAATTGTACTGCAGTACCTTGAGGGTCATTATCATTATCGGTGATTCCTCTCGCGCTTGTTAACGGTTTTCATCATTGACCGGTAATCAAGCGATGTCTTTCCATGTTCGACTTTAGCGAAATTCTCACATGGATCGACTTGTACTTAGAGTGAAGATCGAACGAGTTTGAAGACCTCGGATTTAGTTTCATCCATCCGGGCTGCGATACATATTCAGGAAATATAAAAGCATTTGTCATGTACATCATTGCAGCAGATGATCATCCTACTCAAAGGATCATAATTTCAGCAGAGAATTATCAGTCTACCATCAGACGATCGTCTGTTCTATGTACCAAAATGTATTTATAAAGCTGAGCATGGGAATGCCCGCCTCAGCTAGAAACAGAATGAAAAATAATGTATTGTATTGTATTGTATTACAGGGCACCTCTCAGCACTTGAATGAACTTCGGACCCTCTGGATAAAGCATTTCACCCGATAAACGGCCTCATACTTTAGGGGGCAACTGTTATAGACATTTTTGTGCCTCGCAGCATGGAGCATGAAATGTCGATAATTACAGGGATCCAAAGTCCCTAAACATGTTGTTCTTACCCCTAGAGGAACAAGGTCAGCAAACCACAGCACTTCCTATCAGTTCTCCACCTGAAAACACTCAAAAAACAGGCTATTTTTGGATCATGTCAGCTGCTCCACTGAGCATCTGCGCTGAATGTCAACTGCTCCTCCTTGTACCTGCGCTGAAAGTCAAAACCAATGAAGGCTACCTGCGTTGGGCGAGATTGGCCAAGTGGCACAGTCATTCTGCAAGGTGTCAATTACCGAGGAAGCTTCCAAACTGACACTTGGTTCAAGGGATTCGCCCTATGATGAGTAAGAAGGTCTTGATCTCCAAGTGGAAGCAAGATTCTCCAAGTGGACTCAAGAACTGAAGATTAACTAAAGTGGGAGAGGACACTAGTCAGCTTTATGCCAGCCTCAAGCTGACTCATCCTTTCTCCAAATCTCCTATATATAGAACTCTCTCATGAGGTCTAAGGGGGCTGGAATTTTGTGCAAAGCAAGGAAGTGTTGTTGGTTTATAGTTAGAGCTATTAGGTGATTGCTTTTATAGAGGGGAAGAGGAGATTTCTTGCTGCTGGGGAGGTGCTGCTGGATTGGAGCCATTTATGGTTGTAACCTTCTCAGAACCTTTTTCTTCTATCAATAAAGCTTTTGATGTTCTCCTATATACTTGTATTGCAATGATGTATTGTTTTTATCTGTATATTTGATCCATTCTAATCCATGCATCAATTATGAGTACATGTTTCTTGTAGTTTCCCTCTCTTGTTTTTGCAGGATCTTTGTGTAGCTGGGCCGGCAAAGGGAGCAAAGAGCTGGGAACAAGAGGCAAAGAGAGAAGACATGATCGACAAAAGCGAAAGACATCGGTTGGTCAATCTTTTCTTCCTTCTCTGTACTTTCATAAAGGAAAAATATCAAAGCTTTATTTTCAGTTGTTGCTAAGGAACTATCACCCTTAGAGTAGGGATAGGGTCATTCCGAGTCGGATACTTTTCCCCACAACATCTATCACCACCTTAGCAGTGACAAAGAGAAGACCCATTGCATCTACTTGTGTATACAACACTGTCACCTCCAAGTTTGTATGAACCCCAAGTTGATAAAGTAAATTTGGTAACCCCAGGAGTTGTAGCATTCTTGCTGCAATACTGGTGCTCATCAGGAGGATACTGCAAGACTGAGGGTAATTCATGTTTTGATAATAATATTGTGGTGCATTATAACCAGAAAAATACGGTGTAGGTTTAGAAGTCATACATGTACTTACCTGTGGCGATGACTTGCGTGCCCCCATAGCATGCAATGGCTCAGGTACCGAATTCTCTCCCTCAAATGTTGCCTTCCATCCTGGTATGGTTGGGAATTCCTCAGTGCGATGATTTCCTGGACATATCACACACCTATTAGCACTTTTAACATCTGCAGGACACTCACATAAAATATATATTTTCTACATTTTTGACAATAAATAGATAATGTTTCTTGCTCTTCTACTAATTTTTGTTGAAATTTTAAAGAATCTATTTGTTTACTAACAATATTCATAATTTTAGTTTTCATGTTATCCATTTTATTTTCCAAACCAATAATCATAGCATTCGTCGATCCAAATTTGCTATTCCTAGAATTGCTTTTGATTCCCTTCCCAGATCTGGATATATTTCGTGAGAATTTCTCGCACATGTCACAAATATGATTAAAAGAATTTTGAGCAATGTCCCCTTTCCCTAATAGGTCCAAAATTTTCCTAGAACCATCAGAAATCCCACGTAGAAACAAGGTTCTAATTGTGCTCATACCAAACTTATGCTTTGACCTTTGAAGGATGCATAAAAATCTTTCTACATAATCCTCTAAAGTTTCATCATCACCTTGTGCAATGGTAAAGATGTCATTCTGTGTCTCTCATGTTTTGAAATATTCTTGATATTTAGTCAAGAAAACCCCCTTCATTTGTTCCCAAGAAGTAATAGTGTTTCCCCCAACCCCATGAGTCAGTGTAATGTTGAGTCCATAAGGGTTGTAGGGAATAGCTTTAGCTTCTGTGCATCCAAAGAATAGTCATAACTTCTACAAAGTATATCAAACTCAAAATTAAAAGCATCAAGATCTTCATGCACCTTACCATGAAAGTGTGGAAGAACAAATGGTGGAATATTTTTCATTTGAAAAGTTGCATTTGGTCCCACAATTGGAAACCCAAAAGTGGATTGTTCTTCTGGTGGTTGATTCTCACCCATCCATTCACCATGCACTTCTTCATTATTTGCCATGTTTCCTCCTAAAAACAGACCACTTACTTCAGACTATGAGGGATAATTTATTTTCTGATATAACTTCTCGATCCAAAAAATCTCCTTCTTCCCTTCTACTAGCTGTGAGATTCCTGCACTATTGTCTCAAGAATCTAGCCAAAGGGTACCAACGTGGTTAGTCTGTGTCTGCTTGGAATAGAAGGCCCGTTGTGAGAAAACTTTCTAATTTATCAATATTTCCTCTTCCCTTCTTCGGATTTAGACCCCTACCTCTCCTTTTCATTCATTTTTAAAGAAATAAAACCAGAAATAATAAAAAAAAAACTATAAAAATTCTTGCTCGAAGAAATAAATTCAAAATCAAATGTTGTAGCTGATTAAAAAAATATGTCTACATCACACAATTAATGTAAACAAAATTCCTTCAAGAAATAGAAGCACACTGCACTAAAAAATAAAGCAAGCCTACCTCTACTACAAAAAAGGGAAATGAAAACTTTACTAGAATTACTTTTAATTCCTCCCCGACAACGATGCCAAAATGTTGGTGGGTGGAATTGTAAATTCAATTCACAACATTTACTTGTCAAACTAGGGCCTTGTAGAATTCGAGGAACAACACAGTTTATGCCAAAGGTTCTGGACAAATTCTACAAATTTTACCTCAATCCTAAACAATGAAATCAATCAAGTTCAAAAGGGCTTCAAATGAAACTCTTATCTTCTATTCTTGTACTATTCACATAGTAACACCAAAACCACCTCCAGAAACTAGATTTCCACACAAAAATAATTAGAGACTCTTCAGAAAAACATTTCACCCTAAATAAAAAAATCAAGACTTTAATAGCACAATTAATCAAATGCAAATTGCATTCGTGTACTACGCAATCATTTAAAATACCTCGTTCATGTACTTAAAACAATATTTGTTCTCATACTTCCAAGCAACTATTTCCTACATTATGTGACACACTTACTATTATGGTGTCAAGATAGAAACTAGCTCAATTTAAGGGTGCACTATCAGATTCAACACACACTGTCTAATAACTCAACAATAAAACCTTGACTCAGAATAAGGAAATTGCATTAAACAATGAAACAAAAAGAAAGGAAGATGTCAAACACCTATGCTTGCAACATAAATAAATATTGACCAAATTGAGTCACTCGCTGCTCCAATTTTAATCGAAGCTCTCTTTCAAAAAAAATCAAAACTTATGATAAATTTCACTATAGATTATCTCGGACTTAGATTGATAGATTATTAATAGAAGAAACTTTATTCTTGCACTAAAGACCTCAAGGCATCTGAGTTGTTTGTTCTGGGTTTCATGAAACCAATATCACTGTGTATTGTTTGAATCATAACATTTTAATAAAAAAAGAATAACCCTTCATCCACATACGATTTTAAACAATGGTCAAAGTCATTAGAATTTGTAATACAATCCCACAACCATCGATCATATACCAGAAATAGTACTTGATATAAATCAATCAAACTTAAACTTGTATGTTCAGTTGTGAAACAAGATTTTTATTCCAAAATAAATCTTCTTCATCGCAGCCCAATCTCCAAGTCCCAACTTGTTATCAAACAAACAAAACAATTACGAATCTGAAATCTAGGGTTCACACATTTGTTCAAAAAAATAACTTCAAAAATAAAGTTCAAGTCTTGGATCATCACAAGCAACATAGAAAATCTCTAAAAATCCTATTCAAGAAATAATTCTTCAGGAAGGAAGAAATTTTCATATCTAAGCTTTTTTCCCCTCTTCAAAAAGAAATACACAAGGTCCCTTCTTTTACACACGCACCCAACACTAGCAACTGAAAGAACAATAACTAACATCGACTTCAATGCATAACACACCACACAATGAAACGATTTTTGATAAAATATGTTGGGTTGGCTAGGTCCTTGCCAACCAACTTGTTTCCCTTTAAGGAAAGGAAACTATATTATATGCAGTAGATTAAGCATTTACAAAGGAATAGAACAATTTCATGAACCTAGCATTAAGCTCCTCTATTGATTAAAAAGTCTCAGCTCAGTACATTCAATAAAATGATATATCCAACTCCAAAGGAGGCATTATCAATACAAGATTTCAAAACATCAATATTATTACTTATCTAAGCTAACCTATCAATTCCTACAAATACATATATGTACATCTCAAACAGGCTCTCGGCCATGTCAAACTAGTTGCAACAATATATCAACTGACTTCTACCAATAGAAACCCTTACACTCTTCTATTTTTCTCAAACCACTTGCAAGAGGCCAATAGACAAAACCATGGTGAAGACAAGGGGCAAGATAATGTAGTTCTTCCTTGACAGATCACTTAATCCTCAATGAAATTCTCGAAATCAATGATCTCCCTCCTTTAGTGTATGAACTAAGATTAGTGTAGGAATCTCGAGATATCTCCATGTACCACAACCTTCAATTTAGGATTAGTGACAACTACTACAAGAGGTTATTTTAGGTAATACCAAGGTCAACTTTTCATTAAAATATCAATCTAATTAATACTTCTAATGTAAATAAGCAACATTTTATCTATTATCCTAAAGAAACATATAAAAGGTAAAAGAATATATGCATGGAGGATTATTTGGCTTGTAAAATAGAGGTTAAGGTAAGGGTTTTAAAGTGAAAATTGGAAAATTTATAAGTCCTAACAAGCAAGTGGTTGGAATTAAATTCTCCAACAAATCATCCACGACAGATATAAGTCTCTCCACCACCTCTATATTGCACATGGTCATGTCACTAAATTGACAAGCAATCAATATCTACATAATTATTACATACATATTCCAAATATAAGTGCACTTACATATTGTCAAATGCTAGTGCACCTAGAGATAAGTTGCATCACATTCTTATATGTGGATTGCAGAATATTGAAGTCTAATATGGCCAACTCTAAAATTTTCTAGTTCATATTAGACTTGAAATAATACATGTTGAACATACTTAGTGTATGAAAATATTTTATTGAAATTAAGGATTTTTTTTGGGTACTAATTGAAACTGAAATATTATGGACAGTGTTAGTACTTGAGCCATGAATAGTTTTGTTCATAAATTTCGATAAAGTTCCTAGCCTCCCATTTAGGGACACTGTAATGCAATGAAAATTATAATACATGTTTCACCTGGAAAAAACTCATGGAATCAGCCTTGAGCCGATGCTAGGAGTGTATAACATAAAAAATAAATAAAAAAATTTCAAAGAATTTACATATAGTACCAGAATTTGAAAAAAGTGTTTACATATTATTAATTAATTTCAAAACGACATCAAGCATACACTGAATCTATCTAACTCGAAGAGACATCATATTGTCGATTCATTCTGAGTGCCCAAAATCACAAAGCTGTAGAGGTGAGCTCTTTGATGAGGAAATTTCTTGATCTGAGCCCGATACCCCTTTCATTCCGATATCTACTAATCATGAAGGAATTAGGTTTTAATGATCATCAAATGAGTGTCTATCATATAGTAGTGAATGCAATCTCTGAATCTTATAAATGTTAAATCAAATTCATGAAAAATGTTTAAGCTATAAACGTAATCCATAGCTACTTTTATTCGAGGTTGAAAATGTAGATCATTTCCCAGAAACTCGATAGTATCAATAATATGGAGATGTTTTATTAAATGATCATCACTATCAATGCACCTATCTTTCATGTAATTCAAAAATAGATGTTTGATATCTTCAACAAGCATTTCAACTAGTTCCCAATATTCAGGTGCTTGATCATGGTGTTGTCGCTCTATGATTTTTAAGATTGGAAAGAAAAAGGATCATAAAGGATACATCAAACCACTTTGGAGTTTAGGATCTAGCCATCCTAGGCTCAGAGAGGGCTCTCTCTATATATTTTGAGATTTGATTTTTCTTTCCGGTGTT
Organism: Pinus tabuliformis; assembly: GCA_031772625.1. Taxonomy (NCBI): domain Eukaryota; kingdom Viridiplantae; phylum Streptophyta; class Pinopsida; order Pinales; family Pinaceae; genus Pinus; species Pinus tabuliformis. The sequence continues at coordinate 1,593,580,418 of CM062816.1, forward strand.
TTAATATTTTAGGCTAGCTATATAGATAAAAGATTGATTAATTGATTGATTGTTTGGTTGGTTGGGATAGATCCTGTTTAAATCTTTTCCATTGGGCTATGGAGTCAAAAGCTGGATTGTAGCATCAATTTTTTCAGAGCATTCACAAGGCTAGTTAACTATATCTACTGGATCTTAAAACACAATAAGGAATGAAATGACAAAATAGTGAAACCAGTTGTGGTTAAAAAGAAGTTAAGTATTTCTTAACCAAACCTTAGAGGAAAACACTTATATAGTAAACACAAACAAAAATAAGGTGCTCCAACATCATAGCTTACTCTAAAAATTTTGTTTTACTACGAGATTTGAATGATGCACAATGAAGAAAACAACAAAAATTTAGCATAGAAAGAAAAACATCACCACATGAAAATAACTCATGTATCTTGCAAACGGTCTTTATTATCAATGCTCCAGCTCCAAAAATTACAGTGCTCCAAAAGAAAAGTTTTTCAATTACTTGGATCCAACCTCTAATACTTCTAATGCATGAAGTATTTAACCAAAATCTACAACAAGTGCCGTATATACTTGGAAATTTGTTATTAATTACAAAGAAACTAAAATTTGACTAGTGTGACCACGAAGTGGGCATGATGAGATAACTTCAACATCTAGCCCCTTTTTTTCTAAATGTCATTGCTAGGTAATCAATTCTGCTGTAGTGGTTGATCTGGTTGTTCTTTAACAAATTGTGTTGGTGTTGCTGACATGACTGAGTGCTGACTCGGCTCTGTGTTGACTCCTCAATCTTGCTTGTCTTGTTCCTCCTGGTAGTTGCATAGTTCGCTCCAATGTTCTTCATCTAGGATTTTAACTTTAATCATCCTGCAATATATCTCATCTGTTTCTGTGTACCGCGCAAAATTGGGCTTCATTATGAAAACATGTTTCAATTCGTGTTCAATGAAAATTGGATTGTTGATAGGATCTGGCATTGCTTTTCCTGTTATGTTGCCTCTGATATTGGAGAGATTCACAAAATCCTTTGCTATGTCTTTTAGCCTCTTGACATAATCTTCTCTGGTCATGAGTTTATCATTAATGACAAACAGAGAAGGGAGACCTTTTTGTGTCAAAGGTTCAATTTTGTTGAAAAATCTGTTTACTGTTAGCTCCAAATTCTAGCATTTCTCCTCAAGCTATATAGTCAACTTCTTTTTTGTCAATACCTTCTTCACCTGTAGGATAGTTTCTGTTCTGTCTGCTACTCCCAGCTCTTCTAGCTCATACCTATTCTTTGAATTTAGAAATTTGATGATTCTATTGGTTGTTGTTGGCATGTCACCCAGCTCTAGGTTAGTGGTTGAAATAACCTCTTTAGACTTTTCAACTAGCTCCTTCTGCTCAAATATGATTTGGATGTTGGGCCAAATCTCATTCATACCATTAATGATATTGTTCCAAATGATTTCCTTTAGCCTTCCCAGAGTGTTTCCAATTGATGACTCCTATTTAGATTTCTGTAATTTTTCAATTAAAGTTCATGCCCTCTACATTTCTACTAAATGTGCACTCTCAACTCTTTTAATATGGTCTTGAAAAACGTTGACTTGAGTTTCCAATCTCTTGATTTCTTCTGTCTGAAGGTTCATGCTCTCCATAGATTTGGTTATTTGTTCTGCACTGCTTCCTGTCGATGTAGTGGTAGTTGCTGGAGTAGTTTTGGGCATAGCTCTAAGAGGGAAAATCTGCATAGTGGTGGTGGTCAACTGTGCTGCTTTCTCCTTCTCCTTTACCATCTTCTCCATTTTTATTTCCATTTGTTTTATTTGGAGTGACTGCACCATTATCAGTTTCATCATTTCTGCCTTCTAACTTTTTTCCTCTATTTCTTTAGTCAAGGGATCTTGTGTTATAGCAATTTTGAGATGTTTTTATCAATGCTACCATATCAGCCCCTTATTTTTAATAATCTCTTCTACTGCTTTCACATCTGATGGATCATACCTAATTTTCACCACTAAATCTTCCAAGGACTTAATTCTGTTATCTTTTGTTTGAGATGAAACCTTTTCCATCTTCAACTGAGATTGGGCATTTGATAAAGCCACCTGCATTTTAAGCAAATTCATAGAGGTACTTGTTAGAGTTGAGGAGATCATCTCACCTGTTTACTTATGAATTTCCAGATGATCAATAGGATGAACATTTCTGGCATGAAACTCAAAGGAAGTTTGTTTATAATCAGCTGGAGTTTTAGGTTCTTCTGTTTGTGCCTCAAGGAATGCCATATGCATTTTCCCTTTCTGAATTGAAAGCTGATAGAAGTCTACCTTGGGAAGTAGAAATTTTCTTCCAGAACTGAGCATAATTACTCTTTTTCAACATTTCATTTCTGATCTTTGTCTCTCTAAAAGTATAAAAAATGGTCTCCTCCTTTTCTCCTGTTACATTGGTATATGTAGAAATTTGAAGAGTTATTTCCCTTTCTGAGATAGGAGTTGTAGGAAAACATTGACCTCCTGCTGGAGACAAATCAGGAATACCACTGAGGTTGATAATTGTTTGCTGTGGTGATTCTTTACCTAGGTCCATGTCCATACACATCCTTGCCCTTTTCCTAAATTTCAACTTTAACTCCTTTATAGAAGTATCAGTCCCTAATGACTCATATTCTCTTGGTCTTTTCCTAGTTGATTCTTTTTCCTATTCTTTGCCCTTGTCTGGTCTGTCCTCTATACTCTTCCTTTCTTGCTACCTAGGAGTTTGCACACTTAAAGAGGAAAGTATTTGTTCCTCAGCCCCTTGCAAGGTTTTAGGCATCCACTTTGTTTGGTTCATGAATTTTTCTATTTCAGGTCTATGAGTGTGAATGTAAGGTGTTGATTTGTTTTCCACCCTTTTCTTGGAGATGATACCCCATGGGTCATAGGACCATGTGAAGCTGCAGGTGAACTTCATTTATTTCAACTTCTTATCAGCCTCTTCACCTGCTGCCCTACTATTGCAAATAAAAGGACCAATTTGGGATTTGATATTGAATTGAGATTTCTTCTTTGCTGCTACAAAGTGCACTTCATCTGCATTGATCATGTGCCTAATATACTATAGTGCAAAGGTCCTCATGGGGAGGAACTTTGGAAGCTTGTAAGGGGCCAATTCACATCCATATATCCTTAATTCTATGTAATTTTGGTACAAATACTAATCTCCTGTTCTAGCTTGGTCGGTCAGCTGCATAATTCTTTTAATTTCTTGACTCATTCTGGGTTCTGATGTACCACAAAGGAGGCTCATAGATGGATGGGCAAACATCTCTATGAATGTTTTGTATGTGAAGTCCCTTTAATCCTTCATCACCAAGGTTATCCAGAAGATGACAAACTGAGGTTCACCTTCTTCATTTAGCTTGATCATCAAAAACTGAAACCTATCTGCCTAAGAATAAACAAACATATAAACCAGTATTGAAGAATACTGAAACACTTCTTCTGTAGTAAAATTTATGAATTGTTTATGGATGGCATCTACCAGGAATTAACTAAAATTAAACAAGATAGAGAGCTTTGACTCTCATGATAATATGGATAGGAAACCTATTATGGCTTCATCAAGCCACTAATCTTAATAATAGCGTAGCATATATGAAATCGTAGTGACTATATGCCTGGTTCTATCAGGGAAAACAGAGGATGTATGTGGATGATTTTTGCTAGGAAGTGGGGTTTGTTGAGTCATGACTAGTTCCAGGGCTTTAGCTCTTTTAGAAAAGTCAAACCTTTGGTACATTTCACTGAGGATTTCATGGGAAAAAGAAGTTGTTTCTTCAATGTTAGGAGCTTGCATCATCTGCATTATGGATTTAGCATCATTGGTTAAAATTATTTCTCCTGTTGGGGCTACTACTGCTCTTTCCTGTGGGTTATAGTAGGACTGGCAATTTCTGATCAATTCTAGGAAGCTATGGGTTTTGGGAAAAATGTAGAAAGGAAAATTTGTATCCCAGAGCCCTATATCATCCACTTCATTGACGAATTTGTCCTCCCACCAAAAATAGATGTCGAAGAGATCATATTCTAAAATGTTTCATGTATCTTGAAGTCTCTATCTGCAAGTGGAATATGGTCCAAGTCCACTGGTGGGTGCACCATTGGATTGAACAACTCCTGTTCTTTTTTCTTCAGTGGCATGGCTATCTTCTGAAAATTTTAAACCTGGACTGTCTTTGGATTTGCAGGTGAACTGCGATTAGGAAAAGTAATGAGAAGAAAAGGGAACTCGGAGAGGGAAAACAGAAAGGGAATGAGCATAAAATGGGATTCAAGAAGGGGAATGCCTACTAAACAAAGACAAATGTAGCTTTCTTCTACTGAGTTGATAATTCACTGTGTCAACTATTGCTATGTGTATGTCTCAGAAAATCTTCACTTCACCTGTAAGAAAAGAGGACATATTGGAACTCTTTAAATGGGTGAGAGATGATGTGTTTGTGATTTCCATAGAGTTCCCGTTGAAGTGGCATGAAGTGGCACAGGTTCGTTGGCTAACGGTCTAGAGAATTGAATGTGCAATGATATAGCGCGGGAATGGAGGTGATAGGTGGATGGGATAGAGTGGTGAATGGTCATGACTAATGGGTGGTTTGTTTGAGAGGTTAAACCACTTTTTGGAGGGCCTGTGGAGTGGTAAGAAGAATTGGTGGGGCGGGGGGTGAGAAATTATGATAGCGCGACACCTAGGCAGAGGGAAACCATTGCTTCCCCCCCGACATTAACATTTGGAGGGTGAGGGGGGGAAGAAAACTCTTATGGGTCATTGGATCGACCATTGAGTGCAGGGATTTGATGGAAGGTGCGGGGTGGATAATCAAGGATATGACAGACACGTGGGTGATGGGAATTGGAAAAGAAATGAAATAGGAGCGGAGTATGGAATAAAGTTAGGAGTATGTTATTAGACTCCTATCCTTTATTAATTTATTTTTCCACATTAGGGAAAACAAATGAAATATAGAATAAAACATTTAGAAGGAATTTTTCATGTCCTTTTCCCCTTTATTATTCTTTCAATCTACCTACCCTTTGTTTCAAATCTAACTTTTTTTCTTTTGCAAGGTGCATTTAGACTTGCAGACCCTTTTTCGCTTTCTCTTTTATTTTATTTTATTTCTAACCTACTCTATCACTTATCTCTCCTATTGGTTCAGATTGAATAGTTGAACCAACTTCATTTCTACCTAGCTATTGATTTGCCAAGATTAAACTATTTGGCAGATCTTTATTTTCTACCCTATCAACAGAAATTGAAATTTGTTCAATCATGCTTAGACTGTATGAATTGAACAATATTTGGGGTTTTCTTTTCTTTCCATTTTTTTCACTTTTGTTGTTTTCCTTCTTTTTTTAAATACCCTCTTTCTTTTTCCTTTTTTTTTGGAAATCTATTGAATATTGAAATCTATGAACAATATGAAATCTGAAAAATGTGAGATGCTCAATCACCTTGGGATCATATAAATTATAGGACCTTAACAGTGGCTTTAGCTGGGGATGTCACTTCTTAGTGTGAAGTTTCAAGAACATAAGATCAGTAGCCTTGAGTCCTTCATATTTGCATTGTCTTCAATCTGATTTCTTTTTGTAGTAAATTCTTCAAAGCAGGCTTAGGGCCTTCTCTGTGGGCTTCAACCTTTGTCAAATGAGTTATTCAATCAAAGTCATAAAATACTGTGATATTTAAAATACTGTGATATTTGCAATGGAATGATGGAAATTTGTGTTGTTATGAGAAGTAATGCTTCAACATCCTACCATTGACAAGACCTCTTGGTAGCTTTGTTCCATCCAACTCTTTGAGAAAAAATGGATTCTTTCCTCTGAAAGCAGAAATAATATATGGACCTTTCCAAATATTTTCAAATTTACCATGCTTCCCTTTATCTTCTCTTCTTGAGTCCCATTTTAGCACTTTGTCTCCCAGGCTGAAATCATAAGCTTTGGTTATTTTGTCAAAAAATTTCTTTATGTTTTCCTGGACAACCTGAGTTCTATTGTATACCTCTTCTCTAGACTGCTGCAATTGAATTGTCTGATTTATCCTTCTTTGTATATCATTTGGTTCAGTTTGTACTTCCTGAATAATCTTCATGACTGGAACTCCCATGGAAGAAGGGAAAACTACATCCATTCCATAAACCAGTTGGTATGGGGACATGCCAATTGATTTCTTTGTAGTCAATCCATCATCCCATAATGCGTTGATCAATTTGTTATGCCATGAATTCTTATTGTCCTCTAGTATCTTCTTAATGATGTTTACCAAACTTTTGTTTGAGGATTCAACCAACCCATTACCTTGAGGGTAATAAGTTGTTGAATGACCCAAAGAGATATGGTACTTGTGACAAAAATCCACCATCTTCTTTTATTTGAAAGCTGCAACATTGTCAGTGATAAGTTTCCTAGGACAGCCAAATCCGGAAAGGATATTAGTTTCAAGGAATTTTATAATAACAGAATCAGTAGCAGCTTTGGAAGGGATGGCTTCTATCCATTTGGTAAAGTAGTCTGTAGCAGTCAGGATCCATTTGTGTTGGGTAGAGGATGGAGGGTGAATTTCACCAATGAAATCCAATCCCCACCGTTGGAAAGGACTTTCAACAGAGATAGGCTTCAGGGTTAAGGATAATAATTTTCTCTTTCCTTAAAAGGTTTGGCGTTTATGGCAAGCAGTTACCATCTTATGGATGTCTGGGAAAAGTGTAGGCCAATAGAAACCAGCTCTAAGGATTTTATTAGCATTTGTTTTCCAATAAATATGGCCTCCATAGTCACCTTCACGGAATTCCTGCATAACTCTATCAGCATCATCTTTTAACAAACATTTGAGTAAGATACCTCCAACATGTTTCCAATATAATGTATTTTCAATAATGCAAAACTTGGTTGGTTTTAATTTTAGAAATCTAGCCTTTGTTTTCTATAATTGAGGAGGAGCATTCAAATTGAATAGAACATACAAAAGGTTTGCATACCAGGGGAAATTTAAGAATGCCTCATCTATTGGTGGAGTCGCCAGTTCCTCTCAATCATCTAAGACAAATACCATGTTGATATCTAGTGCATTAAAATTTGATTCATCCATTAGCTTGGCTAATCCTTGTCCTTTGATCAACTTGGTGGGCTTGATTTCTATATCATATTCCAGAATAATAGCTATCCATTTGCCTCTCTTTCCATCAGGTCCATTTTGTGTTAGAATATCTTTGAAAACCACATTAGGCACATAAGCAATGATATGAGAATGTAAAATATAAACTCTGAGATCTTTTATTGCTTTGACTAGAGCGAATGCCTATTTTTCCATGATATGTACTTTAAAGAAGCATCTCTTAAAGCTTTGCTAAAGAATGCTATTGTTTGTTCATATCCTTCTCTGTTTTTCTGTAATAGTACAACTGCAATAGTATGTTCAGATGCAAAAGAAAAGATAATAAAATCTTTGGTGAAATTTGGGCTGATTAAAACTGGGGATTTTGTTAATGCATGTTTGACCAGATCAAAATATTGTTTGGCTTCAACATATTTCATTATCTTTCTTGAGCATGTTTGTTATATTTCTAAGCAGTTCAACAAGATTTGGTATGAATCTTCTCAAAAAATTAATTTTCCAATAAAAGATTGAAGTTCCTTTTTGTTTCTTGGATGAATGATTTTAAGGATACCTTCAAACCTACTAGGGTCAATTCTGATTCCATCTTTGGAAATGATATGGCCTAGAAGTTTTCCTTCTTCAAGCCCAAACAATGTTTTCTTGGGATTCAGCGAGATACCAAATTTTCTGCATTTTTCAAATACTCTTCTCAAATGTGCTAGGTGTTCTTCATCAGTCTTTGAGAAAACAATGATGTCATCAAGATAAATCACAATAAAATGTCCAATTTCATCTGCAAAAGAAATGTCCATTTCTCTTTGGAAAGTGGCACCATCATTCATTAATCCAAAGGGAATTTTGTTGGGTCCCTATAATACTAGTGATTACCCCATTACTATTGTAGTTATACCCCTTATTTATATTGTTGTGCCCCTATTACCCCCATATTGTTATTTCTGTGCCCCATAGAATCCCTCTATTGTTATTTTTGTGGCTTTATATTATTATTGTTAGGTCGGCTGGATTATATTGTGACTCCTTAGACTCCTATATATAGAAAGGAGGTTTTGTCATTTGAATCATCCAAGAATTGTTCATTTATGTAATGTAAAGGAGGTTGCCCCCTCGAAGAGGCTGAATTCTAAGGCGTTGATCTATCTTTTCTATCTTTTCTTGAGCTGGTTTCATAACATTTGGTATCAGAGCTTTGGATTCTAGGGTTTCGCTGCTCCAAATAGGTCATCGTGGAATTTTTGCTATAACTTTTTTTCTGTGACGTTTCAGAAGTCACAAAAAATACCCATTTGAGAAGAAATCGTGCTGAACCTTGGGTCCGAATTTCAGAGCTTTTCGCACGATATTTTCGGAGATATGATCTGAGGAAGTTGGTCTTTTTGCAGACTCCTGAATTACATTCAAAACAGGTGACCTGGGGAAAATCGTCATAACTTTCTCTCTGAGGATCGGATTGAAATTTCGTAAGAAGGTACAGAAAGAGGATGGACTGTAGTTTCTTGTATGCATTGTTTGGATCCATAGGTTGAAACAATGACTCGTGGCACGTCGTACAAGTTTGCTCTACTGAACTAGTCTATAAGCAAGTCACTGTGGGAGATTTCGTATAACTCTTCCTTGGAGAAACCAATTTGGGTCAGACTTGTGGCATTGGAAAGAGGACTCAGAAGGCTACTACAGATCAAAATTTTAGAACTGAATGATCCGAAAGTACAGAGATACATCAGATTCAATATCAGGCTTCTACAAAGTGAAAAAAAGTGTGTAGTTTTTTTTTAAATTTTTGCATAAGCTTGGTTTGAAGGAATTCAAAGGGCATAGTAAAGCATTATTATCGGTAACTGATGCCCCGAGGAAAGAAAATGCAAACACCTAGTAAGGAACCTGAAAGCTCTAGCATGACTCATGAAGAAGAGGAAGAAATGCTACATGATATATCAAAATTACAAGAACAAGTGCAACAAATGTCACTCTCACAAAAGCTAACAGAAGCTAAGATAAATGGCATGGAATCTAAGATAAAGGGCATGGAAACTAATATGGATGATTCGAACACATATTTGAAGAGAGACATGGCAGATTTGAAGACAGATTTGAAGATAGACATGGATGAACTGAAGATAAATATGAATAAGTTGCTACAAGAAATGGGCACTAAGGATGAAAGGGTACTAAAGGAAACTCATGATGAGAATAAAAGAAATGTTAATCATGATTCCATAGATGCTAATGTTGGATCGAAGACTCACCATATTCCAAAAATCGATATGAGGAAGTTTGATGGCAAGGATCCTGCCACATGGATATTACAGATGGAGCAATTCTTCGATCTCAATAATGTGCAAAACACACAAAAGGTACGTATGGAAACTGTATATTTGGAACCAAATCAGTTTGTATGGTATCAATGGCTTTGCTCTCGTAAACAATTTATCACTTGGGCAATTTTTACGGAAGAATTGATAGCACATTATGAGGATACAAAAAGCAACACTTTTTTTAGCCAATTGATAAGTCTCAAACAAAAGGGTTCAATAATGGAGCACATTGAGGAGTTCCAAAAATTGAACATAAGGGTAAAAGATATTCCAGAGGAGCATAGGATTGATGTGTTCATAGGGTCTTTAAAGGATAATATCCAACATGATGTTCGCCTTTGGGAACCTGATTCATTAGAGAAGGCATTCAGGTTAGCAAGAAAAATGGAAAGCAAAATTATGGCAACCAGGAAGCATACCACTCACAACTATAAAGATGGAAGTGTTGTTGCCCCTAGTCTTCCACAACCTATAAGGTTGACACCACAACAATTGGAAGAAAAAAGAGCAAAAGGGCTTTGTTACAGTTGTGATAGCAAATACACTAAAGGTCATAAGTGTGCTGAGAAGAAATTATTCTACATAGATTGTGAAGAGGAAGAAGAAAAGGAGCAAGAAAGGTCAAAAGAAGAGGATATACTCCAGGAACAAAGCCTAGATGAAGAAAAAATAAATCCGACCATATCTTGTAATGCATTGGCGGGAATTACCACTCCTCAAACCATCAAGATAGAAGGACAAATCAAGAAGAAAAAGGTAATAGTGTTGATTGATTCAGGAAGCACCCACAATTTTATTCATTGTAGGGTAGCAAAAGAATTGAATTGCTTCCTATATCCAGCACCAGAGTGTCAAGTGATGATTGCAAATGGAGGAACAATAAATTGCTCTGGAAAGTGCCATAATATCAAGCTATCCATGGGAGAATATGTATTGACTAGCCCAATGCTTTCCATTCCAATGGGAGGTGCTGATGTTGTACTAGGAGTCCAATGGCTACAATCCTTGGGTACAATAGCTTTTAATTTTCAAGAACTTTTCATCAAATTTTCTACGGAAGGAAAGGAAGTTGAATTAAGGGGTATTGCAGGGAAACCAGGAAAGATAATCAGCTCTAATGGTATGACAAAGCTTCTAAAAAAGGAGCAAAGAGGTGTAATTGCACAATTATGTTCGCTAGATGTTTCCACATTGGAATCATCTATTTCTCCAGATCTCCAAAAAGTCCTGGACAATCATTCCAAGGTATTTGAGACTCCCAAAGGTCTCCCACCTATGCGTGATCATGATCATGCTATTCATCTGATTCCAGGAAGTGTTCCTCCAAACATCAGGCCGTACAGATATCCCTATGTCCAAAAAAGTGAAATTGAACGTATGGTTGCAGAAATGCTAGAGGCTGGTATAATTCAACCGAGTCAAAGTTCTTTCTCTGCTCCAGTAGTATTGGTGCACAAGAAGGATGGATCATGGCGCATGTGTCCAGATTATAGGGAGCTCAACAAGCTCACTATTAAAGATAAGTTCCCCATTCCTGTCATTGATGAATTACTGGATGAATTGCATGGATCAATTTACTTCACCAAGTTGGATCTTCGTTCGGGATATCATCAAATCAGAATGAAGATTGAAGACATTCCGAAAACAGCATTTAGAACTCATGAGGGTCATTATGAATTTTTGGTCATGCCTTTTGGCCTTACCAATGCACCTTCAACATTTCAAGGTTTGATGAATTCAATTTTCAAACCATTCCTTAGAAAATTTGTGTTAGTATTTTTTGATGATATACTAATCTACAGCAAGTCTTGGAAGGATCATGTTGAACATGTTGACAGGGTGCTACAACTATTGGAGGAGAAACAATTATATGCAAAAAGATCCAAATGTTTCTTTGGAGTCCAGGAGGTGGAATATTTGGGTCATATTGTATCTCATGAAGGAGTTAAGGTAGACCCTAGCAAAATTAAAGCCATTAAGGAATGGAAAATCCCCACATCCATAAAGCATCTGCGAGGATTTCTTGGGTTGACAGGGTATTATCGCAAGTTTGTTAAGAATTATGGGAGAATAGCAGCACCTCTAACAACATTATTGAAGAAAGATGCATTTTCATGGACTCCGGAAGCAACAAAGGCCTTTGAACATCTTAAAGAGGCAATGTGCCAAGCACCGGTCTTAGCTACACCGGACTTCACAAAAACCTTTATTGTGGAATGTGATGCTTCAGGAAATGGAATTGGTGCTGTTCTAATGCAAGATGAAAGACCCATTGCTTTTGAAAGTCGTCCAATCAAGGGAAAGTTTTTAAGCAAAGCTATTTATGAGAAGGAAATGTTGGCAATACTCCATGCACTTAAGAAATGGCGACCCTACCTAATGGGAAGACACTTCAAGGTAAAAACGGATCATGATAGCCTTAAATACTTTTTAGAACAAAGATTATCCTCTGAAGAGCAACAAAAGTGGGTCACAAAGATGTTGGGTTATGACTTTGAAATCATCTACAAAAAAGGGAAGCAAAATGTGGTGGCAGATGCACTCTCAAGAAAGGATGAGGATGTGGAAGCATTGTTGTGCAACATTTCTATTATCCAACCAGATTGGATAAATGAAGCAAGGGAGGAATGGAAGAATGACGAAGAAGTGTGGGCACTTATTCGAAAGCTACAACAAGATTCCAGTACATCTGATACATTTAGCTGGAAAAATGATTCGTTATGGTACAAAGATCGCTTATACCTCTGTAAGAATTCCCAGCTAAAACAAAAGATTCTTATGGAATTGCACACTTCTCCCTTAGGAGGGCACTCAGGATTTTTAAAAACTTACCACAGGGTTAAGAAGGAATTTTTTTGGGATGGCCTTAAATCAGATATTCAAAAGTTTGTGGCGGAATGTTTGGTTTGCCAACAAAATAAAGTTGAAACAATTAAGACACCGGGTCTATTACAACCTTTATCCATTCCAAGCCAACGTTGGGAGGAGGTTTCAATGGATTTTATCACAGGTTTACCCAAGTCTGAGGGAAAGAGTGTCATCATGGTGGTAGTTGACAGACTTACCAAGTATGCACACTTTTTTATCACATCCATTTAAAGCCAGTACAGTTTCTACTGCATTTATGGAAACAGTTCAAAAGCTACATGGAAACCCAAAGATTATTGTAAGTGACAGAGATCCCATTTTCACTGGAAATTTTTGGACAGAATTATTTTCTTGTCTTGGTACTCAGTTAGCTCATAGCTCATCTTATCATCCTCAATCTGATGGGCAAACTGAGATAGTAAACAAATGTTTGGAAGGATATCTTCGTTGCTTTGTATCTGATAAACAGACACAATGGGTCAAATGGTTGCCTCTGGCTGAATGGTGGTATAACACTTCCTTCCATACAGCAACAAAAATGACCCCATTTATGGCACTTTATGGGTATCAACCACCATCCATCACATCATATTTAAGAGAAAATTCTAAGGTTCAGGCAGTGGAACATCACATCGAACATCAACAACAAGTCCTCCAACTCTTAAAGGATAACCTCGTGTTGGCACAAAATAGAATGAAACAACAGGCAGATCAACATCGCAGTGAAAGAAGTTTTGATGTAGGTGATTGGGTATTCCTACGGCTACAACCATATAAGCAAATGTCCCTAAAGCAAGCTAAGAAGGATAATAAATTATCACCAAAGTATTATGGTCCGTACAAGGTGTTGCAAAAGATTGGTACTATGGCATACAAATTGGAGCTTCCTGCAGCTTCTCGATTGCACCCAGTTTTCCATGTTTCATGTTTAAAGAAGGTTATAGGCGACAAGCTCCCAGTTCAAACAATATTGCCAGAACTTGACGAGGAAGGAAAAATTATATTGGAACCGGAAGCAGTCACAGAAACAAGAACTCGACAGCTACGAAATCGATCAATTTCAGAGTATCTTATCAAGTGGAAGAACTTATCCGCTGAAGATTCCACATGGGAGGATGAGAATTTTATGCAGAAGTATCCAGAACTACTCAAGCGTTGAGGACAACACTTTTTTGAAGGAGAGGGGCATGTTGGGTCCCTATAATACTAGTGATTACCCCATTACTATTGTAGTTATACCCCTTATTTATATTGTTGTGCCCCTATTACCCCCATATTGTTATTTCTGTGCCCCATAGAATCCCTCTATTGTTATTTTTGTGGCTTTATATTATTATTGTTAGGTCGGCTGGATTATATTGTGACTCCTTAGACTCCTATATATAGAAAGGAGGTTTTGTCATTTGAATCATCCAAGAATTGTTCATTTATGTAATGTAAAGGAGGTTGCCCCCTCGAAGAGGCTGAATTCTAAGGCGTTGATCTATCTTTTCTATCTTTTCTTGCGCTGGTTCCATAACACATTTTCACATACATGAATGTTCCCCAAGGAGTAGTAAAAGTTTTTTTATCTTGATCATCAAGATACACTAAAACTTGATTATACCCTGAGAAACCATCTAACAAGGAGATCCTACTAGAACCCACTACCCTTTGTAATATGTGATCCATTTTTGGTAAGGGGTAGTTGTCCTTAAGGGAAACCTTGTTTAGATTTCTAAAGTCAATGCACAATCTTATTTCACCAATCCTCTTTCTTGTAGGCACAATATTGGATACCCACTTGGAATATCTAATTGGGACTATGATTTTAGCCTCATACATTTTCTTGATTTCTTTTTCAACCAAGGGCATTAGGACAAGATTTATCCTACACAGCTTCTACTTAAACGGTTTTTTGTCTTCCCTGATTGGAATTTTGTGTTGTATAATGCTAGTATCATAAGCTTTCAAATCCTCATAGCTCCAAGCAAATACATCTATGAATTCTTTAAACAGAGCTATATACCTTCATTTTGTCATGATAGGCAGTGATTTTGAGAGTTTTATGATTTTGGGGTTTTGCTCACTGCTTATGTTGCATTCTTCAATGTTTGTTCTTGTTGGTTTCATTTTTGGCTTTTTGGAAACATCATTAAAGTCAAATAGTTCTTCTAAATGGGCAAGCCCTCTGGGTAGAATGTTATCCTTGAGTTGAAGTACTTTAAATTCCTCTTTTTCTAGGTCTTTATGTATTTGAGTTTTATATACAGTTTTATTTGCTGAAATATTTACATCAGAAAAAGCAAGTTGCTCTATACTAATATGTACATTAGTTTGACTGTCTAGTCCATCCTCCAAATCTATGTTTCTATTCTCAAATTCATCTTTATATTGTAAAAAACTCTCAATTTGTTTATCACTTCTAAAAACTTGCTAGTATCTCATGTTATCAGGCATTGTAGGACGATGTTTCACCTCAATTGTGTATTGTTTGTTCGGGTGAGGTAATTGGCAGGCACTGGCTGAGAAATCTAAACCATTTGCCATAACATTCTAGATCATTGGGATGACATCAAGGTCATACTCTTCAAATGTTCTTAGGAAATCAATCATAGCATTTATGTACTCTCTCAATCTAGGATGCTTTGTAGAATATTGTCCTTTAATTTGTTTTATGATTAATTCAGAATCTCCCTAGACTGAAATTCTTCTACCTACTTTTTAAAGCCATTTCAAGCCTAATAGTAATGCCTCATATTCTGCTATATTGTTTGTACACAAAAAATTCAATTTGTAAGAATTACCTTCACCCTGATTAGTCTTTGAATTGTACAGCCAGACTCCTGCCCTAGAACCTGTTCTACCAAATGAACCATCGAAAGTCATATTCCAAATAGGCTATGTTTCAGGTTTTGTTGCACAATAAGTATTTGTGGATCATGTTTTTCATTAAAATCAATTTTTGCATGAGTGTCGTGTGTATCTATAGCCCCATCATTGTACAGAATGAAGGAATCAAGACTAGTATGGACAGAATAGAGGGGATAGTTGTCTGGATTTTCTTGGCTTCTCACCATATATTTCATTAAGGTTTCTCTATACAGTCTTCTTGGTTGACCAAATACTAGTATTGTGGCATATGTCATATCCATTTGAAGTGTTTCTTGTAACCTAGCCGCCCAAGAGCATCATAATAACATGCCATACTTAGGTGGAATGTCTGCGACCACTATGTCCATCAATAAAGGTTTTGTTGGTATCTGGGCTAATGTGACACAGAGGTCTTTGATAAGACCTAGACAGCTAACCTTGCAAGAGTCAAATGACTATAAATATTTGTATGGTCTAGTGATTTCAAGTCCAAGTTTTTCCATAACAGTCTTTGGCATAAGATTATGTGATGCACCTGAATCCAACATGGCATTATGAAGAATTTTGTCGTGAATATTAAGGCTGACATAAAATGGGGGAACACCTCCTTCCTGGGGCTTGCCATCAACTTCTAGAACAAACAACATCTTAGGCTGGACATCATTCAAGTTCATAGTATCGGTGGTTTCTCCTATGTTGAGTACCTTTAGAACCTAAGATCTATACACATTTTTGCTTATCAATTCAGTGAGAGGAATAGAAATTTTAAGTTTAGCAAGTTCATTCTCGATAATGAATGGTGTTGGAATTTTAAGTGGATTTGAGAAATCAACTCTTTCAGCCACTGCTTTTGTGCCAGGTTTAGTTTCTTGACTTGTACTAGGAATATCAATTTGGGTAGTCATAGTAGAAACATCAATTGTTTTCCTGGTAACATTTTCTGTGTTCTTCTTTTCTGAATTGTTTACATTTTTCTTAGAGCTTTCAGCTGTTTTCTTAAGATCACGCTCAACAGTATTCTTGGCAGGGTGATCAAAATTATTTTTGTTTGATTTTCCATTGTTTTTCATACTCCTAATATTATAATGTGTATGGAATTCTAAGATGGCATTCTCAAATCCATGTTTATAGTCATCAGATTCTTCAGATTCCAACTTTGTTT
This sequence comes from Pinus tabuliformis, assembly GCA_031772625.1. Lineage (NCBI taxonomy): Eukaryota > Viridiplantae > Streptophyta > Pinopsida > Pinales > Pinaceae > Pinus > Pinus tabuliformis. The sequence goes on from CM062816.1 coordinate 1,593,596,771, forward strand.
GAGCTAAAAAAAACAGTTCTTGTTCCTCTTGTGTAAGAAAAATAGAACTATCTTCATTGGTCCCCATTAAATTAATTTGATTTTCCTCAACTTCTTCAACCACACCTACATCTTCATCAGCGTAATTTTCTTGAAATGGGGGCCTAATTTGTTGATATGGGCCTCTTTGTTCTCTTTGTCTGATTTGTGGAGTGTTTCTTCTGGGATTTGGATTTCGGTTCTGGGGAACAGGTTGTTTTTTCCTAGGGACACTTCTCTCATTCAAACTTATTCTCTCCATCATTCTTTCCATGGTCCTCACTAAAGAATCAATCTTAGCCTTTGTCATGGAAGTTGAAGCTTCTTCTCTTATTGTCACTCTTCTTTTAGTTTTCATCCTGGCTCTTTTTGCTTGTAACTTAGCCTCTAAACTTACAAAATCCCTTTGCATCACTTCTAATGTTTGAAAAGTCCTTTCCCTAAGCTGGTAGGACATATCCACATCAAATCCATATGGGAATTTTATCAAGGCTAAATCCTATGGTGGTTTAAGATTTACAAGAATTACATTATAGGTATTGTTGAATCTAGGACAATAGTCTTGAACACTTTCACCTACTTCCCTCTTAATATTTTCATATTCTGATAAAATTTGTAGAGGGTTCTTTTTGCCTTCCCATCTATTAAGAAAGTTTGGTGGAACACAGGGAGATCATTTATACTATTTGCAGGCAAATATTTAAACCATTTTCGAACTTCTCCTCCTAAACTTTGAGCAAACATTTTGAGCTTAACACTTTCTTCATATACCTCTTGTAAGTCAAAACAATCATTCATTTTATCCACATGTTGTTGGGCTATTAAAGAACTAGTCTCATCAAACAAAGTGATTTTGGACTGATAGTCTTGTGGCATATTGGCCAATGGTGCTGGCAACACCAAGGGAGCATACCTGGCTGCCATGATTGGTGGTGGTGGAAGACTACCTGAAGGAAGTTGAACAGTGGATGAGGTTGGATTAGCACTAGGTGGAGATGAGAGTAAAGGAATTTGAGTAACCCTATGTGGAAGGATAAAAGAAGGGGTGGGAATTGTGGAGGCAGTAGGACTTGGTGACTGAATATGTATAGATTGAGATGAGATGGAAGACGCTGCTATGTTTAAGGCAGTTAATTCTACTGAGTGTTGAAGGTAAACATCATCAATTTTTGAGGTGAGATCTATTAGTAAATCTTGAAGAGTGTCAAAATGTTGTAAGAGCTAAAGATCTGATTGAGTTTGTGAAGAATATTCTCTTACTGGGCTCTTTGGTAAAACTAATGGATCATAGATAATATGATCTTTCCAATTCTCTGATTTGGTCCTGAATAAGCCTTGTTCAAAGTTTAAATCAAACTGGATATCCTAAAAAGTAACAAAGTTTTCAAGGAGAGAGTTGGCTCTATGAAGAAATCTGTTGCTTGTCTGACTCTCAGTTCTAGGAATTTTTCTTAAGATCTTTTCAGGATTGTCCACTATGGTAGGAGGATTTTGATATGGGTGGGATCTAGTAGAGATTCTTTTGGGAGCCAGTGTTTATATTTAAAACATAGAAAAAATGAATATATACAAAAGTAGAAAGGAAACCATTCTTAGGAGCTATCTTATCATACAAAGCTTTTGACTGGGTACTTTGAATCCGAATGAAATGACAAATTTTCAATAGTTCCCCAGTATGGTCACCACTATGTTATCGCTCTATGATTTTTAAGATTGGCAAGAAAAAGGATCATAAAGGATACATCAAACCACTTTGGAGTCTACGATCTAGCCATCCTAGGCTAAGAGAGGGCTCTCTCTGTATATTTTGAGATTTGATTTTTCTTTCTAGTGTTTTAATATTTTATGCTAGCTATATATATAAAAGATTGATTAATTGATTGATTGTTTGGTTGGTTGGGATAGATCTTGTTTAAACCTTTTCCATTGGGCTATGGAGTCAAAAGCTAGATTGTAGCATCAAATTTTTTAGAGCATTCACAAGGCTAGCTAACTATATCTACTGGATCTTAAAACACAATAAGGAATGAAATGATAGAATAGTGAAATCAATTGTGGTTAAAAAGAAATTAAGTATTTCTTAACCAAACCTCAGAGGAAAACACTTATATAGTAAACACAGACAGAAATAAGGTGCTCCAACATCATATCTTACTCTAAAATTTTTGTTTTACTATGAGATTTTACTGATGCATAATGAAGGAAAAAACAAAACATTTAGCACAGAAAGAAAAACATCACCAAATAAAAATAGCTCAAGTATCTTGCAAACGGTTCTTATTATCAATGCTCCAACTCCAAAAATTACATTTCTCCAAAAGAAAAGTTTTTCAATTACTTGGGTCCAACCTCTAATACTTCCAATGCATGAAGTATTTAACTAAAATCTACAACAACTTCCATATACAATTGGAAATTTGTTATTAATTACAAAGAAACTAAAATTTGACTAGTGTGATCACAAAGTGGCCACGATGAGATAACTTCGACATCTGGCCCCTTTTTTTCTGAATGTCTTTGCTGGGTAATCAATTCTACTGTAGTGGCTGATCTGGCTATTCTTTAACAAATTATGTTGGTGTTTCTGACTCGGCTAAGTGCTTACTTGGTGTTGAACCTCAGAATTACCTTCCCCTTGACATTTTTTCTCACCTTTTTCTCTCATTTTCTCATAAGACTACAGGTCCAATTAATGATAAATGCTAGGTTTTGTCTTAGGAAAAATTAAAATTATCTCCATATTATATTTTCATGTTCTTGCTATTTTAATAAATTTTTGTAAAGTAGCTACGGAACGCAGCCTATTCTGTAGCTAACTATGGGTTCCGTAGCTACTCTCATGGTTTGGCAGGTTATAGGTGTCAAATGAAGAACTGAGCCACATGGGATTTCCAGAATCATCTCCACATGGATGCTATCCTATTCACTTGGCCCAGATCGACAAAAAAGCATGCCTAAAGTCATGGTCAAAGATGGAGTCAAATACGTTATCTAGAAGCAATAGGACTCTTGATTTGCCTTTTGTAGCTCGGATAGATCTTTCTAACGAGCTATTGTATGCATCAAACAGAGATCGTATGCCAAAGTTAAGACCGCGAGAACTTGATGTACCAATTTATCCAAACGGGGCCCACAGTTTGGTGTTTCATCTTCTAGGGTTAGGTTTTGGAATGTTAAGTGTTTTCCATTGTTTCTCAACAATAAACATGCCTTCGAGCCTCATTGTAACATAGTTCAAAGGCATGTAGCCACCGAATCTCTTCTCAAAGATAAGCTACCATCGCCCTAGCTGGTTTATTTCCATTACTGTTTGTGAGCATATTCTAGTATTATACATTAATGAAATGAAGTCTTATTTTTGTTGCATATCTGTGTGTATGGTTATCTCTGTAATTTGTTGTGTTCCTGTTTAAGTCCAGATCAATGGTATCAGCGGTCTGCTTTTTCTCTATTTTTCTTTGCATATCCCCAACGAGGTTAGGATATAAGGAGTTAGGGCTTGAACTGGTCGAACCTTTGCAAGACTAGCCTCGCAAATCGTGACTAGCCTCCCATGGCGGATGAGAAGAAAGACGAGGGGGTGGGAGATCCTATTTTTGTTGGGAAAAGTGTCCAATACGGAATGCCCCTATCCCACTCTAAGGAGTGATAGTACCTCAACAACAAACAAGACAAAACTATCTGAGTTTTCTTCTTTACGAAATGTAAATAGAGGAGAAGGATGTAACTAACCGATGTCTTCCGCTAGTTTGTAGATCCGATCTCACTCCCTTCTACTTGCTTCCCGCTGCTTGTTCCTTCACTGGCCCAGCTACACCAAGTTCCTGCAAAATGACAAGAGAGGGAAACTACAAAAAGCATACATTCATAACTAGTTTAGGATTAGAATAAACTAAATATGCAAATACAACAAAACATCATTGATATACATGCATATAGAAGAAAGTCAAATGGCTTTATTGATGAAGAAGTAAAGTTCAGGAAGTGATACAACCAAATGAGGCCCAATCCAGCATCACCTTCCCAGCAGAAAGGAATCTCCTGTTCACCTCCTTCAAAGCAAATCACCCAATAGCTCTAGTCTCAAACCAACAACAATTCTTTGCAATAACAAAATTCCAGCCTCCAGATCTCATGGAGGAGAGATCCATATATAGATGTTTGGAGAGAGGATGAGTCAGCTTGAGATCTGACTAGTGTCCTCTCCCTCTGTCAGTTCTTGATTCCACTTGGAGGTTCTTGCTTCCACTTGGAGATTTGGAACCTCTTACTCATCACCAGTCGAATTCCCTGAGGCAAGTGTCATTTTGGAAGCTTCCTGGGTTCTGACACCTTGAGAAATGAACTTGCCACATGTCCCTTCTCGCTCAGCGTAGGTAGCCAGTGTTGCCTTCGACATTCAGTGCAGGTAGCCAGTGTTGGCTTTGACATTCAACGCAGACAGCTAATGGAGCCACTAAAATGATCCTGAATTGACTTGTTTTTGAGCAGTTTCTGGTGGAGAACTTCTGTGAATTGCTGTGGTTTATTAGCCTTGTTCCTCTAGGGGTAGGAACAACATGTTTAGGGACTTTGGATCCCTTAGATTATGGACATTTCATGCTCAATGCTGTAAGGCACAAAAATGTCTATAACAGTTGCCCCCTAAAGTATGAGGCCGTTTATCGGGTGAAATGCTTTATCAGGAGGATCCGAAGTTCATCCCATGCTGGGAGGAGACCTGTAATAAGATACAATACAATACATTATTTTTCATACTGCTTTCATGATCTAGCTGAGGCGGGCATTCCCATGCTCAGCTTTATAAATTCATTTTTCTGTACATAGAACAGACAATCGTCTGATGGTAGACTAATAATTTTTTATGAAATTATCATCCTTTGGATAGGATGATCATTTGCTGCAATGGTGTACATGTCAATGTCTTTATTTCCTGAATATATATGTCGCAGCCCGGATGGATGAAACTAGATCCGGGGTCTTCAATCTCGTCCGATCTTCACTCTAAGTACAAGTCGATCCATGTGAGAATTTCTCTGAAGTCGAACATGGAAAGACATCGCTTGATTACCAGTCAATGATGTAAACTATTAACAAGCGCGAGAGGAATCACCGATAATGATGATGACCCTCAAGGTACTGCAGTACAATTCACGTGGTGTGAATAAAGGACTTGGCGTCGAACACCACGCAAAATCTTTCGGTCGAAGGTCATTGATGTATACCTGTCGCCGGAAGTGAGAAACTTGCCATTGAGGCATGCAAGCTTCAAAGTACTGAAGGGGGTGTTCCTAGATCAACTTCTTGGATAATGAGCTGATGTCGACAAGAAGCGATCCGCCAAAGGAGGGCCTTAATGTATCCCACATCAGTGACACAGAACGGAGCTAATGATTGTGATGGAGGTGAAAACGATCTATGACATATGATTCAGGGTGGCGGTCATGGAAGGATGAAGGATAATGTATGGCAGTGGATGGGACACGGTTGACTTTCTTGAACGACTTCTCTTGAACATATGGCGACACTGATGCGATGGATTGGTAGAATTACCCCAAATATGGATGGTATGGCGAGACCATGGTGATATGACCGGTGAATGAAACAACCCAACCCGATTGTGGTACGGAGGAAAAGTGTCATGTTCAAGAGCGACTTGCTACCATCAAAGTTTCTTTGAGTTTCTCCCAATTTTTCCCCAGTCATTGCTGACCAGTACCTCTTTATTTTTGTCAAGCTTGAGGAGGATAACATATGCTTGTTCTATAATCTGCCCTTCGGGCAAGCCCATCGCTATGTTTTAACGAGCCTAGCGATAGTGAAACTCGTTCTCGTCTAAAGACAAGTTTATCGCTATTTAATGCATTTAACGAGTCTAGCGACAAAGACAACTCTGTCCTTTTCATTTTTAGAGAGTCTGAAAAGGTACGTAAAGTTAACTCCAAAGTTCCTTTTTCGTCATCTAATCCCTTAAGTCCGAAAAAGTATAAAACAATATAGAAGGGATGAATTTTCGATAGTTTTAACGAGCCGAACTAAACAAGCGCTCGATCTTTTTGTGCAATAATCCCTCAGGTCCAAAAAGATTAAAATCTAGAGGAGGGATAGCTCTTCCGGTCGCTTTAACGAGTTGGAAGGCCAAAACTCGGCAATCTTTTCATATTTTATGAGTCAGTTGAAAAGAGCTCAAAGAAGACTCGTCTTTTGAGGAACGAGTGATGAACAGGGTTAGCAGTTGATTCCAGGTACGGGTTGGAATTTTCCAATCACGGCAGTGTCACAAGGATGGCTAGGTGAAATCACTCTTCGCAGCTGTTCCTCAAAATGGGTAAACAATCAAATGGAGGTGAATGATCGGCCAAATGAAAAGTGGAGGTGATGGTGCAAACACGACCAAGGCTTTTATGGCTGATAAATTTACGATCACAGTGGTTATTTACCGGGTGGTTCATTTTTTAACGAGCTTAAACACTGGTTGAAACACTTTCTCGATCTTATGTTTATTTTTTAACGAGCATGAACTATGCGCTAAAACTGCTCGGATCTTGCGTTTATTTTTTAACGAGCATGAACTGTGTGCTAAAACTGCTCGATTATACCAGTCATGAGATAAGAATGTCTCCTCAAGATTCTATTTTTTAGTGGAGCTTCATTTTTAAAGCTTTGCTCCATATCCTTTCCTTATGCAAGTTAGGAAACGGCTAACCCAAAAAATAGATAAATAACCGCTCTTTTTTTACACTCCAAAAGGTTTGCATGCCCCCAGGCATAAAGCAGAGTTTCAAGGTTACCTCTACTTCTCTTTGGGTGTTCACAGCTACTTGTCTTCTTGCTAGTCCAGCTTCAACGGGTCCATGCGAGATCACAAGAGAACAGCTACTTGCCTTCTCGCTAGTCCCGCTTCAATAGATTCCTGCAAGATCACAAGAGAACAACTACTTGCGACAAGAGAAGAACACTACTCAAAGACAAAACATTTGTTTTACCGAGGGAGGCCTACCTCTTTCAGGTTACCCAAAGACTGTTCCATTAATAGCTTAAACAGAACACCTCCTCGGCGATGTCTACCGAAATAGACAAAGGTGAATGACACAGTTCGTCAAACACATAACTTTGACAAAAGAATCTTGTTCTAGAACAACCCCTCTTCCTAGACGGACGGGGTACGGACTAGTCATATTCTCCCGCGGAAACCTACCCTATACCCAAGGTTTTCTCTGCCCGAAGCAGACTAGGATGCATGCCCCCTGGGTTCCAGTCACATCTTTCCGAATCACTCGCAGTCATCGGGAAGAAGGACTGGGGGTGGAGACATTTCTTGAGTGAATAGACCATTTAGGGTTGGTATGTGACTATTTGCGATGCGTGATCCCGGAAATGAAAGTTGGTCTACGAGCTTGACCATTCTTCCTTCGTGTGGAAAACACATTACTCTAAAGAATGAGGAGACGATGGCTCCCATGCAATATATATAGTCTCGTCCAAGGAGTAGGTTATAATCCAAGGGTACTTTAACGACCATCACGTTCATTTGAACAGCCTTCCCTTTCAATGTTATGGGCACATTGGGGAGGATCCCTAAAGGTCGACTGGTTCCTTTATCAAAGCCTGATAGATTTGTCATCTCAGGCAAAAGCGCTGGCGAACCAAGCGCTTTCCAAGCAATAGAGGAAAGGATACTCACAGATGCCCCCTCATCAATGATAGTGCCAGCCATTATCATTCTGTATATTTGGACAATAATTCTGAATGGTATACTGGCTGGCAAGCGGGGTCTGCCTAGTTGGTTCCAGTCGAAGGACACAGCCAGGTTGCTTGGCGGTGGGACCGAATACACGGCCGGGTATGACCCTGACGAAGTTCCTTCCTGCGATAAAGGAATGGGCGCATTGCCCCCATGCTCATCGGAGTCTGTGTTAATGAAAAGAATCTGGATGGTGTCATCCTTATTCTCTTCTGTGACGGTGTCATTCGAAGATGAATCCTCTGAAGGCAAGACCGGGTCAACTGCCGCCTCGACCTTTTGACTTTCGTCAGGTATGGATTCAGTAGGTTCATTTTCAATGACTGACGCTTCAGCCGACCACTTGAGTGGGCCAGCTGGATTCTCAACTAACGAAGGACTTGGCACGAGTTTTTTATATCCAGGAGGAAGTCGTAACGGTGAAACCGGACGATCTTCCAAAACTCTTTTCGCCTCGTCTAAGAAGGGACAACGGTGGATGGCGTGATCGCCTTCACACAGTCTGCAGGGAGATCTAGCTCTCCCTCTTTGTCTTGGACCTTCACTTTCGCTGGTTGACGGTAAGCATTCAACATGGCTATCAGAGGTTGATGCCACCGGATTGTGCAAACGAGGAGACCAGTCCCTTAGTATCCGGGGAATACAGGGACAATCTCTATGGAAGTGGTCTCCTCTACATATGACACATGGCGATTTAGGCCCGGTCAGTGCTGTGTGTGGATTTTCGTTAGATGTCTTTTGCTTGCCCCCAGTCGCTTTTGGCTCCTTCTTCTTCTTTTCTCTCTTCTTCTTCTCCTTCTTCTCTTTGGGAGCTTGGCTTTTGCCAGCTCTACCTTGCGAGGAGGAAGGATGAGAGGAAGAGTTATAGGAAGTAGAAGGCTGGTGGGCAGCTCTAGACTGATCTAACTGTTGACTTGACTGTTCAGGAATCGTGGTGTTCTGAACTACATTGGTTGAGAAGAGCCAGACTGGCAAGCCAATTGTCAGTCCTGGAAGCGACAATGTGGCCATATGGGGCGCACCAACATCTCCCCAAGAGGAGAAGGGACTAGGATTTCCATCAAGGGGAATTCCTTGGTTGGCGTGTTCCATTTTCTCAACCTAAAGATCAACGCAGGAATAGAGGGTGATTTTGTTCCGTTTAAAATAAATTTTAACGACGCTTTAGACACAACTTGCTTTTTCACTTTTAAAGAGTCGAGAAAAAGCTAAAGATGACTCTAGTCTCCTTTGATGTTTTAACGAGCCCGAAGTGACAAATGCTCGGATGGACTTTTTCCGTTATAGAGTCTGAAAAAGGCCAAAAGGAACTGCTCTGGAGTTCTAGGTAGAGGGTGTGCCAAACTTTTCGCAAAACCGCAGAATACTTTTTAAGGTACGGGCGGTCGATCTTCCTGAATGCTGTGTTCAGTGCATTGCGATCAGTAGGGCGGCCAACTCGGCTTCCTATGGATAAAGGCTTTATTCCTATAGGGGTCTCCCAATATATACGCGACGGTACGTGGGAGCACAATCCGTACTGATACTTATCGCTTCACCATGGAGGAATCACCCAACCACTCGACGGTAAGATATCAGGCTTAACGACGCCGGAACACGTCTCTAGCCTAGACCTCTATGTTGTGCGTTATGTTACGAAGCGTTGTTATGTTCATTCAATTTATTTTAGGTTGATCGTTTTTAGAAGTTTGCCTTTTTGGATCACTACGAGATGTATGATACAACTCCTAAATGCAGTCTAAAGATGATAAGCAAGCTTTTTATATCTTTTCAACAAATGAAAATCCTAGCTACTAGGGGAAAAGAAAGACATCATCTTTTCTCACAGAGCATAGAGCACACAGTAATGCACTTTTTCCTAAATCAACATGCAAGCTGTCAAAATGCAAATGCACAAATGCATGTATTTCTTTTCTCTTTCTTAATATTGATGTTTATATAAAGAAAGATGTTGTATAACTTTGAATTCGATTTCAAGTGAAAACATAAACAAGTTCCTTTTTCAAAATCAAAAGACACCTTATGATTTACTTGTTTCGACACTAGAAATGCATAAATTCAAACCATATGATGAAAGTAAAAGCTAAATCAACTGTGAACAGCAAACAAACTCACTCCTAAGATCAAAACGACACTTATGACAGGTCTAGATCTAAGGGCCACAGTAAGACTAGTTTACTTTCGTAATGGGAAACTGCAAATGATGTAAGAAATACACAAAGAACAAATACAGTTTCTTTATACAACCGAGGCGGAATTGAGGCAAAGAAAGGTGGTTTCAGATAGGTACACTGACTGATAACAGGCTGCAAAAACAGGGATAAAACTGAGCAAAAAGACACAGGGAACCACAGCTGCACAAGGAAAGGACTGTTCAGCGCAGGTCTAACACAGAGGTTTTGACAATCAGCACAGGTAGCCTTCACGGGACCTGCTTTGAAATGCAGAACCTCTTCACAGGCTCTGCGCTGAAGCAGAAATGAGAATTGTTTCTGGGTTCTGAGCTACGGTTTGCAGTTAAATTCACAGTTTTTGGCCAAATCAAAGCTATCAGCCAGGTACAATCTAAGGGATGATTCAAAGGAGGATGAAGATCTATCACTAAGAGCTGTTAGAGCACTTGTGGATCAGCTTTTCAGATCATAAACAGGCCCAGTGATTGGACTAGAGTAGCTGCTCTCTACTTTGCATTTGAAAAAGACAAATGCAGTTCGATTCGGCACTCTTTCAGTTTATGAAATGAATAGCAAAAACACAAACAAACCAACAAGATACGCTCCCCAGCGGAGTCACCAATTTGTTGTTGGGAAAAGTATCCAATACGGAATGCCCCTATCCCACTCTAAGGAGTGATAGTACCTCAGCAACAAACAAGACAAAACTATCTAAGTTTTCTTCTTTACGAAATGTAAATAGAGGAGAAGGATGTAACTAACCGATGTCTTCCGATAGTTTGTAGATCTGATCTCACTCCCTTCTGCTTGCTTCCCGCTGCTTGTTCCTTCACTGGCCCAGCTACACCAAGTTCCTGCAAAATGACAAGAGAGGGAAACTACAAAAAGCATACATTCATAACTAGTTTAGGATTAGAATAAACTAAATATGCAAATACAACAAAACATCATTAATATACATGCATATAGAAGAAACTCAAATGGCTTTATTGATGAAGAAGTAAAGTTCAGGAAGTGATACAACCAAATGAGGCCCAATCCAGCATCACCTTCCCAGCAGAAAGGAATCTTCTCTTCACCTCCTTCAAAGCAAATCACCCAATAGCTCTAGTCTCAAACCAACAACAATTCTTTGCAATAACAAAATTCCAACCTCCAGATCTCATGGAGGAGAGATCCATATATAGATGTTTGGAGAGAGGATGAGTCAGCTTGAGATCTAACCAGTGTCCTCTCCCTCTGTCAGTTCTTGATTCCACTTGGAGGTTCTTGCTTCCACTTGGAGATTTGGAACCTCTTACTCATCACCAGTCGAATTCCCTGAGGCAAGTGTCATTTTGGAAGCTTCCTGGGTTCTGACACCTTGAGAAATGAACTTGCCACATGTCCCTTCTCGCTCAGCGCAGGTAGCCAGTGTTGCCTTTGACATTCATCGCAGGTAGCCAGTGTTGGCTTTGACATTCAGTGCAGACAGCTAATGGAGCCACTGAAATGATCCTGAATTGACTTGTTTTTGAGCAGTTTCTGGTGGAGAACTTCTGTGAATTGTTGTGGTTTATTAGCCTTGTTCCTCTAGGGGTAGGAACAACATGTTTAGGGACTTTGGATCCCTTAGATTATGGACATTTCATGCTCAATGCTGTAAGGCACAAAAATGTCTATAACACCTATCAAAATCTTGCTCGAAGAAGCCCTCGAGCGACAACAGAACGCGATGATGGATAGCTTTGCTCAGATCCTTCAGTGGCTACCCAGAAGCGACGCATTGGCTTCTAGCAGCTACTCTTGAAACGCCATGCCCTTTAAGGTACAAGTTAATTTTGAAATCCCCATATTCGAGGGTCAGATAGACGCAGATGCCTTAAATAAATGGTTAAATTTGCGAGAGGGTTATTTTTCTGTTCATGAATTTTCGCATCGGGAAAAGATTTTGTTCGCTCTTCTCAAAGTAGCCCCCCATGTCAAGGACTGGTGGGAAACCTACTACGAGTAGAAGGATGAAAATACTGGCTCACTATTTTCAGCCGCACCCACCTGGAATTCATTCTGGGATGCCATTAAGGAGCAGTTATACCCTGTCAAAAGTTATGAGGATGAATACATAAAGTGGACCACGCTGCAACAGGGAAGGGACCAAGACGGGTTAGAGTTCACCAATCTTTTCCATACCCTTGGCACAAAGTTGGGTATCAAGGATTCGGAGCAACATTTGATACTCAAATACCGCGACTGCCTGCATAAGTACATCTAGGAAGAAATAGAATTCCTAAACATCTCCTCGCTCGGCACAACATACCGATATGCCATCAAGGTTGAGCAGAAGTTTAAACAAAAGAAGTGAGACTTTGGATCTGCGAATCTGAAGCAAGGGAAAGGTGCCCGTAAACCACAAAACAAAGGACAAAGCCAAGGCGGGGTAGCCCAAGACAACCTACCAAAGATGCAAGCAAAGAACAACGCCGTGAAGCTGAAAAAGGACACGAGAAAATGGTGTGAGTTCCATAAGAGCTCCACTCATAACACAAGTGTGTGTCGGGCCAAGCAGTCACTGGTGGCTGAGCTAAAGGTTTTAGAATCAGATGCATGTTCCAACTCTGAGTTAGAACCCGACAAGGGGAATGAAAAAGGCAAGCAGATCATTGATGCGGATCCCAACACCACTGTTGCTACCCCCAAGATCCAGAAAAATGAACCCGAAGATCCATAGGTGGAGGAGCGTCTCTTCCACTCCCAGATGTGGGTAAAGGGCTCCCCGCTACAATTCATTGTCGATAGTGGGAGCCAAAAGAACCTCATTTTGGCAGAGGTCATGAAGTGGCTGGGCTTACTGACCACAGCACATCCACAACCGTACACCATTGGGTGGCTTCACAAAGGACGGGATCTTCGCATGAGCCAATAGTGTCACCTTCCATACAACATCAAGCCCTTCACAGATGAGGTATTGTGTGACATTTCTCCCCTTGAAGTTTGTGATGTATTATTAGGACAACCATACTTGTGGAAGCAACATGCTATGTATGAATCAAGGCCCCGTGTTGTTATTATTACATTGGGAAATAAGGTAGCACCGCCTACCGCCATCTCTTTGATTACTACAAAACAATGCAGTAAGCTCATTTCCAAAACCAAGAAATTTGTTTCCCTGATGATACGCCCTCAAGGAAAGAAGAAGACGGTGGCCACAGCCTCCAAACAGGGCCCCTCCACATGACAACTACAGATGGACAAGGTCGTGGAGGAGTACGAGGACATCTTCACCTCCCCCGTAGGGGCCCCTCTGCACTGTCAGGTCAAGCACTCCATCGATCTGACCCCAGGTGCACCGCTACCCAATGGACCAATTTATCGGCGCTCCATTCTGGAGAATGATGAAATCAAGAGGCAAATTCAGGAGCTATTGTAGAAAGGTCACATTCGTTTGAGTTCATCACCTTGTGGGAGCGCAATCGTGTTGGTACAGAAGAAGGATGGGACTTGGAGACTCCGTATTGACTATCGGGCGCTGAACAAGATCACTGTCCATAATAGGTACCAGATCCTGCGGATTAACGACCTCCTGGACCAACTAAAAGGGGCGAAATATTTCAGCAAGATCGATCTAAAGTCAGGATATCACCAGGTACTAATCGAACCCTCTGATGTGTGTAAGACTGCCTTCAAAGCCAAGCAGGGCCTTTTCGAATGGTTGGTTATGCATTTCGGATTGACGAATGCTCCTGCAACCTTCATGAGGCTAATGGATGACATCTTGTGGCCATTCACCAACTCATTTGCAGTGGTATACTTGGATGACATTCTGATCTTTAGCCAGAGTTGGGAAGAGCACCTCCACCACATCCGACATGTTCTCCAAACACTACAGCAACACAAGCTATGTGCCGATTTGGAGAAATGCACTTTTGGCATGACCCAAGTTCAGTATCTGGGATACATTATTGATGAACAGGGGGTGCATGTGGATCCAGCCAAGGTCCAATTCATTTAGGATTGGCCATTTCCAACCACTTTGACAGAGCTCCGTACCTTTCTAGGTCTTGCCAACATCTACAGTAGGTTCGTGTTGGGGTTTTCTCATATCACTTGGCCCTTGAGTCAAGTCACCAAGGGCGGAGTGAAAGCAAAATTCTTTTGGTCTCCTCCTGGACCAACTAAAAGGGGCGAAATATTTCAGCAAGATCGACCTGAAGTCAGGATATCACCAGGTACTAATCGAACCCTCTGATGTGTGTAAGACTGCCTTCAAAGCCAAGGAGGGCCTTTTCAAATGGTTGGTTATGCCTTTCAGATTGACGAATGCTCCTGCAACCTTCATGAGGCTAATGGATGACATCTTGTGGTCATTCACCAACTCATTTGTAGTGGTATACTTGGATGACATTCTGATCTTTAGCCAGAGTTGGGAAGAGCACCTCCACCACATCTGACAGGTTCTCCAAACACTACAGCAACACAAGCTATGTGCCGATTTGGAGAAATGCACTTTTGGCATGACCCAGGTTCAGTATCTGGGATACATTATTGATGAACAGGGGGTGCATGTGGATCCAGCCAAGGTCCAAGTCATTCAGGATTGGCCATTTCCAACCACTCTGATAGAGCTCCGCAGCGTTCTAGGTCTTGCCAACTTCTACAGTAGGTTCGTGTTGGGGTTTTCTCATATCACTTGGCCCTTGAGTCAAGTCACCAAGGGCAGAGTGAAAGCAAAATTCTTTTGGTCTGAATCTCAACAGAAGGCATTCATAGAGTTGAAAGATCGCCTCTACACAACACCAGTGCTCGCGTTACCAGATTTACAACAACCATTTGAGGTCGAGACAGATGCCTCTGACTATGCTATTGGGGCAGGCCTTACTCAACATAGGCACCCAGTGGCATATCACAGTGAAACACTTTCAAACACAGTCTGGAAGTATCCCACTTATGATAAAGAGATGTATTCCATTGTGCAGGCCTGCCGACAATGGAAGAATTACATTTTGGGGAAGGAAACGGTCATCCACACAGACCACCGACCCCTGCAGTTCATACAGACCCAAGGGAAATTGTAGAATGATCGCCATCAGAAGTGGTCTACATACCTGCAACAGTTCCATTTGAATATCAAGTATAAGAAGGGTAACACCAATAATGTTGCAGATTGCCTCAGTCGACCACCGATCATGGCGTTAACCACCGTGCTCAAGTCTTGTCGGCACGAGACTTTTGATTGGCCACTTCTCTACCAAAGCGACCCAGAATTCGGCCACACATGCCAGACACTCTTGGAGGGTCGGCATGTTCCATATTTTCACCTCCAGGATGCCCTGTTATGCCATCTGGGTCACCTTTGTGTTCATTCAAGTGAGCGTGCCAAGATGATTTGGGAAGCACACTATAGTCGAGCTGCTGGGCATTTCGGGGTCGAGAAAATGGTGGCAGTACTGCAAAAGTATTTCTATTGGCTGAATCTTTGACAAGATGTTGGGAAGTACATCAGATCATGTACTGCCTGTGCCATTGCAAAACCGACCATCAAGAAGTAAGGCCTCTATGCCCCACTGCCTACCCCTAGTCGACCTTGGGAATCCATCTCCATGGATTACATGTCAGGCCTTCCCTCCACTAAGCATGGAAATGACTGTGTTTTTGTGGTCGTCGACAGGTTCTCGAAGATGGCCATTATGGCGGCCTGCAAGAAGAATATCACAGCAGAAGCCACTGCTAAACTCTTCTTTGAACGAGTGTGGGTGCACTTTGGGATCCCACAGTATATCATCTCAGATCAGGACAGTTGGTTCCTCAGTACATTTTGGTCGAGTCTCTGGCCAATGCTAGACACCAAATTCACTAAGTCCACAGCCTTCCATCCTCAAACTGATGGCCAGACAGAGGTTGTCAATAGGATGATTGTTCACATTCTGCGCATGTACAACTCAAAGAATCCACGCACATGGGATGAGAGCCTCCCCTATGTTCAGCACAACTACAACCGAGCTCTTCACAGCTCGACTGGCCACAACCCTTTTTAGGTGGGCTTGGGATTCCAGCCACTATGCCCCATTGATGTGGCCATGCCACTTGCAGCTACTCACACAAATTCGGCTCATGTCCAGTCCGAAACAGATAAGGCAACCAGCTTCATTGAGCACATCCAACATATTTTCCAGCAGGTCCATGACATTCTAGAGAAATCAAATGCCAAGTACAAGCAGCAACATGATCAACATCAGGTGCCACACAACTTTCAGGTGGGTGACAAAGTCTGGTTGCATTTGCAAAAGGAACGCCTTACTGGAGCCTATCAGAAACTAAGATCTCTCCGATATGGTCCTTACCCCATTACTAAGGCTGTGGGAGACAATGCATTTGAGCTTAGCATTCCCCCATTCCTTGGCTTGCACCCAGTGTTCAATGTGGACCGCCTTTGGCCATACTTTCCACCATTGCTAGACACGTCCGACATTGCAGAATAGCTCACACCCACAGAATTAAATCCAAATTGCATGAAACAAGCTGCAACTGATCGGATCATGGACACACAGATCAAGAACAATCACCAATAGAATATCCAACTGTATCGAGTTGTCAAAGCAGGCCAACTCCTTTACCAGGGCAAGTGGCTCACCAGGGACCAAGTTCAGCAAAAGTTTCCTCACCTCATGGAGGAACTCAATGCAATGGGGACCATTGCTTCCTAAGGGGGGAGGAATGATCCAGGTGGATATTGGTGGCCACCTACCAAGTCCACCTGGACCCCCACCATTGTTTCTCTCAGCATTTTCAGTTTCCTTAATTGTAGCACAACTTACTATTTTTACCAGTTTTTCGGGTCCTGAACTTCCGGAGCCATTTTGAGGCCCTAAATGATGTTTTTTTGGGAAATATAGGGGCAACATGGGTCCATAGGCTAATGTTTCCCTTCCCAAAGTGGTAGTGCTCAGATAGATCTTTCTAACAAGCTATTGTATGCGTCAAACAGAGATCGTATGCCAAAGTTACGACCCCGGGAAGTTGATGTACCAATTTACCCAAACAGGGCCCACAATTTGGCGTTTCATCTTCTAGGGTTAGGTTTTGGAATGTTAAGGGTTTTCCATTGTTTCTCAACAATAAACAGGCCTTAGAGCCTCATTGTAACATAGTTCAAAGGCATGTAGCCGCCACATCTCTTCTCAGAGATAAGCTACCATCGCCCTACCTGGTTTATTTCCATTACTGTTTGTAAGCATATTTCAGTGTTTTACATTAATGAAATGAAGTATTATTTCCACTGCATATCTGTGTTTATGGTTATCTCTGTAATTTGTTGCGTTCCTGTTTAAGTCCGGATCACCTGCATTGAAGGAGGTTTTTCACTTGTTGTTTTCAGTTTAATTTCTATTACTCTGTTTTCTACAAGTATGTTTTCTCTAATTTAGAATGATGTTTCATTTTAGTTTGTAACCAATAGTGTAAGGATAAAATCACAACTGTGCAACCTTTTTCTTATGAGATATTTTATGAAAAATGACTGACTGAAGATTGAAGTAATATGAATACATAGTTTCTTATTTTTTTGTTACTCATTTTTTAGCATAGAACTGTCAATCTCACCTTCTGTCCTCCCAAATTTTCATGGATTACAAAGTGAAGACCTTGAAACCTTCTTATTTGAATTTGAAGTCTTATGCAGAACTTACGATTATTTACAAGACTCTCAAAAACTCAAATTGTTTCCTTCAACATTGAAAGGAGCTACTTTAAAATGGTTCATGGGATTAGTCACTCAGTCTATTAGAATATGGAATGACATGAAGAAAGTTTTTTTGGACAGGTATTTGGATTATTGCATGCCTATCAATCACAAAGATGAAGTGTTCAAAATGATGCAAAGAGAGGATGGAATTTTGGAGGATTTAATTGAAAGATTCAACTATAACTTAGAAAGAGCAAAAATGGATAACTTAGATCAAGATACGTTAAAATATCTTTTATTAAAATCCATTAGGGATGAGTGGATAGATATCCTTAACATGATAGGAAAGGGAGATATCTCTCAACTCCCATTAAGTGACATTGGAGAATTATGTGTTGATCTCTCAAGAGGAAAGTCCAAAACTGGTAAAGGTCCAAGAGATCCTTCTCTTGTTAGAGTGAATATATCTGCAACTAGATAAGTGAGTAGGGCAGAAATTGGAAACATGCTTGATGAATTTAAAATAGATATTCTAGGGAGCCTTCGTGAACAGATAAACACCCTTAAGTTACAAAACAAGCAGAAATCCAAGACTGACACTTTGGCTATTTTTTGTCCCAAATGCAGAAAGAAGCACACTTTAAGAGAATGCCCTTTAGATGCAAAAAACATAGAGACTTGTGTGATTTGTTCAGAAAACCATGAGACCAAAAGTTGTCCTTCAATTCCTGGTCTTAAGGTTTTTTTTCAAGAGGAAACAATTTCAAATCCAATAGAATCTCTTTGCTTTGCCTCTAGAAGACCTTGGTAGGGGCAACAAAACCAAGGTTTTAACAACCAAATGTATATGCAGCCCCCTCCAAATTGGAATTCTTGGCAGCAACCTTGGCCTCAATCTCAAACTCAACCTTGGGCTCAAGGAATGCAGAATCCTTATGGAAGATTCTCTCCATACTATCAATATCCCCCATCATATCCAAACTATCCTCCCCAACAAATTCCTCAAGAAAATCAATAGCCCCAACTTCAAAACCAAAACCCTCAACTTTCACTGCCATTTCCACAGAGACCAAACTAGTTACCTGCCCAACCATTACAAAACCCCAACAATAAAAATTCTCAAAATACCTATATGGTGGAAGGACAACAATTTCCAACTTATATGATCACTCCATTAGATCTCAATGATGTCCAACTGAGATCTGGTAGGATATTAGAAAAGAAAAAACCTTCCGTAGTTATTCAAGAACAAGATAATTTTGAGGAAGATTCTCTACAACAAAATAAAAGTTTTGAAGGAATATCTCAAAACTAGAATATTGAAAATGAAAAACAGAAAGAACCAATAAACTCAACTCCTATCATAGAGCAAAAACGAGTATCCACTTCTACATCTTCTTTTCTAAAAATGTTACATGTCAACAGAGGGGTAGAAAAGCATATTATGTTGCCTAATTATGATTTTCTAGATGAATTGAAAAATGTCTATATCAAAATCCCATTGTTACAAGCCCTTAAGGAGATCCCAATTCTAGCTAAAATGATAAAGGAGTTGAGCATGAAGAAACCAGGAAGAAAAACAAAAGAAGTAAAAAGAATTCATCTAGTAGGAAAAATATCAGACATAGTGATGGGAAAAATTTCCATACAAAAATATGTGGATCTAGGAAGTACATTTGTAAAAACACATATCAATGGAGTTGAAATTCCAAATACACTGATTGATTTAGGAGCAACAATAAACATCATGAGCAAACAAACCATGGAACATCTCAAACTTCCCAATCTTCTTTATACACCTACATTACTGTAGTTGGCAGATAGATCCGTAATCAAACTAGATGGTGTATTAGAAGATATTTCAGTGTCCTTGGACTCTTGGGAGTACCCTGTTGATTTTATGATTTTAACCCCAAAGAGATATCTATGGGGGCATCCACTTATCTTAGGAAGACCTTGGCTGGCTACAACTGATGCTTTCATTAGCTGTAGAGTTGGTGATATGTATATCTCTGATGGTAATTCAACTAATAAATTCACTCTATATCCTCCAGCAATAACAATCACAGAGATAGATGACAAAGAATGGATTGATGATGAAAATGATATTCAACCTCTCTTTATTATTTCAACCATTAGTGAAGATAGTCAAATCTTAAATACAATGGAAAATTTTGAATCATCTCCAGAATATGAACATGATCAATTTCAAGAAAAATCCAATATTGAATATTTGTCATCTAGACAGATGTCTCTTTATTCTATGGAAGAATTTGGTAGCTCTACAGTTGAAACCTTTCCAGGGAAAACATTGAACATAAACAATAACTTGGAAAAATTACAACAGGAAAAGCTAATCAAAACTTTACAACAACATTCTTCTGCATATGCATGGGAATACATTGACATGAAAGGAATTAGTCCTAAGACTTGTATACATCACATCTACATTGAGGAAAATTGTAAACCTATCAGACAACCTCAAAGAAGGATGAATCCAAATCTTAGGGAAATTGTGAAAGAAGAGTTGCAAAAATTGCTGAAGGTAAACTTCATTTACCCAATTTCAGACATCCAGTGGGTTTCTACTCTATTGATTGTTCCTAAAAATAATGGTAAATGGAGGGTATGTATTTATTATCAAGAATTGAATAAAGCTACCCTGAAAGATCATTTTCCTTTGCCTTTTATAGATCAAGTGTTAGATACATTAGCAGGTAAAAAGTATTTCTAATTTTTGGATGGTTTTAGTGGTTATAATCAGATTTAGGTAGCACCTGAAGATCAAGATAAAACCACATTCAGCTGCCCATGGGGAATTTATGCCTACCAATTACTCCCTTTTGGATTGTGCAATGCACCTGCAACATTCCAAAGAGTAGTACTAGGAATTTTTTGTGATCTAATACATGATTTTGTAGAGGTGTATATGGATGACTTTACAGTTTATGGGAATACATTTGAAGAAGCTTTAGAAAAATTGGAAAAAGTTATTAAAAGATGTAAAGAAGTAAACCTTTCACTAAGCCATGAAAAATGTTTTATGATGTTTACAGAAGGGGTTGCTTTAGGACATCACATTTTAGGAGATGGAATTAAGGTTGATAAATCTAAAGTTGAAGTCATCTCTAAATTATTAATTCCAAGTTGTCAAAAGGATGTTAGAAGTTTTCTAGGATTCACAGGATACTATAGAAGGTTTATAGGAAATTTCACTAAACTAGCATCCCCACTCTTCAAATTACTTACCAAAGATTGTGAATTCAATTGGAATTCTGACTACCAGTTGGCATTTGAGACTTTAGAAGCGAAAATTTCTGAGGCACCCATCTTAAGAGGTCCAAATTGGAAACTACCTTTTCATATTTCAACAGATTCTTCAGATACAACTTTGGGAGTTGTATTAGGACAAAAAGATTTGATCCCTTATGCCATCTATTACACAAGCAAGAATTTGACTCCCATTGAGTTAAATTACACTGTAATTGAAAATGAATTCTTAGTCGTTGTTAATGTTATCAATAAGTTTAGACATTACATAAAGAGGATATGAAACCTTTCTTTCATACAGATCACTCTGCAATTAGGTAATTAATGAATAAACCTATTACTAATGGTAGAGTTACAAGATGGTTATTACTCCTGCAAGAATTCAACCTCACTGATCTAGATAGACCTGGAAAACAAAACACAGTCGCTGATTTCTTGTCTAGAATTCAAAATATCAAAGATGACACTCCAGTTGAAGATAAATTTCCTGGTGAATATCTTTTTGCAGTAACTACTCAAACCCCTTGGTTTGCAAATATTGCTAATTACTTAGTCACAGGAAAATTACCTTCACATTTGTTTCCCAAAGAGAAAGGAAAGATCATTCAAACAAGTGCAAATTACTCATGGATTACTAATAAATTGTATAAAACAGGTCCAGATCTCATGATCAGAAGATGTGTTCGAGAAGATGAAATGCCTGAAATACTTAAGGCATGTCATGATGAACCTTGTGTTGGACACTTTGCTGACAAGAGGAGAACCTATAAAATCCTTCATTTAGGATATTATTGGCCCTCCATCTTTAAAGATGCCAAAGAATATATCAAAAGGTGTGACTGCTGCCAAAGGGTAGGGAAACCTGCTCCTTCAGATGAAATGCCACTACAAAATTAGGTACTCATTGAACCTTTTGAAAAATGGGCCTTGGATTTTGTTGGACCAATTAATGCTCCATCTAAAAAAAATAAGTATATTTTGGTATGCACCAATTATGTCACCAAATGGGTAGAGGCTAAAGCATTACCTTTTTCTAATGAAAAATATGTAGTTAATTTTCTTTTTAAGGACATCTTCACTTGTTTTGGTGTTCCAAGAGAAATTGTGACAGATCAAGGATCTCAATTTACATCTAAAATGGTGGAGAGACTTGGGGAATATTACAAGATAAAACATAGAAAGTCTACTCCTTACCATCAACAAGCAAATGATCAAGTTGAATCTACCAATAAGGTGATTGATGGAATTCTCATTAAGACTATACATCTACACAGAAGAGATTGGGCAGAAAGGCTTCCTGAAGCCTTATGGGCCTACAGAACTACATGGAGAAACACAACAGGACATACTCCCTATGAGCTTGTTTATGGAAAGCAAGTCTTGTTCCCTATAGAGTTTCACATTAGAACCTTCAATATGGTAGTCCAATTGGGACTAGATTTATAAGAAGCACAGAAACATAGATTGGCGCAACTCAATGAGCTTGATGAAATCAGGTAAGATGCAGTTTAAAGAACCAGTTTAGTCCAACAACAAGTGGATAAATGACATGATAAGTATATCAAGGAGAAGAAGTTTCAAGCAGGGGATTGGGCACTTTTGTTCGACTCAAAATTCAATATTTTCAAGCAAAGTTTCAAACTCATTGGCTTGGGCAATATGATATTGAAGAAGTCTTTAATAATGGAGCAGTGAGAATAAGGACAATAGATGAAAGAAAGGTACCTCTTCTTGTGAATGGTCATCCATTAAAGATATATCATAAGCCAATTTCAAGAGGTGATTTTGCCAGAATTTTCCAAGATAACACTGAAATGAAGTTGGTGAAGAAGAATTCTTCTTCTCCACTAACTTACTTTTTCTTGTATATATATATATATATATATATATATATATATATATATATATATATATATATATATATATATATATATATATATATATATATATATATATATATATATAGTATAAGTATGAAGACCAATTGTTCATTGGCATACTTATACAAGAAATATAGGGTGAAAATCAGAGATTTCTGACATCCTATATTTCCTATTTTCTTTCTGTAATAAGTAGTGACATAAAGCTACATTCATTTGTAGTTCCTAATATGCAAATTCATTTCATCCCACTTCACTTTCATTCCCTTTCACTGTTATATTCCATTTCCATTTCATTTCACATTCATGTTCCATAGCCATACTTCATCTTTATCATATTCTCCAGCTAATTACATTCCGCAGCTAATTTGATTCTGCAGCCATATCTCATTCTGCAACTCTATTCCAAACAAACGATGATTGTAGGGAATTGAAGAATCTTGTTTTTGAAGACTGATATGCTAAAAAGGGTATCTGCAGATCAACATCAAAGGAAATAACAAACGAAAAGGTTAAGTTATAAGAGGTGAAGTGTAAAAAATTATTTTAAATAGCAAGGTTAGAGAATAAGGCATGTATAATATGGGAATTCATATGTTTCCTTGGCAAATCATCATTTGATTTGATTGTAATCTCCATCGTATTGCATATTTTCCACATCCTCCATATTTTGTCACATAGCGGTCCATAATTAACTCCCTCATTGTTTTTAATAGTCATGACTACGACGTGACATACTTGTCCACGTTTCTCCAAAACCCTTACCATCTACTTATTTTCATGCGAACCCGCAATTCCTTTCATCATATTCGAAGTCAGTCCATTTCATAAACCAGGAAGGGTAATTCTAAAGGTTGAGGAACTCTGCATAGTAGAAGACATGGGGCTCATTGTCAGATTAGAACCAGTAGGAGCCAAGTATATGGAAGGATACCCACAACTCCAGGAAATGTTGCAGAAGGTTGGATGGCTCAAATTCATTGAGAAAGTTGATGGTTTTCATAAGGAGATCATGAAATACTTTGCTAGAACTTTTGATGGCACAAAGGTACAAATTGGAGATATTAATTTTACAGTAACTGAGTCATTTATAACCGAGGCTACATAACTTCCAAGGCATGGTGAAATATGGTTCAAAAACAAGGAATTCCATAGTGAATCATGGAAATTAATACTCAGAAACCCAGGTGTGGATGTCTCTATTTTTAGAAAAGGAATTCCCATTTTAGCTCTTAAAAGTAAGTGGAGGAACATGCTTTTGATATTACATAAATTTATCACCTGTGAAGAAAGATTCGGTTGCATGTATGTCTACCATGTCCGTTTACTGATAAATTTCCTAGAAAACGGAGAAATCAATCTTCCTTTCTTTCTGCTAAATAGTTTAAGAAGGATGGCCTCAAATGTGCAAAAGAAAATAGAGTTCATAGATACAACCATGTATCATCATGGGTTGATAAAGGTACTGATTGAGTTTCATTTAAAAGGCATAGGAGATACCTGGGAGAATTTCCTCATTAGAAACCATTTCCAAGAAGCACCAGAGTCACCTAAAGAAGATAATGTTAGAAGAAGCAGAAGAAAGAAGACTGGAATAACTATTAAAGATAGACCTGAGTCTTCATTACAAAAATATGATGAAAAATTAATCTCTGAAGAACTAACAGAAATCAGGAAGCAAATCAGGGCAAGAGGAAAAATAAGAAAGGAGAAAAAGTTCACAGAGGAGGAGAATGTAAGTCATCCACAACCTAGAAGAAGCTCTAGACTCCGAGGTTTGATAAAGAAAACATCGTCAAAAGGGACAAAGTTCATAAAATTAGAAGAAAACCCCATAAACTTCTCCTCTTAACATCCCTTCTACACACAGTCCTCAAAATTCTCTTGATCATCATTTTGAAGGTAGCCCAAGCAGAAGATCTCCAGGCATAGACCCAGTGCAATAACAAATATATGATTATATAGAATCAATGGATAAGAGAAGTGCCTCAATGAACCCAGAACCTTCTTTCAATCCAAAAGAACCTCTAATTGACTCTCTCAAACAAGAAATTTATGAATTAGAGATATTGAATAGAGATATCAAATAGGAGAATGAAACCTTGAAGGAACAAAATGAATTGACCAAGGCAATTCATGATAATACCATTCTACATCGAGGACTGTGGTATAAGAAAAAAAGGAAGTTGAAAAGAAAGAATAAGATTCTGAACAGAACAACCATTAACCTCAAGTACGGGCTTCTTATGAGAAAACCCAGAATGACAGTCACTTCAAAGAAAAGAAAAAGAAGAAAATTGGATGTACTAGCATAGGTGTTTGAGCATATGCATTAGAGAAGAAGAACTCACATTTTTTGCAAATTGCATGAGGACATGGAATGATTTTGCAGTGGGGGTATGTTGAACCTTAGAATTACCTTCCCCTTAACATTTGTTCTCACCTTTTTCTCTCATTTTCTCATAACACTACAGGTCCAATAAATGATAAATGCTAGGTTTTGTCTTAGGAAAGCATTAAAATGATCTCCATATTATATTTCCATGTTCTTTATATTTTAATAGATTTTTGTAAATTAGCTACAGAACACAACCTATTCTACAACTAACTGTGGGTTCTGTAGCTACTCTCATGGTTTGGCAGGTTATAGGTGTCAAATGAGAACTAGGCCACATGGGCATTTCCAGAATCATCTCCAAATGGATGCTATCCTATTCACTCGGCCCAGATCGACAGAAAAGCAGGCCTAAAGTCATGGCCAAAGATGGAGTCAAATACATTATCTAGAAGCAATAGGACTCTTGATTTTCTCTTTCATAGCTAATCAAGAGTTTAACAGTTCTGTTGAGGAGTTAATTCGGATTAAGCCACCTGTAGCTGATTAGAAGTTAAGCAGTTAATTCGAATTAAGCCACCTGTTGCTGATCAGAAGTTAAATAGACCTATTACAGTTCAAATTAAGCCACTTGTAGCAAGTTTTTCTTATAAACAGTCATGATATATTCGAATTAGCCACCTGTAGCAAGATTTTCTCTTAGACAGTTATGTTATTTTCCTATAAATATCGGTTGCATAAAACTGAGAAGTAGTTTGAAGCTAGAAGGAATTACAGGCTTTTTGTTAATACTCTATAATTAGACTTCGTTTTGTTCATAACACAAACTTCGTTTTGTCAATGGTGGTTTAAAAGTGCATCTTTAGCTAGCTAGCATTCAACGACATCAGTTGCAAAGGGCCCCTGCGTTGAAGGAGGTTTTTCACTTGTTGTTTTCAGTTTAATTTATATTACTCTGTTTTCTACAAGTCTGTTTTCTCTAATTTAGAATGATGTTTCATTTCAGTTTGTAACCAATAGTGTAAGGATAAAATCACAACTGTGCAGCCTTGTTCTTCTGATATATTTTATGAAAAATGACCGAATGAAGATTGAAGTAATAAGAATACACAATTGCTTAGTTTCTTACTTTTTTGTTACTCATTTTTTAGCATAGAACTGTCAATTAGCTGTATTAATAGATGTTCTCAAAACAATTTTAAAATGATGATAATTCTAACTTAAATGGTTAAATATCTAATTCATGTTGTGATTGAGTTTACTCAATACATTGTTAGTTTTACATGCTTTTATCTTTTCTTTTCTGCTTTCAGGTCCTTAGTTGCATCACTTGACATTCCAAAAAATCATTTCTAGGAGATTGATTCCATCATATTCCAATATTGAATGGTTGAATGGTTAAATGAATGCAATTACTGAATTACCTTTTGCATCAATATCACTTTTGGTTTTAAGAATTAGATCCACAGATTAGGGCTAATGGTAGGATAAGATAGATGCTCTATTTTTCTTCTTATTAGGTTCTAACTAGTTAAAACAGTTCTTGGTCCATTTTTAGGAGATTAGGCTAACGTAGGAACCTTTCCTTTCTTTCGAAATTTGTTAGATCCATTTAAATATCTCATAGATTGTATATTCTTAGACATCAAAGAATAGAAACCCCCAAAACAAACATAAAAATACAAAACAAATAAGTAAGAGAAAGGTTAACTAAGCACATATAGTGCATCACACTTCATCAGTCTACAAACCTTGGTTGATAATTCATGTAAGCAATTTAGGACACTAAATTGACTAAACACTCGGCTCTGTGCTGACTCCTAAATCTTTCTTGTCTTCTTCCTCTTGGTAGTCGCATAGTTCGCTCCACTCTTCTTCATCTGGGATTTTAACTTAATTCATCTCGTGGTATATATCACCTGTTTCTATGTACCGTGCAAAAGTGGGCTTCACTGTGAAAATGTGTTTCAATTCATGTTCAATGAAAATTGGATTGCTGATAACATCCAGCATTGCTTTTCCTGTTATGTTGCCTTTGATATTGGAGAGATTGACAACATCCTTTGCTATGTCTTTTAGCCTCTTGACATAATCTTCTTTGGTCATGAGTTTATCATTAATGACAAATAGAGAAGGGAGACATTTTTGTGTCAAAGGTTCAATTCTATTGAAAAATCTATTTACTATTAGTTCCAAATTCTGGCATTTCTGCTCAAGCTATATAGTAAAGTTCTTTTTTGTCAATACCTTATTCACCTATAGGATAGTTTATGTTCTGTCTGCTTACTCCCAACTCTTCTAGCTCATACCTGTTCTTTGAGTTTAGAAATTTGATGATTCTGTTGGCTATTGCGAACATGTCTCCCAGCTCTAGGTCAGTGGTTGAAATAGCCTCTTTAGCTTTTTCAACTAGCTCCTTCTGCTCAAATATGATTTGGATGTTGGGCCAAATCTCATTCATACCATTAATGATATTGTTCCAGATGATTTCTTTTACCCTTCCCAGAGTGTTTCCAATTGATGGCTCCTTTTCAAATTTCTGCAATTTTTCAATTAATGTTTGTGCTCTCTGCGTTTCTACTGAATGTGCACTCTCAGATCTTTTAATTTGGTCCTGAAAATCATTGAATTGAGTTTCCAATCTCTTGATTTCTTCTGTCTGAAGGTTGATGATCTCCATAGATTTGGTTAGTTCTTCTGCATGGCTTCCTATCCCTATAGTGGTAGTTGTTGGAGTAGTTGTGGGCATAGTTGTAAGAGGGACAACCTCCATAGTGATGGTGGTCAACTGTGCTACTTTCTCCTTTTCCTGTACCATCTTCTCCATTTCTATTTCCATCTGTTTTATTTTGGGTGGCTTTCCATTATCAGTTTCATCATTTCTACCTTTTGACTCTCCGTTTCCTCTATTTCTTTAGTCAAGGGATCTTGTGTTGCAGGAATTTTGAGTTGTTTTCTCAAGGCTGCTATATCAACCTCCTTATTTTTAATAATCTCTTCTACTGCTTTCACATCTGATGGATCATACCCAATTTTCACCACTATATCTTCCAAGGACTTAATTTTGTTATCTTTTGATTGAGATGAAATATTTCCCATCTTCAGCTGAAATTGGGCATTTGATAAAGCCACTTGCATTTTAAACAAATTCATAGAGGTACTTGTTAGAGTGGAGGAGATCATCCCACCTATTTGCTTATGCATTTCCAGCTGATCAAAAGGATGAACATTTGTGGCATCAAACTCAAAGGAAGCCTGTTTATAACCAGCTAGAGTTTTAGGTTCTATTGTTTGTGCCTCAAGGAATTCCATATGCATTTTCCCTTTCTATGAATCGAAAGTTGATAGAAGTCTGCCTTGGGGGGTAGAAATTTGTTTCCAAAACTGAGCATAAGTACTCTTTTTCAACATTTCATTTCTAATCTTTATCTCTATGAAAGTATCAAAAATGGTCTCCTCCTTTTCTCTTGTTACAATGGTAGATGTAGAAATTTGAAAAGTTTGTTGCCTTTCTAAGATTGGAGTTGTAGGAAAAAATTGACCTCATGCTGGAGATGAATCAGGAATATCATTAAGGTTAATAACTGTTTGTTGTGGTGATTCTTTACCTAGGTCCATGTCCATACACATCTTTTCCGTTTTCCTAAATTTCAGCTTGAACTCCTTTATAGAAGTATTAGTCCCTAGTGTCTGATCTTCTATCGGTCTTTTCCCAGTTGCTTCTTTTTCTTGTTCTTTGCCCTTGTCTGGTCTATCCTTTGTACTCTACCTTTATTGCTGCCTAGGAGTCTGTGCACTTGAAGATGAAAGTATATGTTCCTCAGCCTCTAGCAAGGTTTCAGGCATCCACTCTGTCTAGTTCATGAATTTTTCTATTTCAAGCCTGTGAGTGTGAATATAAGGTGTTGATTTGTTTTCCACCCTTTTCTTGGAGATGATACTCCATGGGTCATAGGACCATGTGAAGCTGTGGGTCAAATTCATTTCTTTCAACTTCTTATCAACCTCCTCGCCTATTGCCCTGCTGTTGCAAATAAATGGACCAATCTGGGATTTGATCCTAAATTGAGATTTCTTCTTTGTTGCTACAAAGTGCACTTCATCTGCATTGATCATCTGCCTGATATACTCTAGTGCAAAGATCCTCATGGGGAGGAACTTTGGCATCTTGTAAGGGGCCAATTCACATCCATATATCCTTAATTCTGTGTAATTTTGGTACAAATACCAATCTCCTATTCTAGCTTGGTCGGTCAGCTGCATAATTCTTTTAATTTCTTCACTGATTCTGGGTTCTGTTGTACCACTGAGGAGGCTCATAGCTGGATGGACAAACATCTCTATGAATGTTTTCTATGTGAAGTCCCTTTGATCCTTCATCACCAAGGTTGTCCAGAAGATGACAGACTGAGGTTCACCTTCTTCATTTAGCTTGCTCATCACAAACTGAAACATGTCTTCCTGAAAATTAACAAACATACAAACCAATACTGAAGAATACTGAAACACTTCTTTTACAGTAAAATTTATGAATTGTTCATGGATGGCATCTGCCAGGAATTGACTAAAATTAAACAAGATAGAGGGCTTTGACTCTGATGACAATATGGATAGGAAACCTATTATGGCTTCATCAAGCCACTGATCTGAATAATACCCTAGAAGATATGAAAGCACAGTGACTATATGCCTGGTTCTATCAGGGAAAATAGAGCATGGATATGGAGGATTTTTGCTAGGCAGTGGGGTCTGTTCAATCATGAATAGTTCCAAGGTTTTAGCTCTTTTAGCAAAGTCTAACCTCTGGTACATTTCACTGAGGATTTCATGGGAAAAAGGAGTGGTTCCTTCAATGATAGGAGCTTGCATCATTTTCATTATGGATTTAGCATCAATGGTGAACAATATTTCTCCTGCAGGGGCTATTACTGCTCTTTGCTGTGGGCTATAGCAGGACTGGCATTTTCTGATCAATTATGGGTAGCTATGGGTTTTGGGAAAATTGTAGAAAGGAAAATTTGTATCCTAGAGCCCTATATCATCCATTTCATCAACGAATTTGTCCTCCCACCAATAATAGATGTCGAAGAGATCAAATTCTGACATTGTTTCATGTATCTTGAAGTCTCTATCTACAAGTGGAATATGGTCCAAGTCCACTGGTGGCTACACCATTGGATTGAACAACTCCTGTTCTTTCTTCTTCAGTGGCATGGCTATCTTCTAAAAATTTTAAACCTAGATTGTCTTTGGATTTGCAGGTGAATTGCAATTAGGAAAAGGAATGAGAAGAAAAGGGAACTCGGACAGGGAAAACATAAAGGGAATGAGCAGAAAACAGGATTCAAGAAGGGGAATTCTTGCTAAACGTAGACAAATGTAACTTTTTGCTGCCGAGTTGATAATTCACCGGGTCAACTATTGCTCTGTGTATGTCTCAACAAATCTTCACTTCACCTGTAAGCAAACATGACATATTGAAACTCTGTAAATGGGTGAGAGATGATGTGTTTGTGATTTCTGCAAAGTTCCCATTGAAGTGGCATGAAATGGCGAGGGTCCTTTGGCTAACGGTCCAGCGAATTGAATGTGCAACAATATAGCGTAGGAATAGAGGTGATAGGTGGATGGGATGGAGTTGTGAACGGTCATGACAGATGGGTGGTTTGTTTGAGAGTGGAAACCACTTTTCGTAGGGCCTATGGAGTGGAAAGAAAAATTGGTGAGGGGGGGTGAAAAATTATGATAGTGCGGCATGTAGGTGGAGGGAAACCACTTATTTTGAACCCCCCTGGCATTAATGTTCAGAGGGTGAGGTGGGGGTTGGGGGCGAAAAATCTTATGGGTCATTGGATCGACCATTGAGTGTGGGATTTGATGGAAGGTGCGAGGTGGATAATCAAGGATATGACAGGCACGTGGGTGATGGGAATTGGAAAAGAAATGAAATGGGGGCAGAGTATGGAATAAAGTTAGTAGTATGTTATTAGACCCCTATCCTTTATTAATTTATTTTTTCCACATTAGGGAAAACACATGAAATATAGAATAAAGCATTTAAAAGGAATTTTTCATGTCCTTTTCCCCTTTATTATTCTTTCAATCTACCTACCCTTTGTTTCTAATCTAACATTTTTTCTTTTGCAGGGTGCATTTAGACTTGCAGACCCTTTTTCGCTTTCTCTTCTTTTTTTTTCTAACCTACTCTATCACTTATCTCTCGTATTGGTGATTGAACAGTTGAACCAACTTCATTTCTACCTAGCTACTGATTTTCCAAGCTTAAACTGTTTGGCAGATCTTTATTTTCTACCCTATCAACATAAATTGAAATTTGTTCAATCATGCTTAGACTGTATGAATTGAACAATATTTGGGGTTTTATTTTCTTTCCATTTTTTTTCTCTTTTGTTGTTTTCCTTCCTTTTTTAAATACCTTTTTTTTTTTGAAATCAATTGAATATTGAAATCTATGAACAATATGAAATATGAAAAATGTGAGATACTCAATCACCTTGAGATCCTATAAATTATAGGACCCTAACAAATGACTCATTTCAGTGAAATACAATGTTATCTTGCAGAGCTTGATGAATGATGTATTTCAACATGTGAGAATTGCAGTGTTTAATACATTAATTCTAAAGGAACATAAGAGAATATGTAGAAAAATACAATGAGCTTAAGATAAATACCGTGTATGATGTTGAGAGACAATGTATGACATCATCATGCTAGACATTGGAATGATGATTGCCTGTTCGTTTTGTCTATCATTGCTCATACTTGTGATTACTGGCATGACTGACTTCTTTGGCATTAACATTCCAATACTTGAAGGTTGTTAATAGAGAGACAAACGATCATTCTTGGAGTTGATTAACATGCTCCATCTCAAAACCAACGGTATTACAGAAACAAGAACTATTAGCACTTGCTTCCTAATGTAACTATATAGCATTTCCCTATCTTTTCTGGCCTACTTATATTACAATTTCTAAAGGAAATTCCAAACAGATTCACATACTTGATCTCTTTCGTTTCAGTAAAGAATGAAAATTTTAGGCAAAGGTTAGAATAAATGTTCAAATTTTAAATTAATATATTTATGAGAGATGGAATTGTTTTAGTTTTTAATAAAAATAGTAAAACATATTTAGGTCTATGGTATATATTTTTCAATGATTTCGTCATTTTCTGCATCTAGTTTATGTGTTATATATAATAAATATAACATAATTTTTAATTTTAATTATTAAGTTTTTTTACTAGAAGTTGGAATATTAATCTTTTTCTTAATTACAAATTTTGCTGGGACTATGTAAAATTAAAAATATCTTATTTTTATGGTGGTATCTATATCAATGGATGGAAATCTCACCAATAATTTTCTTGCATTACTAAAACATATGTTTTAAATATTTCTAAATTATGTAATTTACAAAAACTTATTATAAATTTACTATGCCATTTGTTAATTGCTACCTATAAGAATTGACAAGAAGTGGAATGATTAAACAAATGTTTTAAAAGACACCTATCAAAGTGGTGGGAAGTGGAGTTACTATACCTCAATGGGCCTATTTATGGATATAAGCCACATATCATAATGATGTGCATTGGAATTACTATGCCTAAAGTAGCAAAACCACATTAATAAAGGGGGTTGACATAACCCAATAGGAATATGTCAATTATGTCATGATAAATAAAATTTAATGAGAAGTAATCAAAATTTTCAATTCTTGTTGAGTATTTTTCATTTTATTTCATTGTCTTTGAGAGTATTAGGTAAATTATTGCCAAAAATGTATAATTTTCAACTTTCGTTGCATAAGAATAAAAGAAGCTTCATTTTCATGGTGTTTGAATATATGTTTAACCAACTTTACAGTAATTTTTTTTTATTATTAACAATATATTTTAGTTAATTACTATCTCATCACAATTGGAGATTAAGGTTGATCAAAATTACATCTCAAATCTAACCAGTCTAATAGTGGTATGCTTATATTTATCACATGTTTTATATATGAAACTTATGCTCTAGTATCCAATAACAACTTTTGAAAAAAATTAATCCACTCGACATAAACAAAAGTTAATGATCAATAAATCTAAGCTTGGCTCTTTATTAAATTATTTCCTTCCATTTTAGTTCAATAAAAAATAAGCTCTATTAGCTTCCACACTGAGTACAATATTCCTAAAATATCTATTGAGGGATGCATTGGCAGCCTCTGGCCTTCCCATAGAGGAGGACATTGTGAGGAATATTAAATGTGTCTCTTGATGATCACATAGGAGACCTCACTATCATGT
Source organism: Pinus tabuliformis (assembly GCA_031772625.1). Lineage (NCBI taxonomy): Eukaryota > Viridiplantae > Streptophyta > Pinopsida > Pinales > Pinaceae > Pinus > Pinus tabuliformis. The sequence goes on from CM062816.1 coordinate 1,593,630,171, forward strand.
AAGCTTGTTGACACCAGAATTAGCACACCCATGTTTTTGACCTCAAGTTCCACATTCCTATGTTATCAAATGTTAAAAGAATAAATTCCATGACTATGATACACCTATATTGAAACAAAACAACACAACAGTCATTTTATTAGGTGTAGTGGTAATGGTGATAAAAAGTGAGATATTTCCATTCTCAAAATGGTAAACTTAACTTTCATGATACATTTTGAGCAGCTATAAGAATGTACATAAAAAATGAGGGAGACAATTTATTTTCGAATCATCGAAGAGATTGTATGCATTCCTACTTGCAACTATCCATGTACCACCCTCCATTCTATAGATGAAATGAAAATGAAATCAATTAAGCAAAACATGTCTATAGAATTCTTATTTTGGAGAAAAATACCACAACCCTAGCTTAACCAGAACCATGAATCCAACAAACCATTGTTAAGAGAGAAACAAATTTTGGCAATGAAACTTCATGCATTGGAAATTAGAACTAACCCCACTATAAAGAAAGAATAAATAAGTAATATACATCCAAATACCATGACTAGATAGTGTTTTCATCGTTCATGAGAATAATATTAATGAAGTGCGACAGACAACACAAGAAACTTCCATTGTCAAGACTATCAGAAATGTCTCCAAAGGTGTACACTTTGCTGATGTTATAGTAATCTGCAAGTTGCACTGATATGTTTGGATGTACAAAGGAGACATGATATATCCCTATAATACTAGTGTAGCACCCATATTGTTATTGTTGTGCCTAATATAATTCCACTATTGTTATTTTTGAGCCCTTAAATTATTTTTGTTATGTAAGCCCTAATTATATTTTTCCCCTTTAGACTCCTATATATACCAAGGAGTGTGAAAATTCCTTGAATACAATTAACTAGACATTTTTCTCCTAACCGAAAGCAATTTATTTATCTTCTGTTAATTAGTAATGAAAAATAGTGAATAATTCACAATTGCATTCTTCATCATAAAAATTCTATGGAAATTTAAAATGTGGAACTCAGAAATAGATGCACACACATAATAAAATGACACTCTTATTTTTGTACAATTATCCCTAGAAAAACCAGTGCAACACATGAGGTTTTTATTATTATGTAGCAAATGTAGAGAATTACAACTATTAGGAATTCTAATATAGCTCCGGAAATTTATCTCCTCTAGAAATATATTTGGAAAATCCTTTTCCCTCACATCTATTCAATGTGGCCTTCTTTGGGAAACTCACACCTCCTTGGAAATTCAGATTACCTAACTCAGTGTGCGCACTACTACCACTAGAAAAACTCATTATTCCCTGGAACCACCTGTAGTTGAGTCATCTTGCTACCTTTTTCCTTGAGAAACAATTTGGTCTTCCTTTCAAGACTAGGTCTAGGAGCTAGCAACTGAATCAATCTTCCTTCTGGTAACTCACAATGCAGAATGTGTTCTCCTCTGCTCGATAATTCAACCTCCTTTCTTGAATCTAGATCATTGGAAAACCTCCTGAGAATTTATCTAGAACTTCTCACTGTTGCAAACCCTTCTACTGTCTCTCCCATAGCTTCAATTGTATCATTGTTGAATGCTGCAAGCTAGGTAAGTGGAACTGTTGTGCTCATAATTGATATTCTCGATGCCTCTTCTCCAAGACCTCGAATTGCTCTTATAACCTTTTTTTGGACCTTCAATGGCCAAGATCTAATCCCAATCAAAGGCTTAAATCACTTTGACTCTATCAATAGAAGTCTCTAGAGAAAAATTGAATTACCTTAATTAATTAACTTTTATTTACCACTTTTCCTAAGTTAGACTTAGGACATATTTTAATTATGGAAATTTAATTTAATTTAGATGCTTCCCAAGATTATCTCATGAAAACATTTCTGGGTTTTGGAGATATCATGTTCTTTAGCCTCTTAGCATCATCTGAAACTAGAATGTCTATCCGCTGCTACCAAATCAATCAAAAAATAGCACTCCCTCTTAGCGAGGAAGGTGTTCTCCACTATACCCATATGTTCTCTAAAGTAGGCAAACTTAGCTCATGAGTTTATCAGTCACCTACTGCTCTATGGGAACATTTTGTAGTGGAACTGATCCATGCTATTGATTTATAACATTTGTGATACCTCCTTTCTTCACATCTTCAACATGAACTAACTCCCTATCACTGGAAATCATTATGAAGGAAATAGTTATTATCCGCCATGATACTGCGCATACTTTGATTCTACTACTGACTCTATAGCTGAATCAATCTGATCTCACACTATTGATGCACTAGAGTTTCCTCTGCATTGTTTCTATCACAACATGATTGTGGTAACAACTAGAATAGTGAGTCTCAATCTCTCTTTGAATAAGACTGAGAAATATATTAGCTGGAAACCCTCTCATCGAGTCTCTCTCTCACTGGAATAGTGCCTGCACTCCGAAGTTGGCCAATTCACAGTACCACTTGTGTCACTGCAACAAGCTTTGCAACTATTTCTCTAATATTTAACTATGCTACACTGGCTCTGCTATTGTCTCCCAAGTATCTGACTACAACTACCTTTGCTACGATCTATATGACTCTGTCCTGCTGAAAATAAACTCATGTACTTCCCATATCATGATTGCTCATCCTACTTTACTACTGTGAAATCCCATAGGAAAGGTACTAATCCATGTGAAGAATACATAACAATTGGATCAGATCTACTAATTAAGCATTCCATGGTTAGATCTATATCTCCTGCTTCTTTTCCCATGGACCCTGCTCATCCTAGCACACTGGAATATCACACTCCTCTTCCTAAGTCTAGTGTTGCTTCATCTCCTTTCGAGCACTATTATTTATGGGAACCCTGCTTCATCTTTCCCTTTCCCACAAGGGAAAAGTTTCCCTCCTTAGTGAAATTCACACTCCTGCCAGCAACTTGCACTGACAATTAGAAATATGTACATCCCAAGTGGAACTTGCACTACCACATGAAAAATGTTTCCACAAATATTTCCTCCTCTTTCAACTAGATTGAGAAAATCACTCTTCCTCCGACACCTGTCACCAGCAACTGAAACATTATTCATCTCTTGAAAACTGTGAAAATTTGGGAAACTCAAATAAACTAGAGATCTCTCACTCCTCCAACTAATCAATTGATTTGGAAACCCTAGGTCTCCTATGTGAAAACAAACTCAGCCTCCTACTGCAAACTCACACCCCTCTGCAACTCACACTAGATCCTACAACTTGCACTGCTCAATGAGAAATGCTCCTGGAAATTAATTCTGGTGTAAATTCTAGCCCCCTCTATCTCTCAAGTTATTCACACCTCCTCCAAAAAATAGATCCAGTGACTGGAAATGAAATTATTTCTTCAACTTTGTGAACTATGTAATCTAACTATTTGATTTTCTTGCTTTATCCACCTTATATAAGTAAATCAAGCTTTATTTGACTCTGAGAATACTAGAGAAATGAATTCCTTGTGTGCTTTCTCTTCATTTCCCTATGCTAATTTTCAATTGAAAAACCCTTGCCACAAAACTTCTACGTTAGATCTTCTCTATGAGCTCATTGATGTACTCTCTCTCGAAATCCTACTACTTTTTGCTACTTATGCTGAGACAAATCAATATTTTCCTTCACCCTGAACTCGAAATCAATTTTCTGCCTCCAATAATTCGCATTTCCTAGCGGCTTGCGCACATCTAAAATTTTGTGCTTCACATCTCCCTCTGAAACTGCAAAATTTCTCTTTCTTTTACCTAGATCCTTTGATTTGATCTTTGATGCCCTGATACCATATGAAAATTCTTTGAATGTAATTAACTAGAAATTATTCTCCTAACTGAAAGAAGATTATTTTTCTTTTGTTAATTATTAATGACAAATAATGAATAATTCATAATTGTATTCTTTACCATAAAAATGTTGCGAAAATATAAAATACGGAACTGAGAAATAGATGCACACACATAATAAAATGACACTGTTATTTTTGGAAAATTCTCCTTGGAAAAACCCCAAAGGGAAAATGAGTGTAGTAGATGAGGGTTTTATTATTATGCAAAAAATGTAGAGGATCACAACTACTATCCTTTCTGGCTTAGATCCATCAATCTATCTCCACTAGAAACATACTGTGAAAATCCTTTTTCCTCATAGCTTCTTGATTTGGCCTTCTCTGGGAAACTCACACCTCCTTTTCAATCCACACTACCTGACTGGGTGTATGCATTGTTGCCTCTAGAAAAATTCATTTTTCCCTGGAACCACCTCCAATTGAGTCAACTTGTCTCCCTCTTCCTCTAGAAACTATTCACTCTACCTCCTAGGACTAGATCTACACACTAGGAATTGAATCAATATTCCTTCTGACAACTCATGCTGCAGAATGAGGCCTCCTCTATTGGATAATACGGTCTCTTGTCCTGACTCTGGATCACCGAGAAACCTCCTTAGAATTTCTACAAAAATTCTCCCTACTGGAAACCCTGTTATTTTCTCTTCCCTAGCTTCAAGTGCGCCCTTGCTAGATGTTGAAAACTAGGTAATTCGAATTACGGTGATCACAACTGATCTTTCTGATGCCTCTTCTCCAAGCCCTCAACTTGATCTTATAATCTTTTGTTGGACCTCCAATAGCCAAGATTTAATCCCGATTAATGGTTTAGATCACTTTGACTCCATCAATAGAAGTCTCTAGAGAAAAAAAAACAAATTACCATAATTAATTAACTTTGATTTATCCCTTTTCCTAAGTTAGACCTACGAAATATTTTAATTATGGAAAATTAAGTGAAGGTATTTCCCAATATTATCTCGTGAAGATTTTTTTGGGTTTTGGAGATATCATGTTGCTCAGCCTCTTAGCATCATTTGAGACTAGAACACCTATCCACTATTACCAAATCCATAAAAAAATAACGAGGTCTTGTCATTTGGATCATCTAAGAATTGTTCATTTATGTGATGTAAAGGGAGGTTGCCCCCTCAAAGTGGTTTATTATCTAGTTGTTGATCTATATTTTCTGATATTTTTGTGCTATTTTGATCTAGATACATAAGAAGACACCATTCGCTCCATAGAAAACAACATTATGGAGAATGCAAAGAAGCAAGTTCGTAATGCATAGAGAATTAGTTAAATGCAAGTCCAAATTAGATGTAAACACTTAGTAACCAACAAAAGGGAATGGAAGTGGAAGATAATGGAAGCAGTAATCAGGTTGAATAGTTGGCGATGGCTCCAATCCACTAAATAGATAGCAAATTATATAAATTTTAAAATTTAGTTTTTTGTTCTTTTCTTTGAAACTGAAAAATGATTCAAATACTTTTAATTCCATTTGTTAAATGGTGTATACAACTAAGAATATTCCCTTGAGATCAAAGCTTGTCCATTTGTCTAATAAAAAAATAAAATTTTGCAAGCCCACTTCTAGGAGTTTAAATAAATATGCCTATCTAAGTAAACATAAGCCTATGAGCTTAATTACTACACCCAAATTACTAGGTCTTAGTGGTGAAAAATGGAATTGTTAAGTTGAATAGGGATTCGAGGTTAATAATTGAATTATTAAAAACAATTAAGTGTATAACTAGGATTTAACATTAGGGATTCGAGGTTAATAATTAAATTACTAAAAACAATTAAATGTATATCTAGGATTTAACATCGTATGGTTGAGATTCCATTGGTTGAGATTCCATACCATCATCTTATGCATTTTACACCTTTTCATTTTCAATTAAATTAGTTCATTATTGTCACCACATGTGATCTTAACCAGTTTTCTTGCCCCGTTTCATATTAACGCCAATCTCTTCCCTCTTCACCACTTATCGTACCCCCTTTACTCTTATTTAACCATGTTATTCCTTCCACTATTCTCTTTATTCTTATTTAACCATGTTTTTCCTTCCACTAAGTCTCCATGTCATCACCACTTGTGACCACACCATTGTGTTTCATCGACCATCTACCGTTTCGATTTCTTGATCATCCTATCCATTTCTCTTTCCATTACTGCTAGATTTTCCCCCACACCTCCATGAACGCAGTTTCAATCCATTTGTTATTGCTATCTTCATCCTGACCTTCTCTTTCCATTATTGACATATTTTCCCCACGGCTGCACAGACCTAGACTCCCTTCAAACCGTTGGATTTGTTAGACTGGAAGCATGCTCCGCCCACCTTCACCACTTGTGACCACGCCATTGAATTTCATCTACCATCTACCATTTCATGCTCGGCCCATCTTCACAACTTGTGACCACACCATTGACTTTCATCTACCATCTACCATTTACTTCTGACCACACCATTGACTTTCATCTACCATCTTACAGTTTCATGCTCGGCCCGCCTTCACCACCTTCACCACTTGTGACCACACCATTGACTTTCATCTACCATCTACCGTTTAGATACCGACTACCGTTTCTATTTCATGATCCTTTTGTTATTGTTATCTTCATCCTATCCATTTCTCTTTCCATTAATTGAAATTCAGATATTGAAAATGATACACCATTGTTAAATTTTCTTCTTTGGTTTGGCTAATCCTTATGGATTTTTTGCATAACATGATGTGTTTCACTTCCGAAGCTCTTGGCCAATTATGGTTATTAGCCAGTATAATTGAACTATGTTCGATGTGGGTTTATTAATTGTGGTAAACAAAGACGGGTTTACCGTGGTTTATCAATTGAATAATGACTGGTTTACTGTGGTTTATCAGTTGTAGACAAGAATGGGGAAGGTCATTGCAGCCATGTCAAGGGGAAATACCCTAAATATATACCCAACCAACGTGTGGAGTTTAACCAAAGGATGGTTCTGTAGACTCAAGTACTGTAGGCGCAATACCACCATTGCATTGGCCACTCCATTGCTTCAGGCATGTGCCATTTTAAACACATTGCTTCATACTTCAGGCATGTGCCATTTTGAACAAATAGCCGGAGTTCCATCCAAGCTTGATGCATGAACGACTCTATGGGTGAAGCCCTCACTATTACAAAATAGGCTAGGGTTTTAGAACAACATTCTGACACACATGGACATGAATATGAATGCACCAATGAATATTAACAAATAAATGTTTTTTTTTAATTGAAGTTGCATTGGCCACTGCCGCATCGAATCGAACTAGAAAGACACAGATCAAATCCAGGGTTATAAAGTCTAAGTATTGCATCATGTGGATTATACCATATTTGATTATATTATATTTAATTTTTATGTCGTTGTGGATGCATCATGCGTCCCAAAGCCCCTTTTTCGCGCAATACTAGTGTGAAGCGAAGGGACATTACACATTAATATGCCCACTTTAATAGAGATGACATCATAGATGAATGAACGATGCATCAATGTGCAAATTCAATGATCACCTCACAACATATATGGTCACATCGTTGCAAATATTACATATTACAAATTCAAGGGACTCACTAGGAAATAGTGAAGCCACGGAGTTGCTGTAGTTGTTCTTTGCGCAACAGAAATTGGATTGTTGGACGACTCACTATGTTGCTATGTTGTTTTTAATAATAATTCACAAAGTTTTAGAAAACAATGAAAATAAGGGAGGGAAAGCACCACAACCTATTACTCATGAAAATAAAGAAGATATTTCTACTCTGCCTTTTCTTTTAACATGGTTTTTTTTTGCAATGGATAAGTTTTGTTTGTATTAGTGTATAATTTTTTTCTCAACCTAAACCTAGCTTGGTTTAACGAATATTGATAACTGAAACATGAGCCCTCTGAAAACATGTCTTTTTTGTTGTTATTCTTTTCCATTGCCTTTTGTCAATTGATAGTTTACCTAATAGTTTGTACGTAATATAGTTTGTACGTAATAGAATGTTCAGATTTTGTTAATGGAAGATGCTGCTAAAATTGCGGCCCTCCCTTGGGTCAAGGGGAGAGGTTTTTTGGTTTTACAAAATTGGAAAGTGTGCTTCGATCCAGTGATGGAGAAACCTAAATGAAAAATCATATGGGCTAAGCTGCTGAGCTTCCCCATTGAACTATGGATAAAGGGAGTGATTCACGAAATTACTAGCAAAATTCGAAAACTTTATTATGTGGACGAAGGATGTATAGGGCTTCATGACAACAAGGCGACTTGGTTTCTGGTGGAGGTGGACCTATCTGGTGGTTTTCCCACTGCCATTGACATCTATCGGGCAAGCTTATCCATCCAGAAGAAAATTGATTATTAGGGAGTCCCCTTCAGGTGTTTGGGATGTCACAAAACTAAACACTTAGAGGTGAATTGTCCCTTCTGCCATGGATCATCTAGAGAGGCATCGAAAATACTGAGTCTCATTCATAGATTACCTCCTGGATAGAAACATATAGAGTTACAAGGGAAAAATACACAACCAAGGTTGGAGACGACAACTGAAAAAACCAATCAGATACGATCTCGCCTGTTAATAAAAACAAGGTGGCCCTTGAAGCACTTTCCGAACCAAAAAATAAGAACATAATCAATGGGACTAACAAGAAACCCTCTCTATTGCTGCACCGAACCCACACCAAGAGGAAGGGCTCTACTGCCAACAATGAAGCAATCAAATCCAACAGACTCTCCCTATTTCCCCAATATGCAACATGAATATCCAGGATTCCAATATATCTCCTAGCTCAGTGGACAAAGATTTATTGGCTCTGGCTGGCAACCTAAGTTTGGGGCTAGAACCTTTATCCATCAGAAAAATTTTATTCCAAATTGAGGACATGGTTGAGGATAGAGGAAAGGAAAAATCACAGTCAATCAGTAGTAGAAAAAAGTCTCCAAATACAGGAAGATTACTTTGTATTGTTTGAGCGAAGGAGACCTCAATACTCGATTTTCTAAAGTAGTGGAGGAGACATTGTACTCGTCCTTTGACCCTGGACCTTATAATATTTCAAATAATCTCTTGGGGAAACATCTGATCGAGACCTTAGAGCATCGATTCCTGTACAATCCACCATCTCATGAAGATCACGTCCCTTATAGTCAGGAGGTTGTCATCTACCCAAACAATCAGATCGCCCAACCACTACATCAAATCAAAACACCCTTCAATTGTATTGCTGCAAGAAACCATGGCATCTAAAGAGAAAGCGTTGGAAATATTACTCAAAATTTGTCGAGCCTAGTGTGCATGTGCCACGAGTTCAAATGGAAATTTAGGTGGACTCACCTCTATCTAGAATCCATCAACCTTTTATTTTCAGGCCTATCAAACATGTGCTACGATTCTTTTGACTAGATATGGATTGGGGTCAATTCAAAGAATTTGTATCATGAACATATATGTTCCTTACAACAACATAAAACCTTTTTGGGAAAATCTTGAATTATCTGGAATTCTTGATGATCGGCCAATTCTACTTGCTGGAGATTTAAACTTCACCTTGAATTTAGGGGAGACTTGCGGACAAAACGTTGTATCAGACCCTTTGGAAAATTATGTTGCTAAGCTCTTGCAGAGGAAAATGCTCATCAATGTTGTACCTTTCCCTTTTATCCCTACATGGCGTAATGGTCAGATTGGGGATGAGGGAATTTCCAAGCAGCTATACCACTTCTTGGTGGATTCAATTTGGTATCATAAGATGATTCAGCCACAGTCCTGGACTTTCCACACTAGCATCTCTGACCATGAAACAATTGTACTGGAATGGCATTATGATAAGGAACAACACAAGATCCCTTTCAAATTAAATTTTCCATGGTTAAGCGATCTTGAGTTTCAGGGTCTGGTCAACGCCTCTTGGTCTTCTTCGATCCTTATGGCTATCGATAATCCAGTGTCTCGGGTTCAATTTAAGCTTAAAAGGTTGAAATCAGAAGTTAAATTCTAGATTAACAATCAGAAAATCAAAATCAAACAAGAATTAATGGAAATTGTGAAAGAAATAGAATTATTGATGGATCTGATCATCCCTGGTTTCTTTTCTGAACACCAATAGAAATCTATCCTATCATTGATGCTAAGAAAGGACAAACTTCTCAGAGTCCAAGAAGAGGAATGGCATAAAAAAAGCAAGTTGGTCTGGATCAAGAGCAGAGAAAAAAGTACAAAACTTTTCCACCAGTCTACCACAAAGTAGAAGCATCAAAATTCCATTTGGGCTATAAAATGTGAAGATGGATCAAGTCTCACATCCACTACGCACATAAAATAGGTGGCATTCAAACATTTCAGGCCCCATTTTAGAGAAACAGATGGTGACTTCATGGCAACAAAAATGGAGTTGGTAAACTTATTCCCCCAGATGGTCAGTGAGGAGGACATTGAAAGGATGGATGAACCCATATTGAAGGAGGAATTGTTGCAAACCTTGAAATAAAAGGCTAAGGAAAAGAGTCCTGGGTCAGATGGATGGACTATGGACCTTTTTATTTTTTTCTACGAGCTGATGGGTTCAGAACTAGTCAGCATGGGGCAATCAATCTAGAATTCTGGGCACATTCCAGGTGCAACAAATTCAACTTTTCTAACTCTAATTCCTAAAAAATATAATCCTTGCTCTCTTGATGAATATAGACCAATTTCCTTATGTAATGCAGTTTAAAAAATGTTTTCAAAACTTCTTGCAAACAGAATTGAAAGGATTTTGTATCCTCACATTTCGTTGGAGCAATTTGTTTTTTTGTCCAACAGGAGAATTCAAGATGTCATAGCAATTGTTGGAGAAACCTTGCACTCAATCAAATCTAGAAAATTAAAGTCATGCCTTATGAAAATTGATCTAATCCAGGCATATGACTATGTGGAATGGGAATTTTTATTAATGATCTTATACAAAGTTAGTTTCCTTCAGAAACATGTTCGGTAGATCAAAGCATGCTTCTCTTCAGCTGTTATAGCTATCCTTATTAATGGTGAACCTAACCATTTCTTCAAAATATATAGGGGATTCCGTCAACGCTATGTGTTGTCCCCTTTTCTCTTCATACCGGTTATAGAAGCCCTCAGTATGGATATAAAGGCCAAAACGGAGGCTGGTGACATTTCTGGATATAAATTAAACATAAATTGTTCTTTGTCCCACATTTTATTTGTGGATGACATTTTATGTGCCATGAAGGCAACACTTGATGAATGGCCATATTTCCATTTGGTCCTTGAAAAATTTGGACATGCATCCGATCTGCTAATTAAAAAACATAAGTCTGAAATTTTCTCTGATAATGTTGGTTTGGAATAGATTCGCCAGATTGTTGCTCTTTTTGGGCTAAAAATCAGCCCCATGTCAGTGTGGTGCAAGTTAAATTCTCGATGCAGACAAAGACAATTCCTCTACCTCGAGAGAGCGGGTCTAGCCACAAACAAACAATCTATTGAAAATTTCCTTAATCTAGAATCAAATAAGAAGACCTACCTCTTAGAACGCTGTTCCGTTTGGTGATGATCCTACTTCCTTACTCTAGCTATCTTTCCTTTCCTTCCTTCCAATACTTGAAACAAGAAAACAAAAAACAACAACAAATGTGATAGCATAGAAATTGCATTCAACCTACTTAAAAGGTCAAGGAATCTCAAGCCATCAAATGTAAGATAACACTTAATGTAGGAAATCAATCAATAGTTGTATTCATATAAATTCATAAAGAGATTGCTGTTATCACTCAGGTTTTTCCCAAAAGTTGTAAGAAAGGGAATATTGTGTGTGGTTGTATCTTCCAGATTCATCGCATCTGTTGTTTTAGTGCATCGACGTTTCGAACCAGCCTCTGTGGTTCATCATCACGATGAGAATTATTGAAGAAGTTAGAGATGGGCGATGGTGAATAAATAGGTTAAGATAAGGGAGAGTGCAGGACCGACAAGTTCCAGAAATGAGGAGTGGTTTATTAATTAGATTTAGGATGGAATTTATTTTTATTCTAATAAAGAATTTAATACTATTTTTATTTATCCTTTTATTTATTTGTTTGTGTTTTAAATCTGATTGACCTAATCATGTTTTTAGTTATGAATGGACTTATTAGTTCATTTGTATAAATGTTTATGTATAATTATTATGTTTTGATGTGATTTATTGTGTTTTAATCTAATTGCAAGTACATTGTGATATGTATGACCGATTAGTTTATTCTTTTTATACCTATATATATGTAAATTGATTGATTTAATGTATGAAGATATGTGTATATTGATTTATTATATTATGATATATATATATATATATATTTTGATTTAATATATATTATGTTGTTGATTTAATATATATTGATTTAATATATATTATGTTTTGTTTTAAGGTATTGTGATATATATATATATATATATTGATTTAACATGTATTACGTTTTGATATAATTCCAAGTGCATTGTGAATTAAGACATGCTTAGTATATTTCTTTTTATACCTATCTATATGTATATTGATTGACTTAATATATTATGATATATATATATATTAATTTAATATATATATATATATATATATATATATAGAATTTTATTAAGGAATTAAATTAATTGGATATGGTGAAGGGCATATTGCATTATGAAGGTGAGGGAAATTGATTAGACAGGGGGAAAAAAGGAAACGGGGGACTAGGAAGTGGCGGAATCCTCTTTTATTGCGGGAATCCAGTTATCGCTTATCTTCCAACCGTCATCGCGATTTAGGTTATCAGGGTGTTTTCTTATTTCAATTGCTTCTCTGAATTTCCTATGGTGGTAGTGCTCAATTTTGGCCATGACACAGGAGTCTTCGATGCAAATGTGGTGATTGGTTTTGCTTGAGTGCTCAACTAGGGCTGAGGTTTTGGAGCGGTTATGGTTAATGTTCGCCGCATGTTCTTGAATCCTTGTTAATATAGATCGGCCGGTTTCACCAATGTATGACTTTCCGCATGAGCAAGGGACCAAGTAGACCCCTTTGTGGTGCTTAGGGTCAATAGGATCTTTCACCGATTTAAGGCATCTACTAATTGTTTTCAAAGGTTTGAACGTGGTTTTTATTTTATTCTTTCTTAAGATGTGAGCAATTTTATCAGTGGTGCCTAGAATGTAAGGGAGGTGAACTGTACCAGCATAATCATCCCTATGATGCTTGTTCATGGGATTTTCAACCTTATTGAAAGCCTTGATCCCTTGGTGTCTCTTGTATCCATTCTTCTTGAAGACCTTTAAGAGGTGGTTCTTTTCTTGTTTAAAATTATCCTGATCTGAGATACGAATTGCTCTTGTTGCTAAGGTGTTTAGTACTCCAAGTTTCTGAGCCGGATGATGGTGAGAGTTAGCATGAAGGTAGTGTTTGGTGTGAGCTTTTTTGCGATAGACCTGGTGAGAAATAGTGCCATCTTGGTTCCTTTTGATGAGGATGTCAAGAAAGGGAAGACAACCATTTTCTTCCACTTCCATAGTGAACTTGATGGAATCTGACTGGCTGTTAAGGTGTTCAAGAAATTCGTTTAGTTTCTCTTTTCCATGAGGCCAAATGACATAAGTGTCATCAACAAATCTTTTCCACAGTTTGAGTTTTAGGGGAGCAGACTCAATGGCCTTAGTTTCAAAATGTTCCATGAATAAATTGGCAATGATGGGAGACAGGGGTGATCCCATGGCCACACCACATGTTTGTTCATATATCTCTTCTTTGAAGCTAAAAAAGGTGGATTTTAAACAGATTTCAACCAATTTAGTTGTGCTAGGGTCAGTGATTTTGTGTACAACTTCCATGGCTTCGTTTATAGGAATGTTGGTATAAAGGGCTTTTACATCAAAGCTCACTAAGATGTCGTCTTGGTCTAGCTTTATGGGTTTGATTTCATTAATGAAATGGTAGGAATATTTGACAAAGGAGCTGGTATTTCCTACCAAGGGTTTAAGCTTTTTAGCCAGATGCTTCGCCAGGTGGTAAGTGGGGCCGCCAATGGTGTTGACAATGGCCACCAATGGTGTTGACAGTGGCCACCAATGGTGTCGACAATGGGTCCACCAATGGGGCCACCAATGGTGTTGACAATGGGTCCACCAATGGGGCCACCAATGGTGTTGATAGTGGCCCCATTGTCAACACCATTGGTGGCCCCACTTACCACCTGGCGAAGCATCTGGCTAAAAAGCTTAAACCCTTGGTAGGAAATACCAGCTCCTTTGTCAAAGATTCCTACCATTTCATTAATGAAATCAAACCCATAAAGCTAGACCAAGACGACATCTTAGTGAGCTTTGATGTAAAAGCCCTTTATACCAACATTCCTATAAACGAAGCCATGGAAGTTGTACACAAAATCACTGACCCTAGCACAGCTAAATTGGTTGAAATCTGTTTAAAATCCACCTTTTTTACCTTCAAAGAAGAGATATATGAACAAACATGTGGTGTGCCCATGGGATCACCCCTGTCTCCCATCATTGCCAATTTATTCATGGAACATTTTGAAACTAAGGCCATTGAGTCTGCTCCCCTAAAACCCAAACTGTGGAAAAGATTTGTTGATGACACTTATGTCATTTGGCCTCATGGAAAAGAGAAACTAAACGAATTTCTTGAACACCTTAACATCCAGCCAGATTCCATCAAGTTCACTATGGAAGTGGAAGAAAATGGTTGTCTTCCCTTTCTTGACATCCTCATCAAAAGGAACCAAGATGGCACTATTTCTCACCAGGTCTATCGCAAAAAAGCTCACACCGAACACTACCTTCATGCTAACTCTCACCATCATCCGGCTCAGAAACTTGGAGTACTAAACACCTTATCAACAAGAGCAATTCGTATCTCAGATCAAGATAATTTTAAACAAGAAAAGAACCACCTCTTAGAGGTCTTCAAGAAGAATGGATACAAGAGACACCAAGGGATCAAGGCTTTCAAGAAGGTTGAAAATCCCTTGAACAAGCATCATAGGGATGATTATGCTGGTACAGTTCACCTCCCTTACATTCTAGGCACCACTGATAAAATTGCTCACATCTTAAGAAAGAATAAAATAAAAACCACGTTCAAACCTTTGAAAACAATTAGTAGATGCCTTAAATCGGTGAAAGATCCTATTGACCCTAAGCACCACAAAGGGGTCTACTTGGTCCCTTGCTCATGCGGAAAGTCATACATTGGTGAAACCGGCCGATCTATATTAACAAGGATTCAAGAACATGCGGCGGACATTAACCATAACCGCTCCAAAACCTCAGCCCTAGCTGAGCACTGAAGCAAAACCAATCACCACATTTGCATCGAAGACTCCTGTGTCATGGCCAAAATTGAGCACTACCACCATAGGAAATTCAGAGAAGCAATTGAAATAAGAAAACACCCTGATAACCTAAATCGTGATGATGGTTGGAAGATAAGCGATAACTGGATTCCCGCAATAAAAGAGGATTCCGCCACTTCCTAGTCCCCCGTTTCCTTTTTTCCCCCTGTCTAATCAATTTCCCTCACCTTCATAATGCAATATGCCCTTCACCATATCCAATTAATTTAATTCCATAATAAAATTCTATATATATTAAATATATATATATATATCATAAACATATTAAATTAATATATATATATCATAATATATTAAGTCAATCAATATACATATAGATAGGTATAAAAAGAAATATACTAAGCATGTCTTAATTCACAATGCACTTGGAATTATATCAAAACGTAATACATGTTAAATCAATATATATATATCACAATACATTAAAACAAAACATAATATATATTAAATCAATATATATTAAATCAACAACATAATATATATTAAATCAATATCTATATATATATATATATATCTATATATACATACATATATATATATATATATATATATATATCTATATATACATACATATATATATATATATATATATATATATATATATATATATATATATATATATATATATATATATATATATATCATAATATAATAAATCAATATACACATATCTTAATACATTAAATCAATCAATTTACATATATATAAGTATAAAAAGAATAAACTAATCAGTCATACATATCACAATGTACTTGTAATTAGATTAAAACACAATAAATTATATCAAAACATAATAAATATACATAAACATTTATACAAATGAACTAATAAGTCCATTCATAACTAAAAACATGATTAGGTCAATCAGATTTAAACACAAACAAATAAATAAAAGGATAAATAAAAATAGTATTAAATTATTTATTAGAATAAAAATAAATTCCATCCTAAATCTAATTAATAAACCACTCCTCATTTTTGGAACTTGTCGGTCCTGCACTCTCCCTTACCTTAACCTATTTATTCACCATCACCCATCTCTGACTTCTTCAATAATTCTCATCCTGATGATGAACCACAGAGGCTAGTTCGAAACGTTGATGCACTAAAACAACAGATGCGATGAATCCGGAAGATACAACCACAAAGGGAATATTGTTGAGGTAACCACAGACCAATCTTTTAGATATAGAATCTAGCCAATCTGTATCCAGAGAGGGCTCTCTCTTTTTGATTTAGCTTTGTTTTTTTAAATGTATTAGGCTACTTATGAAGTTCAAGGGTTTTGTTTTGAGTTTGGGTGGTGAGATTCAATAGAACAATGAGGTAAAACTGAGCAGTTCAGTCCATTGGGCATGATGGAGTCAGAGAAGGAAGGATTTCTGGATTTGGCTTCTTACCAGAGGATGGTATCACAGAGCAAGGTAGTCAAACAGGGAACAAATGAAGGATTGAAACAGATGAAATGGGCTCAAATGGGTGAAGGGCAATTAAGAATCCTTCAACATATTGAAAGAGGGAAAATGGATGGTTACTGATAAAGAGCAGTTAAGAATTCTTTGCCAAATAATCAATATGAAAGAATCAGGGGAAACATGAGCAATTAAGAATTCACTGTTTATTATAATTCTGAAGAAAACACAGAGAACAATAAAGATTGAAAACAGAGTGCAGTCAAGCAAATTCTGAAATTAACCTTTTTCTTTATCATTCAGTTTATGAAACATAGATGATATAGTAAACCAGAAAACTGTAAAACACAAGATATAGGGGACTTATTGATCCGGAGGTTGATTCAAGAATTCTGTGACAAGTCCTCTGTTTCAATTCTTCATCCAGTAGGCCAGACAAGAGTTTGATTCCAACAACTCTCTATTCCAAAGTTCAATATTACAACAGAGTCTAAGAAATCCACACAGCACCCAACCCCCTTCAAACTCTAATGGAGGGGGTATTTATACAACAAGATATGTACAACCTATATCTCGTAACAGCTATGAGATAATATCTAGTTTCTTACCTAAAATAGTTTACAAGTAACATAGAAGCGGCTCGAGAAAGAAACTGATGTTGTGCTGGAGGCAGGCCTTTAAGGTTCAACTTGTAGTTGTCTTCTGTAGTAGCTTTGCAACGACTGTATGTCTGAAATGTGCTCTTCAATTCTGATCTGCTGCTTTTAATTCTGCTCTGACATTCTTCAATGCTGATCTGATACACTTTAATGCTCGTCTGATACTCTTTGACTTGTTTTGATGCTCTTTAATGCTGAACTGATACACTTTAACTTGTCTTCCTCTGGAAATTTGTGGCTCTGAAGGCCTCACTGGTTAGAGTAGCGAATATCCCTGTTCATCCCTTTATTTCTTTTTTTTGCGAGCTCAGAAGTCCCTCAGTTTGCTTTCAACTGTGTTTGAAGAGGAAGAAGCTGTAAAATGGCAACTTGGTTGAGGCTGCGAGCTAGTGTGCTGGAGCTTTTTTGGTCGGGAGCCGGTCGAAACTGATCTGTGAACTCGGACGCTTTGATCATCGGAGCGCTGTTTGCAGTGAAATATAGCAAAAAATGATATTTTAACCTTTATTTGACAAATGTAGTTTTGGTAGGAATTTTTGATTTGAAGGACGGATGACGTCAGCAGGAGGTATGGGACAGATGACATGGCAGTGATGTGGTAGGTGATGTCAGCAGAAGGATGGATGATGTCAGCAAAGGGTCAGTGGTAAGCGGATTGGCCTGCACCGCTTTTGGGGCTGGGCGGTTTCGGGCGCGGAGGGAGCGAGCATAGCGGGAGCGTGACATGTGGTGGCGTACGGGCGCCAAAACCGCTAGTTCCCTGTGACTTAAAGTTTGGCGATGGAGGGGGTCGCGAAATGGTTATTAACCGTTGGATGTGCGAGGATTGATTGGACGGCGGGCACTCAAGGAATATGGCGAAAGTTTAATGCGTGGGCCCAAAACAAATAAACTGTGTTTTTAAATGTGTCAGGGTTGTTTTGATTGGGAGGGGGGACTTGGTTATTAATTAACCAGAGGTTAATTAATCCCTGTTTATACAGTGATATGGTCGTATTTCGACCGGGGAGGGAGATATTAATATTTTAGGGTTTTTATTATATTTTCATAATACGGGATAAGGGTAATATTTACATGGGATTTATATAATAAATGTTAATCATTAATATGAAAATGAATGAAAGCACCAAGTTCTAAACTTAGGCTAGAAGGGGAAAAAAAGGGTTTATACAAAAATATGGTAAATTCCCTAAGTAAAACAGATTTTTACTTAGGCAGTCATTTTGAATCGGAATGAGTGATTTTAGTGATATTAAGAGCAGATTCTTAATACCTTTGGGGAAGTTAGTGAATGATTTTGGGGAAAAAACATGAAGGGAAGTTAGTTAGGAAACCTTGCCTCGCTTGAGCTGCATTAAAATATCTACTTTGCACTTGTGATAGGAGTGAAAGTTAACACACTTTTTGAAACATAATCCATCACAAGTCTCATTCTGCCACACCATTCTACCTACCCAGCCTACTTTGGCTAGCATTTTTTCTTCTCTTTGCTTGGGTGCACTTGGACTGGCAAACCCTCATCAATTTTCTTTTCTTTCTATGGTAAGCCTACCTAAGTCTGCACTTATTACTTCCAAAGGCTCAGATTAAACTTTTGAGCTCCTTTATTTCTCTACCTATCTACTTATCTGCCAAGATTAAACAGTTTGGTCAGACTTTTATTCTCTATCTCTAAAGCAGGAAATTCAAACATGAACTAGCCAAGATTAAGGTGTTTGGCCATTCATTAATTGTGGCAAAAGTTTTAAAAAGCTGCACACAATACTTTATTTACAAAAAATGAAATAGTAGTGGCATTTGGACTTGCACACTTTCCTAGTCTTTCTTTATTTGGGTTTCATTTCTTCTCATTTTTTGACCATTTTATTCTTTTTACCCTTTGATTTTTCTTTTAGGGTATACCCTCTTTACATTTTTTACATTTTTTTTATTTTTTTGATAATATGGAAACCTTTTCAACAAGGAAAAGGATGAACATATTAGAGAGCTGAATCAGTCAATCATGAAATATGACACCTATTGGTATAGGAGTACAACAGTGGCTCCACTTGGGGATGGCTTTCCCTGGTGGAAAGTCAAGAACACCAAGTCAGATGGCCTTTTGAAAAACTTTAACTGTGTTCCGAAATCTTTCTTTGTTGGTTGCTTTATTGTATATATGACAGCACACTTGTGAAGCTTAGGGCCTTCTTTTCGGGCTTCAACTGTAGCAACTTACTATCCAATCCAAACTGTGACATTATCAAGGATATAGTATGTACATATTAGAGTCAAAAATTCATCAAAAAACTGGATCAAAGTAATTTTTCAGCATTTGACCATTCACTGGTCCATCCTCTGTTTCTGTACCGTCCAGGATTTTCAGAAAGTAAGTATTGTTCCCTTGCAATGCTTGGATGATGAATGGCCCTTTCCATAGGAAGTCAAACTTCCCATGTTTTCCTTTGTCTTCTCTCCTGGAATCCCACCTTAGAACTTTGTCTCCAATGTAGAAATCTTCTGCTTTGGTCCTTTTATCAAATAATTTCTTGAGTTTTTCTTGTAACACTTGGGATCTTTGGTGCACTTCTTCTCTGGTCTGTTGCAAATGGATGGTCTGATTTATTCTCCTTTGAATGTCATTGGGTTCCACCTGAGCTTCTTGCAGTAATTTCATCACAGGAACTCCTAAAGATGAAGGAAACACAGCCTCCATGCCATAAACTAACTCATAAGGGCTAGTTCCAATAGATCTCTTTGTAGTAAGTCTATCTGCCCATAGTGCATTTGTGAGTTTCTTGTGCCAGTTTTTCTTGTTCTCTTCTAGCAGTTTCTTGATAATAATAATTAGGCTTTTATTGGAGGACTCAGCTAGACCATTACCTTATGGGTAATAGGCTGTGGAATGGCTTAAAGTGATATGGTATTTGCTGCAAAAATTTATCATTTTCTTGGACTTAAAGGCAGTAGCATTATCAGTTATGATTTTTTCAGGACAGCCAAACCTAGACAAGATGTTGGTTTCTAAGAATCCTATAATCACTGTGTCATTAGCTTGTCTAGAAGGAATGGCTTCTATCCATTTGGTGAAATAGTCTGTGGCAGTAAGGATCCATTTATGTTGGCCAGAAGAGGGAGGGTGTATTTCTCCAATGAAGTCCAAACCCCATTGTTGAAAGGGTCTTTCAGTGGAAATTTGTCTCAAGGGTAAGGGCAACAGTTTCCTTTTTCCTTCAAAAATTTGGCATTTGTGGCAAGCAGTGACAAATTTCTTTACATCAGCGAACAAGGTTGGCCAGTAAAATCCAGCCCTTAGGATTTTGTCTACAGTTGATTTCCAGTAGAGGTGTCCACCGCAGTTCCCTGCATGAAATTCTTTGAGAACTTTGTCAGCTTCTTCTTTTATTAAACAATTCAATAGAATACATTCATGATTTTTCCAAAAAAGAGAATTATCTAAGATACAAAGATTTGAAGCTTTCACCTTTAAAAACCTTTTCTTTGTTCTGGATAACCCTGGAGGAGCCTGCAGGTTTAATAATACATGAGTTATATCAGCATACCAAGGTGATTCTAAGAAGGCCTGGCTGATTTGTGGAGTCACCATCTCTTGTTCATTATCTAGTTCATTAATATCCAGGGATTGAAAATTTGTTTCAGTCATGAGTTTGGCTAATCCCTGTCCTTTTATTAGCTTTGTAGGTTTTATTTCAATGTCATACTCCAATATTTTAGCTATCCATTTACCTCGTTTGCCTTCAATTCCATCCTGAGTCAGGATATCTTTGAAAACAACATTTGGTACATAAGCTACTACATGTGAATACAATATATAGACGCTGAAGTCTTGAGTATCTTTCACAAGTGCATAAGCCTGTTTCTCCATGATTTTGTATTTCAGAGGTGCACCTCTAAGTTCTTTACTGAAAAAGGCTATGGGATTTTCACTTCCTTGATCATCTTATTGCAGTAAAACAGCTGCTATAGTGTGTTCTGATGAAAATGAGAAAATTATGAAGTCTCTATCGAACTTTGGACTTGTAAGGACTGGTGTTCTGGTCAAAGCTATTTTAATTTCTTCGAATGCTTGTTTGGCTTCTTCTGTCCATTTGACCTTTGAATCCTTTTTTAACATATTGTTCAGCAATCTAATTAATTCATCCAAATTAGATATGAATCTTCTCAAAAAGTTAATCTTCCCTAGGAAAGCTTGAAGTTCTTTGACATTTCTGGGGTGGGGTAGTTGCAGAATAGCTTCTATTCTAGCAGGATCAATTCTGATGCTATCTTTGGAGATGATATGGCCTAAAAATTTGCTTTCTTCTAGACCAAACAGAGATTTTTTAGGATTTAACGAAATACCATACTTTCTGCATTTTAAAAACACTTGTCTTAAATGATCTAAATGTTGCTGGTCTGATTTGGAAAACACAGTGAGGTCATCTAGATATACAACCAGAAAATCGTAAATTTCTTTTGCAAAAGCTATGTCCATTGCTCGTTGAAAGGTTTCCCCTGCATTCTTAAGTTCGAATGGAATTTTAACATATTTGAATGTACCCCATGGTGTTGTAAATGTGGTCTTTTCTTGGTCATCAGGGTGAACCAAAATCTGATTAAAACTTGAAAACCCATCCAAAAGTGAAATCCTAGAAGCTCCTACTACCCTTTGTAAAATGTGATCCATTTTAGGTAAAAGGTAATTTTCCTTCAAAGAAACCTTGTTAACATTTCTTAAGTCAACACATGATCTGATTTCTCCTGTCTTCTTCCTTGTAGGCACTAAATTAGATACCCACTCTGAAAATCTGATTGGGGCAATTATCCCTGCATCATTCATTCGTCTGATTTCTTTTTCAATTAAAGGAAGCAGTATAGGCTTGATTCTTTTGAGCTTTTGTTTGAATGGTTTCTGATTTTCCTTAAGGGGTATTGTATGTTATTACAAAAGTGTCATAAGATTTCAGGTCTTCATAGCTCCAGGCAAAAACATCCTGGAATTCTTTGATCAGTTCAACATACTTAAGTTTTTGATCCGAGGGCAAAGATTTGGACAATTTTATCATTTTTGGATTCTGTTCAGTTCCAATGTTGTAGTCTTCAATGTCTGCTTTTGGAGGTTTCATCTGAGGTTTCTTTGGAATGTCGTTAAAATCAAAGAGATCTTCCAAAGGAGTTAATCCTTTCGGCAACTGATTGTCTTTCAAATTGATAACTTCAAATTCTTCTTCAATAATCTCATCGACATCTGTTTCTCTAAGATTCTTTATTTACTCTCTAGTAAATTTCGTTGGATGAAGCATTTGAGCTGCAATTTCTGCTGAAATGTCTATTTGTGCCTGATTTGTTGGATTAAATTCACTGACTGTATCTCCATCTGTGTTAGTGCTGGAAAATTCTTCTTCTAGGGTTAAGAAATCGTTGATCTGATTATCACTATCAAACACTTGCCAGTTCTTCAAATTATCAGGTATGGCTGGCCTGTGTCTAATCTCAGCTGTGAATTGATAATTTGGTTCAAATGGTAATTTACAGGTGCTGGAAAACATTGCTAGGCTATGAGCTTGCAAGTTATGTTTTCTCAGGATTTTGGAAAGCTGAGTTTCTAGAAATGTGCTGAGGATCTCCAGAGCTATCTCTCTGTATTTTCTCAGTATGGGATCATAGAACTTCCCTTTTATCTGTTGAATGATTAAATCAGAATCTCCCAGGACTGACACTCTAGTTGCTCCCAACTTCTTGACTAGTTTAAGACCTAGCAACAGAGCTTCATATTCAGCCATATTATTAGTGCATCTAAAGTTAAATCTATAGGCATGACCTTTAGCATGATTGTTTTCAAGATTGTGCACCCAGACTCCTGCCCTTGCTCCTAATTTGTTCACAGAACCATCAAATTCTAAGTACCAGAGGATTTTATGCTCAAAATTAGTATCTGGAGTTTTAGGGGTCTATTCAATAGGGAGATCTGGTTTTTTGGTTTCTTCTAGTTTATCTGATGTTTCATGATTTTCAGAAATTTCTTGGATCCGGACAGTAGACTTTCCATTTGCAATTTTTTGTGTTTCATGTGTTATATCTTTCAGTTCATGTGGGGGGTAAATTTCAGTATTGTAAAGGATGAAAGAATCCATATCTGAATGTACTGAGTAGATAGGGAAATTTTTAGGTTTCTCTTGACTACTTACTACATACTTCATTAAGATTTCTCTGTATAGTCTCTTGGGTTGACCAAACACTGAAATAGTAGTGTAAGACATGTCTAACTGTAGAGATCCTTGGAGCTTTGCACCCCAAGATCTAGACAATAACATACCATACTTTGGAGGAATATCAGCTACTACTATTTCCATTAAGATGATTTTGGCAGGGTATTGGACTAGTGACACACAAATTTTTTTGATTAAACCCAAACATTTGATCTGACTTGAATCAGAAGAGAAAAGATCTTTATATGGCTTGGTGATGTCAAGGTCAAGCTTCTCCATTATAGATTTAGGCATTAAGTTATGGGAAGCACCAGAATCAAACATGGCATTATGGAGTATTTTACCATGTACGTTTAAACCCACATAGAAAGGAGGAATTTCTCCTTCTACTATTTTTCCATTTACTTCAGGGCAAAATATCAATTCAGGTTGGTTATCAAAAATGTTTACTGAATCTTCATTCACAGAAATTTAGAGTGATCTACTGATTTATCTTCTGTAGAAATCATGTTTAGCTAATTCTGATAATGGAACAACTATCTTTAGTTTGCCTACTTTTGTCTCAAGATTGAAAGGTTTTTTGGTTTGAGTTCTTGTATTTCGGACAACTGAATTTTCTGCGTTTTTCTCCTCTTTAGGAGTGGATTGATGGGCTGAACTTCTTTCCAATTCAAGTTCTAGAGGCTCTTCTTCTTTTCCTTTAGCAGGAATAGTGGTGGGAGGTTGTTTGTTGTGTGGCTGATTGTCTGATATATCTTCAATGATTGGGTTATTCAGGTTAGGATCTGTTCTAGAAAAATATGTATAGGGTGGGTACTGATTTTACCTTTGTTAAGCTGTTTGGAATCATTCTGTTTGCTAATTTCAGGGACATCTATTCTTCTGCTCCTTAGATTGTATTGTTTGTGGACTTCATAAATGGCTGTATCATATCCCTCCCTAAAGTCAAATGATTTACCTGACTGAGTTTGGAATTGTTTCACAATGTGAGCTTCTTGATCCTCTTGGGTCAAGAAAACTTGTTATTCATTGTTGAGTCCCATCAGATTAATTTGGGTGTCTTCTGTTGGTTCGTCAGAAGTTGAGGCTTCATCATAATTTTCTTGAAATGGGGGCCTAATATTTTGGTCACGCCCTATCTTTCCAATGTTAGGATTTTGGTTCTTCCTGAAATTTGGATTTCTCCCAGTATTGCTTGGTTGACCATCCCAAGGGGATTTTCTCTCAATTGTTTCCACTCTATCTCCAAGTCTGTCCATTCCTTTAATAATTTCATCTATTTTTTGTTCAAAGGCAGAAAGTTCTTCTTTCAAAGGTGTCCTCCTTTCAACTCTGGCTCTAGATCGTTTAGATATCAAATTGGCCTCCACACTGATAGCTATACTCTGCATCTCTTCTCAGTTTCAATGAGCTCTTTCCCTAAGTTGGTATGCCATATCAGAATCAAATGCATTAGGGAATTTGATCAAGGCCAAATCTGGAGGAGGTCTGAGATTTTGAGGAATAACATTGTAGACATTGTTGAATTTGGTACAGTAATCTTGGACAGTTTCTTGTGTGCCTCTTCTTAGGTTTTCATACTCTGATAAAATGTGGAGAGGATCTTTCTTCTTTTCCCATTTTTTCACAAAGGTCTGATAAAGAGCTTGTAGGTCATTGATACTGTTTGCAGGGAGGGCTCTAAACTAGGTTCTAACGTCTCTAGTTAAACTTTGAACAAATACTTTCATTTTGACATCATCATCATCAATCTCATAGTTTTCAAAATAGTCGGTCATTTTCTTGGTATGTTGTTGAGTTGTGTAAGTACCCGTACCTTCAAAATAGGTGATTTTACTTTGATAGTCTTGGGGCATGACCCCTGGATTGGCAGGTAAGTTTAGGGGAGTATATCGGTTTGCCATGGTTGCAGAAATAAGTGTGACAACTAGAGGAGTAGGGATAACAATGGGAATGTATGTTGTAGATGGATGAGTGGAAAGGGTATTTGGAGGTGCAGATGGTGAACTTGGAGAAGCTGTAGTAATCACAGAAAGATTTGGTGTTCTTTCAGAGGTAAGCTCATATTGAATGGAGTTCTGCAAATTTCTGTCAAGGTGTGAACTAGCAAAATTTTCTTGGCTCTCTTGTCTTCTAAGAATCCTAGAAATTAGATTAAGATTTTCAAACACAGGTGGGGGATTAGGATCGGGATTTGATCTGGTGTAATGAATCCTTTTTGAAGCCAGTTTCTAGATATGTTTTTGGTTTTTTTTTTTTTTTTGAAATAGGTTTGACAATACAACTTTAACAGTCTCTTCTAGGAAGTTTTAAATGTGGGAGTTTTGAACTTTCCTAAAGATTTATTTGAGAAGAGGAACTGATCAAGTATTTGAAACTAGATGTTCAATCCATAAACTAGGCCAGAGATAGACAGAAGCAGCATTTATTTACTTCTGCAATTGCAAAGCAAAAGCATTTCAAAGGCTACCTGGATAACATCAGGCTTCGTCTGTAGTTTATAAAATAAACAATAGTAACAAACAATTATTCAGGTCCTTAGCGGAGTCGCCAATGATGTTATCACTCAGGTTTTTCCCAAAAGTTGTAAGAAAGGGAATACTACCGAGGTAACCACAGACCAATCTTTTAGATACAGAATCTAGCCAATCTCTATCTAGAGAGGGCTCTCTCTTTTTGATTTAGCTTTGTTTTTTTAAAGGTATTAAGCTAGTTATGAAGTTCAAGGGTTTTGTTTTGATTTTTGGTGGTGAGATTCAATAGAACAGTGAGGTAAAATTGAGCAGTTCAGTCCATTGGGCATAATGGAGTCAAAGAAGGAAGGCTTTCTAGATTTGGCTTC
Source organism: Pinus tabuliformis (assembly GCA_031772625.1). Classification (NCBI taxonomy): domain Eukaryota; kingdom Viridiplantae; phylum Streptophyta; class Pinopsida; order Pinales; family Pinaceae; genus Pinus; species Pinus tabuliformis. The sequence goes on from CM062816.1 coordinate 1,593,656,523, forward strand.
TTACCAAAGGATGGTATCACAGAGCAAGGTAGTCAAACAGGGAACAAATGAAGGATTGAAATAGATGAAGTGGACTCAAATGGGTGAAGGGCAGTTAAGAATCCTTCAACATATTGAAAGAGGGAAAATGGATGGTTACTGATAAAGAGCAGTTAAGAATTCTTTACCAAATAATCAATATGAAAGAATTAGGGGAAACAGGAGCAATTAAGTATTCACTGTTTATTCTATTTTTGAAGAAAACACATAGAACAATAAAGATTGAAAGCAGAGTGCAGTCAAGAAAATTCTGAAATTAACCTTTTTTTTAATCATTTAGTTTACGAAAAACAGATGATATAGTAAACTAGAAAACTGTAAAACACAAGATATAGGGGACTTATTGATTTGGAGGTTGATTCAAGAATTATGTGACAAGTCCTCTGCTTCAATTCTTCACCCAGTAGGCCAGACAAGAGTTTCATTCCAACAACTGTCTATTCCAAAGTTCAATATTATAATAAAGTCTAAGAAATCCACACAGCACCCAACCCCCTTCAAACTCTAATGGAGGGGGTATTTATACAAAAAAATATGTACAACCTATATCTCGTAACAGCTGTGAGATAATATCTAGTTTTTTACCTAAAATAGTTTACAAGTAACATAGAAGCGGCTTGAGAAGGAAACTGATGTTGTGCTGGAGGCAAGCCTTTAGGGTTCGGCTTGTAGCTATCTTCTGTAGTAGCTCTGCGCCGACTGTATGTCTAAAATGTGCTCTTCAATTCTGATATGCTACTTTTAATTCTGCTCTGACATTCTTCAATGCTGATCTGATACACTTTAATGCTCGTCTAATACTCTTTGACTTGTTTTGATGCTCTTTAATGCTGAACTGATACACTTTAACTTGTCTTCCTTTGGCAATTTGTGGCTCTGAAGGCCTCACTGGTTAGAGTAGCAAATATCCCTGTTCATCCCTCTATTTCTTTTTTCTGCAAGCTCGGAAGTCCCTCAATTTGTTTTCAACTGTGTTTGAAGAGGAAGAATTTTTAAAATGGCAACTTGGTTGAGGCCACGAACTAGTGTGCTGGAGCTTTTCTGGTCGAGAGCCGGTCAAAACTGATTTGTGAACTTGGACGCTTTGATCCTCGGAGCGCCATTTGCAACGAAATATAGCAAAAAATGATATTTTAGCCTTTATTTGACAAATGCAGTTTTGGTGGGAATTTTTGATTCGAAGGATGGATGATGTCAGCAGGAGGTACGGGACAGATGACATGGCGGTGATGTGGCAGGTGATGTCAGCAGAAGTATGGATGACGTCAGTGAAAGGTCAGTGGTAAACAGTTTGGCCCGCACCACTTTTGGGGCTGGGCGGTTTCAGGTGAGGAGGGAGCGAGCATAGTGGGAGCGCAACGCGTGGTAGCGTACGGGCGCCAAAACCACCAGTTCCCCATGACTTAAAGTTCAACAATGGAGGGAGTCGTGAAATGGTTATTAACTGTTGGATGTGCGAGGATTGATCGGACAGCGGGTGCTCAAGGAATATGGTCGAAGTTTAATGCGCGGGCCCAAAACAAATAAATTGTGTTTTTAAATGTGTCAGAGTTGTTTTGATTGGGCGGGGGGACTTGGTTATTAATTAACCAGAGGTTAATTAATTCCTGTTTATACAGTGATATGGTCGTATTTCGACCGGGGAGGGAGATATTAATATTTTGGGGTTTTTAGTATATTTTCATAATACTGGATAAGGGTAATATTTACATGGGAGTTATATAATAAATTTTAATCATTAATATGAAAATGAATGAAAGCGCCAGGTTCTAAACTTAGGCTAGAAGAGGAAAAAAACGGTTTATACAAAAATATGGTCAATTCCCTAAGTAAATCAGAATTTTACTTAGGCAGTCATTTTGAAATGGAATGAGTGATTTTACTGATATTAAGAGTAGATTCTTAATACCTTTGGGGAATTTAATGAATGATTTTGGGGAAAAACATGAAGGGAAGTTAGTTAGGAAACCTTGCCTCGCTTGAGCTGCATCAAAATATCTGCTTTGCACTTGTGATAGGAGTGAAAGTTAACAGACTCTTTGAAACATAATCCATCACAAGTCTCATTTTGCCACACCATTCTACCTACCCAACCTACTTTGGCTAGCATTTTTTCTTCTCTTTGTGTGGGTGCATTTGGACTGGCAAACCCTCATCAACTTTTCTTTTCTTTGTATGGTAAGCCTACCTAAGTCTAAACTTGTTACTTCGAAGGGCTCAGATTAAACTGTTCAGCTCCTTTGTTTCTCTACCTATCTACTTATCTGCCAAAATTAAACAATTTGGTCATACTTTTATTCTCTATCTCTAAAACAGGAAATTCAAACATGAACTAGCCAAGATTAAGGTGTTTGGCCATTCATTAATTGTGGCAAAACTTTTAACAAGCTACACACAATGCTTTATTTATAGAAAATGAAATAGTAGTGGCATTTGGACTTGCACACTTTCCTGGTCTTTCTTTATTTGGGGTTCATTTCTTCTCATTTTTTGACCATTTTATTCTTTTTACCCTTTGATTTTTCTTTTAGGGTATACCCTCTTTACATTTTTTTGATTTTTTTGATAATATGGAAACCTTTGCAAAAAAGAAAAGGATGAACATATTAGAGACCTCAACCAGTCAATCATGAGATATGACACCTATTGGTATAGGAGTACAACAATTACAACCAATGCCTTAACGTTGCTAGTCTCCTCCAATGTATCTGGGTTTCCACACCTCCGCTAGCATCTCATGGATAGCCCCAACAATGGAAGTTTTGAGGCTTCTTCCCTTTAGTCTCAAACCAAACCAAACACACTATTCTCCCTACACAAACATAAACTAGAAGGTTACAAGCTATGATATATTGCTGGTTATTCAAGTTCCAAAAATACTAAGACATAAACTTAGTTTAGCTTATAAAAGGAGGGGTTTATATAGCTTGGATGGAGGGGAGATGGTTGCTCTTATCATGGGAGAGGCCTTATCTATTGGGTTTGTTCCATCTTAATCGGGGAAAGAAGCCCAAACTAACATCCTCGGCTCCATCCAGCCCAACCATTTACCAGAGTTCCGTTACAAAGTTTCTAGACCTAGAAGCTTCGAATCCATATTTAAAAAACTTGCCAAAAGAGGATCGACATAACTGAGAAAAGGGTCATTGCACCGTACAATGCTAGGCCTGGTTTCAATCTCTACAAATCGGGGTGAGGAGGAAATGGGTCATTAGCACCGGTCTTGTAAACTGGGGTAAAAGGTAGATTCTTGGGAAATAATGCAAAAAGGAATTGTTCTGCTCATGAAGAGGGACATAATGGGAGTCTCTTCATGATGGGATAGTATATAGGGTTCACTGTAGAGGTCCTCCAGGATCGTGGAACAGGGAGCATAGGGATAGTGAAAAATTGTCGTGTAACAGATGCCCCTTAAAGCGTGAAGGTTGAACTATAGTGAGGGGTGAAATGCTTTACGAGTAGATGTGGGGAACTAGAGTCTGTCATTCGAAAACCTACAAGAAAGCATAGATACAGATACATCATTGAAACTCTGACAAATGATACATGAATCGTGGTATGGACACAAACATCTAGAGAGAGACCATATAAATGGATCCAAGGCATGGCCACAACCATCCAATAAAGAGGATTATATCGAAAACAAACTATGGTCGCAGCCATCCAATAATGAGAAGGATCACATATGACAACTCATGGTATGGTTGCAACTATCCATTTGAGAGAGACATGTATATCAACATGATCAAGTCACATTGCCTTGCAACCTATACTTTTGTAATCTGAGTCCAGGGTCTTGTGCTTCAACATGGCCCGATCAAAGAACAAATTCTAACATGTGAATAGATGTCTTGAAGTCGAACATGCTAGAAAGTCGCTTGATTACTGGTCAATGATGTGAACCATTAACATGCATGAGAGAAACCACCAATAATGACAATGGTTATCAAGGTACCAGCAACACAATCCATGGAATATGAATAAAGGAACTGAAGTCGAACACCCGTGAAATCACTCGTTTGAAAGCTAATTATGTGAGCTTGTCATCGAGTGCGAAGAAATTTCCATTAAGGCATGCAAGCTCTAAGGTACTATAAGGGAGTTCATAATGGATCCTTCATCATCGGCATGAAACAAAAACGCAATGAATGGGAGTAATCCAAGAATGTGGCAAATGATCAGACAATGTGCAGGTAAGAAGACTTCTCTTGAGCATGTGGATGACATGACTCTATATTTTGGTGGCATTTGACATCATAGGATCAGAGGTCATGGTGACGTAGTAGACATCATATGAGAAGTTTAAAATGGATAACCCAAAACCCATGGAGGCAAGTGATAGAGTGAGGATGTCACAAAACCTGACACGAACAACAGATGAGTGCCAATGTTCAAGAGTGACATGCTGCCTCAAGTGAAGAATACAACAGATGAAATACTTCCAATTTCCCCCACCATTTCTGGCGAGTATCCTAGTTATTTTTGAAACAAAAGCTTGAAGGGGATAAAATATGCTTGTAATATAAGCCCATCCTTTGTATGGATCCTACCTAGTAAATTTTAACAAGCCCTAGGAAGGATAAGCAGTGTCGTCATAATGACAAGTCCTATGTCGTTTAATATTTTAATGAGTCCGACAAGGTGAAACTTGGAAGCTTTTTCATGTTTAGAGAGTTTTAAAAAGACACAGAAAAGAAAACTCCAAGGGTCCCTTTTCATAAAGTTGTCTCTCGAACCCGAAAAGGTAGAAAACAATATCCGAGAGAACCTTCTAGTCATGTTTGACTAAGGTATTCCTTTTTCATAAATAGTTTATCCCATCCTGAAAAAGGGGTAAACGTATACTAGGTAAACGACATCTTTCATCCTTTAACGAGTTCAAAATTACAAGAGCTCGATAATATTTTCTTGTTTTGAGAGTCAGAAAAGAGCTTAAAGCAGACTCCATATTTTTATTTAATTTAATGAGTAAAGAAAGGGAAAAATACTCGACAACATTTTCATTTTTTATGAGTCAAAAAATAACTTAAAGGTGACTCATCCTGGAGGAATGAGTGGTATGAAGGGTAGCAACAGGTTCTGGTTAAGTGGGGAACAACTTGAAACAGTGAAAGGTTAAGAGGTTGGTTAGTAAAACTAATCATCGTTGCGGTTCCTCAAGAAAGGGTAAAAAAACCAAGCGAAAGAGAATGATCGGCCAAAGAGATGGAATGGAGAAAAAATCAAGGCTTATTTGATGGGAGAGGCTAATAAAAACGACAATCACGAGATGTAAATTGGGCATGGGTTCATTTTTACAAAATCTTGAACCATGGGGAACTCTGCTTGAATTTTGTTGCATGTTTACACAAGCTCGAAAAGAAAAACAATGATTGAGTTTGATTTCATTTTTACACAGCTTGAAATAAAGACAAACTATGCTTGAGTTAAGTTTGCATGCCGCTAGCATAACTACCCAATTCAAGGTACATGCCCCCCCAAGTTTCATTTCATTCAGCTAGGTGGATGGAATGAAGGTTCACTTTTGAGATCCAGGAAAGACTCAACTGGGATTTGACGAGATCTTAATCAAAGCCTCAATTTGGAAAAGGAAGGTGTTTCATTTTTTAACGAGGTTGACACAGTAAAATAACTATTCTCAAAACTCCTTGTTTCATTTTTTAGCGAGGTAGATACAAGAAGAAACTATCGTCGGACCCTTGTTTCATTTTTTAACGAGATTGATACAAGACAAGGAACTATGCTCTGTTTCATGGGGCCTGACCCAGGTTCATAATTAATTAGCCAAACAAACCCCTATACTGCTAGCCCTTTCAGCAACAGCCCCTGAAGCGCGGACTGAGATCTCACCCGAAGTAGTATGGGGGGATGCTGGAACCAAGTTTCCGCACCCTTTAGATGTCTGATGGGTTGACTTAGTCCAACCAAAAATGGCTTCGTGCAGGTCACTTCGCTCACTCTCCTGTCCTACAAGGCCTTCACGCTTTGTTATACTCACCTTCACGCAACCCTAATCAGGGGCTGAGGTGATTTTGCACTGCTAAGGCAGTGATCTGCACTCTTTCCCTAAGTTACACTGCAGATCCTACTTATCTTCTTATAACTGTTAGTTAACTTTGCGTAAATAGATACTTATCTTATATTTGCTTATTCAACACATTCATATAAGTTTGCGTAGCAAATAAACAGTAAACTTTCAATTCATACCCAATATACTTCAATGCATAAAGTAGGAAAAAGACACATAGAATGATAAGAAACTTCTCTTTATTATTTTCTCCAATAGTTACAGACTCGACTCACCCTATACACTCAACTGCAGGGGTTCGCGCACTTAGCTGTGGATTACTAGGCCTCTGCATACTCACCTTCAGAGCCTTCTCCTACTCTATGACCCAAAGACATGACTTTACACTTCTGTTCAAACTCAATGCCTCATCTTCTCTTAGATTCTTAGATCTAATAAGATGTCTCTACAGCTTAGAGCCTCACTCTATTTATACAATCCCATGGTCCGCGAACCATGGGTAGAACTCTCAAGCCGACATTACATTACAAAAGTAAGGGTAGACAACACTGTGGCTCAATTACAACTTCGTGCTCTGCGCCCACACTTCGTAGAGTCTTTACATCAGACTTAGTCAAAACTTGGGCTTTAAGCCCCAAAACTTGCCTTAGGGGATCCCGTTCCCAACAGGCCCCCAACACAAACATTGTGACTCACTCTTGAGTCACTCTGTCGGTGCGAAGATCTTTGCGTGGAGACCTCTCAACTTTACTCGGACCGTTGCGAGGTTAGCAGCGCGTAAAGCCACTGCCTACTAGACTTCCTGTGGCTAGTCAAATGGTCAGGCCACCTGTGTAAGGCTTCAATCAACTACTATTTAATTTTCCTAGGAAGAGTTCACCATTCAGTTTCACCAGCTACACCGCACCACCATCTGTGACTTCCTTAATAACATATGGTCCCATCCAATGCATTTGGTGTTTCCCTATAAATTTATCAAACTTTCTGTCATATAACATCACCAAATCATTCACCCTAAAAGTGCGCTGCTGGATATGTCAATCGTTCCATTCCTTTTCGCTTTGTTTTTGTACCTGTTGATGGAATCTAGCCAAAAACTGTTCTTCTTCGAGTTCCTCCAGCTGCGCGAGCCTCTCCTCCAGGGCTCGCAATCCATCATACTTGTGAGTGTTGCTATGCACAGACTAAGCATGATACACTCCATCGACATTATGACTTCCACTCCATAGACCAGCATAAAAGGCATCTATCCCATAAGTTTCTTGCATGTGGTCCTATAAGCCCATAATACTGCGGGGACACGCAGGTCCCAATCATTTCGCTGTGAATTGCATACTTTTGTCAGCACAGTCTCCAATATTTTGTTAAATGCTTCCATGGTTCTGTTAGTCCACAAGTGGTACGGTGTGCTTTTCTGATGATACACCTACAATTCTTCCATCAGCGCACTAATCATTTCATTCAGGAAATGTGTACCGCGATCGCTCATCAAAATCTTCGGACACCTGAATCATGTTAGTACGTGTTCAAACAGAAATGTCGTGGCTGTGCAATCTTTTACCGGCTATGCTTCTGCCCAATGTGTTAGGTATTCTATCACAGTAATAATATATCTTCCGCCTATCTTTCCTTGCGATTTGATAGGTCCTACAAAGTCGATCACCCACTTTTCAAAGGGCTGCAACGTCATTTGCGGATTAAAAGGCATCTTGTCCCTCTACGACAGCTTGCCCGTTCTTTGACATACATCACATGCCTTGCAATGTGCTTTTGAATCTCGATGAATGGTTGGCCACCACAACCCTGCACAGAGAATCTTCTGCGCAGTTTCTCTCCCTGCATAATGACCTCCTAGGGGCCCCCATGAGCACCCGCGAGGATGCTACTTCATTCAAATTATAGTACATACCTTCTTAGTATCTCATCAGTCCGCATCTTGTATAAATGCCCTGCAATGACAGAAAGGTCTTCCGCATGCACCAGTAGTTCCTTATTCTGCTGGATAGAGTAACCTTCCAGCACAATTTCAGTTGTTAGAAAGTAGATTATATCTTGAAAGTGTCCATCCGCTATGCACACAACAAAAAGTTGCATGTCAAGTAGTCCTTCCTCCAAACTAGTAGGTTCCTCCCCTATCTCAATGCGCGACAACTGGTCTGGTCGCACGTTCAATCGTCCAAGCTTCACAACAACTTCGGAATCATATTCTTGGAACAATAAGAGCCACCTGCATATGCACCCCCCCAACACAGGCTTATTGACCAAGTATTTTAGCGTGGAATGATCTGTATACATCTTGAAGTGTCCCCCTAGAAAACAGTATCGATATTTCTGGAGCACATACACCATAGCTAGTCCTTTGTGTTTAGTGGTACAATAGTTCTTTTCTACTTTAGATAACCTGCAACTTGCGAACGTGATAGGGTGATCCAAGCCTTCTCCACTTTCTTGTGTGAGAACTGCCCCCAACACAATGCACGATGCATCAACATGAACATGAAATTCTTTCTTCTAGTTCGGGAAGACAAGAATTGGTGCAGTAACCATCTTCTGCTTAAATATATCTAGCCTCTTATTACAATCATCATCCCAGAAGAACGTGACATCCTTCTTTAGTATCTTTTCCATCGATGCGGTGATTTGGGCGTAAATCTTGATAAACTTTTTGTAGCAACCCTTATGTCCCAAGGTAGCACACAGCTGCTTCACACTGCGTGGTGCTTCCAAATTCAGAATTATTGCAATTTTCGTGGGGTCTACCATTAGCCCTTGTTTACAAACCACATGCCCCAACATGTTCCCAAAAGGAATGAGGAACGTTGCGCGCGATTTGATATCTTCGACGTGTATCCAGCGTCAAGCGCAGGTTTGCTACATGGTTCCTAACCAACCCAAATATATTCCAATCATCAAAATAGACCTCCAAGTATTTATGAATATATTCCCTGAACACCGCAACAACTATGCGTGAGAAGATAGCTGGCGTGTTATTTAATCCAAATGGCATAACAGTGTATTGAAAGCAACCCCACTCTGTTGCGAAGGTTGTCTTACTCCTATCCTCCAGTGTGATTCTGATTTGGTGGTACCCTGAGAACCCATCGGTGAAAGAATGTGCTTCCAAACCACCTACATTGTCCAACATCTCATCGGTGAACGAAGTTGGGAATGGATGATGTACACACGCATCGTTCAACTTTCTGAGATCCACACATATTCTTATTTTGTCCTTCTACTCCTCTTCTTGTACCACCATGGGACTTACCCAATCGGATTCCTCAACAAGCTCAATAATGCCTACCATGAGCATCTTGTCTAATTCTACGTGGACCTTCTCCTTGTATTTTGGGTTTAGGCGATACAGTCTCTACTTTACTAGCTTCGTGTCGGGTTTTAACGTGATCCACATTACTCCTAAGTCTCCGATTATTCCCTTTAAGTCCGTGAACTTGGTCGAGAATAAGTCTTGATACTCATGGAGTATTTTAGCTACTTTATCCACTGTCGTGGTGTCCCAGTAGTCCCCAATCTTTGTGAATTTAGGTTCCACCTCTGTACCAATATTTACCTGCTTAGTCTTTACTAGCGCGGTTATGTCAGGGTTCTCGATTTGTGGTCCTTGAACCTCGCACTGGCCTTCTATCTCTGGAATATCAATGTTCCTCGGATCTTCATCTTCTTCCTCAGCAGTTACATTATAACACTCCAATGCACAACTTAGCTGAGCATCCCTGTCAGGCTGAATCATTTCTACTGACTCCTGTGGCATCCTAAAGATTGGCGCTTTTACCTCCTGTAGGCTTCACCAATACTGTCCCATCCATCCTAAAAGTTGAAATTCATCACGAACCCTTCATGTAGGACATCCCATTCATTCGTTCCATGTTGGAGCTCTGTCTCTATATACCAATTCATTGCTATAACATCCAGGGTGTGATAGAACAGGTACACCCATTCAGGTTGAGGCTTTTCTCCATATGCCTACATCAACTTAGCCAGATGTGTGTGCGGATCATCCTGCCCATTGTATTTATCTATGAATCATAGTCTAGGCTGTCCAAACTCTGTGCACATCATCCTCCTACATGCGTGCCAGTCTTCAAAGCTCCCTTTGTGTGTACCCCACCAACTCGCGGGCGTAGCATGCAGTACCCAATTCAAGGCTTTGAAACATTGCTTCTCTGGCACCTGCCTTTCAAATCTGTTCAGGAAAGCACCTACCTCTCCTAATCCATTGTAAGTAGGTAGATCTTATGTTTCCATTGATACGCAACGCAGTGATCTTTTCATCATGTTTAGTTCATCACGGTTACCTCGTGTAACTGGTTCTGCCACCGCTCTATCTCCTCATCCGAATTTGAGGTACATGAGATTTCACGCTTCCATGAAATTTGTCCATCTACAGTGGGATTTACCCAATCTTTCTCTCACACAGTTATCTTGTATATGTAGTACAAATTGTCTTCGCTTTCATAGTCGTGCATTGGCTCAGTGTAGCATGATCCCTCAGCAGGGTTCAATGGTATTGCTACACGTAGGGACTTCTTTTAAAAAATTATCTTGTGCTTTTTCATATTAATCACCCCATTCATGTCAGTGGCCCAATCAATTCCTAAGAGCATGGGGTAGGGATTGATGTCATCAACAATCTCTACCACTTCAAAGTTTACTAGCATGCTCACTCCCTCAATATCCATAACAATTCCTTACAATCGCCCTAGGGGTATTATCTTCTGTTGGTTCGCCATGCGTAGCTGAATAGGAGACCACTACAACGTAGGCCTCCCCATGCACTCCCATGTCTGCTTCGGTAGAACATTCGCATCTGACCCTAAATCCAAAATTACTTGGTCCATCTCATATTCTCTAATCTGCGCGGTTAACCTCATTTCTCTTCCTATTCTTGTCTTGTGTTTTCCAATCTTTCGGACTATGTATAGTTCTCCTTGCATGGTCCCCGCACATATGTTAATGAGTTCCTAAAATCCCTTTACAACCTTACTATCGCACAATAGCTTCATGCACATTTCCAGGAACATTTTGAGCATCGACGGTTCCATCTCTGACTCCAATATATCTTTGCTTCATGAAGTGGGGGCATCATCGAAGCTCTTCTTAGCTTCCATAAAGGTTTCTCGAGCACGCTCCAAATCAAACTCTGCTTCTTTCGCTGGAGCTTTGTGAACCCAAGTGCTTTCTTCAGGCTGTTTGCCTTTATCATCTTCCATCGTAATTCCACTTCGGAGAACAATATTCACATTTGGATTGTCCTCTCATGGCTTAGACCTCATCATGTGCAGGTTCTGAGTTGGGGGAGGTGGTAGCGCTCCCTTGTCACGTAGCCTAGCTATCAACGTAGGACAATCCTCCGTCTCAATATCAAACAAGGTAAAATATAGACATGATGGACACATTGGATTTGTACAATCATGGGCATAATGTCCTAACACTCTACAATTGTAGCATATCAGTTGTCCGTGACCTCTCCCAAGTCCTCCTCCACCTCGGCCTCGTTCGTGCCCCTAGAATCGAGTTCATACCATCCCCTCCCCTTGTTCTAGTAGCCGCGTTTCGACCTGAACCCTATTTCAACCTAAACCCTATCGGTGGGAGTTCTATCCATCATTAGCTCATAACTTCTACATGTACGCTCATCGTGTCCCACCGATCTACATAAATTATAGAATAACTGTTGCGAGTTTTGTGTGTACTTTTGCAACAAATGGCAGTTGTCTGTAGCATGCTTTCCCCCTATTTGACAAATTGCACACCACAGAGCAGGCACCGCACTCAGTCCTGTTTGTGCTTCTAGTCTTAACGGCATCGATCCCCCTCCGGTGAGGTAATTCATGAATACCAGGAAGTGGTCTTTATCATGACCCTGAACTCTTCATTTCACAAACCACACCTCTTCCCATGCTTCTGGTCGGACTGTTCTGTCTTTTTTTAGACTCTGCATCTTGAGGCATAAGTTTTTCAACTGCGCATGGATTTGTTGAACTCCCAAGTTAGGATCTTGTATCAGGGTCTCATGTAGCCTCATCGTGATCTCTAAAGCCTTTGCCTAAGTTTTTAACCTTTGCTGCGACAACGCATTCCTCAAATGTGGCGATAGTGATGATACAAACCATTTGCGGTGCTTTCAATCCATCAGAGTCATGTTAGGTTTGCGAATCGTGCACTTCAGCCTTTGATCCAACTCCTAAGGAGTCTCACCTGGTAGCATCGTGATCTCTTTGAACACAATGATCAACTGCGCTTCTGACTTTAGCCTGCTAAAAGCCCTAGTTAGCACAACTGGGATAACCGTGATTCCTGCATTCAGATTATCACTTGAGTGCTTGATGTACCAAGTCAACACGCAATCCTGAAAAGCGCTAACCAATGTTGCTTTCTTGATATTATCATCTGTAACTCCCTACACTTCCCATATGGCTTTTACAATGAACCAAAAATGGTCTGGATCTTCATTTCCTACTCCCTTGAACACAAGAAAATTTATTGAGCTTGCCATATTAAAACGCGGTGGTGGCGGGGGTGGTACGAGCGAAGATGGAAGTGATGATGGTGAAACTGGTGGTGGTGTGAGTGGAGGTGGTATACGTAGAATCCTCTGTATTATCAAATGGATCACACTCTGTGGAGATACCTTCATGAGCTCTTCCTCGTCTCTTCGCAGAGGCGAGATCAAGGAGCTAGTCTATAGTCCCGCACTTCCGTCGTTTCTGTAAATTCTCCTACATCGCGTAGCCCCGAACATCAATGTAGCTGCATAATCCTCTTTTCGCACAATAGAATTTTAATCCAAGTGTTTAGAGACTTTATATACTTACCTCGTGGTCCCTTGAGAAAGTGTTGCTCTGCCTCGCTATAGCTGACCGAAGTATCTACCGCGAACTCAGCAATGAATCCTCCTATAATCCAATTGAGCCAGTGATCAATAGCACGTGCAATCTTATCCTCTGATGCTTCCAATCTACGCACCAACTCTGGGGTCCACACAATAGGTCCGTCAAGCTTCCACCTTCCTTGGCTATCTGCTAACTTTGCGATCCACTCATATAGCTTAGTAGGGAAAGATGCAAAGAAAATTTCCTAGATCTTTGTGTACAGGTAGCTGTCTAACCACTCTTCCTTCGATAGTCATAGGTTCTTGTTCTCCTGCACTGTGAATTCATGAATTTTCCTGTCCAACCACCCTTCAATCTCCTTCTTAGTTGGATTCCAGTGATGCAACATTAGACATCTCTATGCAAATTCCGGTCCCAGCAATGGAAATATTTTTTGGCTTGATGGGGCCTGGCCCAAGTTCAAAGTTAATTAGCCAAACAAATCCCTATACTAGTGGCCCTTTTGGCAACAACTCGCAGAGCACAGACTGAGGTATCACCCGAAGTAGTATGGGGGGATGCTGGAACCAAGTTTCTTCACCCTTGAGATGTCTGAGGGGTCAACTTAGTCCAACTAGGAATAGCTTCGTGCAGGTCACTTCACGCACACTTTTGTCCTGCGAGGCCTTCGTGCTCTATTATACTCGCCTTCACTCAACCTGAATTAGGGGCTGAGGTGATTTCACACTACTAAGGTAGTGATCTGTGATCTTTCCCTAAGTTACACCATGGATCCTACTTATCTTCTTATAACTATTAACTTCGCGTAAACAGATACTTATCTTCTATTCACTTATTCAACACATTCATATTAGTTTGTGCAACAAGTAAACAGTAAACTTGCAATTAATACCCAATATACTTCAATGCATAAAACGGGAAAAAGACACATAGAATGATAAGAAACTTCTCTTTATTATTTTCTCCAATGGTTACATACTCGACTCACCCTAAGCACTCAGCTGCAGGGGTCCGCACACTTAGCTGTGGACTACTAGGCCTCTACACACTCAACTGCAGAGCCTTCTCCTACTCTACGACCCAAAGACATGACTTTACACTTCCACTGAGACTCAATGCCTCATCTTCTCTTAGATTCTTAGATCTAATAAGTTGTCTCTACAACTTAGAGCCTCACTCTATTAATACAATCCCATGGTCCACAGACCATGGGTAGAACTCTCAAGCCGACATTACATTACAAAAGTAAGGGTGGACAATCTTGTGACTCAATTACAACTTCGTGCTCCATGCCCACACTTTGCGGAGTCTTTACATCGGACATAGTCAAAACTTGGGATTTAAGCCCCAAAACTTTCCTTGGGGGCTCTTGCGCCCAATACAAGGAACTATGCTCAAACATTTGTTGACCATATGAGAACATCACTCCCAAGACGTCCTCACTAGATGGGAGAACCACGCTCTGGGAGGAATACATGTCAACTCGTACCAATTATAGATCGGGTTCCAATGCCCCCAGTACATAATGTATTATGCCATGATCGTCAGAAGATGTGGGGATAGAATGGGTAGCCACATAATTGACTTGTGGTGAGGAGGGTACTTCTTGCAAACAAGAACCAATAAGGGACGATGGTTGCATAGGAGGCACCTAGTGACCAATGAATGATAATTGATTAATGGTCACTATTCTCCCTTCGTGCGGAAAACAAAACTCATGGAAAAGTGAAGAAGCAAGAGCTCCCATGACATAAACATAGTCACATCCAAGGAGAATATTGAAATCTAAGGGACCTTGGACTACAATCACATCTATATAGACGGTCTTTCCTCCCAAAGTAATAGGGAACTTCGGAAGGCTCCCTAAGGGTTGACTGGTTCCTCTATTGAAAGGCAATAGATTCTGAGTGATAGGCACAAGATGAGGGGAACCTAAAGCTTGCCAAGTAGTAGAAGACATGATGCTAACAAACATGCCTTCATCTAATAGAGTGCCATGTACTACCATATTATAGGCTTGTACTGTGATCTGGAAAGGAACATAAGATGGGAGGCAAAAGCAGTCAATTGACTCCAATCAAAAGAAACGACAGAACTACTTGGTGGGGGTATCATATTATTGTTCCCATGCCCTGCAGGAGAAGAGGAAGGACTCTCCTGAACAATCGGGATGGGAGGGTCACTCTTCGATTCAGGAGAATCTGAGGAGATGAGAAGAACATGAGTAGAATGATCACCACTACTATCTTCGGGAACATAGTGAACAACTGAAGGCTGACCCAAGTCGACACTCTTTTCGACCAATGGTTGGTCGGGACCAGACATGGGACAATCATGCTTAGGAAGGGTAGGATGGGTAAGAGGTGAATCCAATTCAATCTCTTTGCTGACTAGGATAGAGTTAGAATAAAGCCTCTGATAACCAATGGGAAGTTGGGGTTGAGGAGCTGTAAGGTTTTCCAAAACTTTGGAAGCTTTATCCATAAGAGGACAAAGGTGAAGAAGATTCTCTCCTTCACATAACCTACAGGGGAATTTAATTTTTCCCTTCTTCTTACCATCGCTAGCTGAGGGTGTAGCATCGACATGATCTCTAGAGGTTGATGGGAATGGTTGATCCAGATTTTGAGACCATACCTCTAAGACTTTGGGAATACCAGGATAGTCTCGAGGGAGATGGTCACCCTTACACAGCCTATGAGGGAAGTTTACTTTCTGTAAAGGATTGAAAGATTTTTTGATGTGAAGTGCATTTGGAGCAATAGTTGCATGGTTGGCCTCTCGCATATCTGACTTCTTCTTCTTCTTAGCCTCCTGGTTACTGGATTTCATAGTTTCACCAGGCAAAGTAGAAGAGGAAGGTGAAGAAATAGGGGAAGAAGGTGAGAGGTCAACCTTAGAATCAACATGATGTGGTTCAAATGAAGGAGATGGCTAGATAGGATTTGGGACACTCGGGACTACCGAGGTCAAATGGTAAACTAATGGTTAACCCAGGGAGGGACAACGTTTCCATATAAGGAGCACCAACGTTTCCAAAAGAAGGAAAAGTATGAGGATTCTAATCGGAGGGGAATCCTTGACTCGTAGACTCTGGAAATGTTTCCATTGGAATCGACCCTAAAGAATCAGTAGGGAAGGTATATTTAACCAAGGATATTTCGTGGGTAGTTAACTTTAAGACACCGAAACAAAACTTTGCCTTTTCATATTTTAAGAGTTGAGAAAAGGATGAAAGGTGATTCTAGTCGCTTTCAGATTTAACAAGCACAAAAGGACAAGTGCTCGATGATCTTTAATATTTAGGGAGTCAAAAAGATCAAAATGACTGCTCAGGATAATCTAGGAAAAAAGGATTACCAGGTAACCGTGAGTTGGAGAATACCTCCCGGCGAACCAAGAAGTACGAGCAAGCAATCTCCCCAAATGTTGTGTTTGGTGTATCACGTTTACAAGGTGGCAGAGCCAGCTTACAATGGATAAAGGGTTGCAACCTAGTTGGGTCTCCCTATATATGCACGATAGTACAGGGAGCACAAGTCCGTACTAGCACTGTCTGGTGTTGAAGTGAATGGAAAATTCTAGGTTTAAAGACATCGGAACATGTCTCTAGGCTAGACCTTCTAAATGCCATTGTTAGGTTTCAAAGCTTCCTTAGGTTAATTTAATAAATTTTAATGGTTGATCTTGAATTAGGTTTCAATTCGAAGGCCCTACCATTGTCATGTGAAAACTCTTATATGTAGGTATATGAGAAAAGAAATCTTTGTCTTCGATGAAAGTTAACACTAATTGAGGGATAGAGAGCACACAATCAATGCAACAATCAACAAATGGAATATTTCCCTAGTACATGAACTAAATGCACTTAATTTTCCCTTAACAACAAAAGAAGTTTCATTTCATTTCCAATGCTTATGATGATGCAATTCTAGCTTCTTAATGACACTACTAATGCAATATTTTTTGCTTAAGTAAACTAGAATGATGTTCTTCTTTTCATAAAATGCAAAATGAATCTTTCACATAAACCACTTTCAATGAAAATTTTCACAATTCTGAACAAACAAGCATCAATCAGGTCCAAAGCATGATAAATGAAACTAAAAGAAACTTCTTCCTTAAATCGAACACCAAGCACATAAATGATTCAATCTAAAAACCAACAATGTAATCTATGCTCAAAAAGAGAAAAGAGACACTTGAAATAAGAGAATAAACGAGACTCTTTCACTCATTCAATTGAAAATGAAGCAGTGAATATGTTGCGACTAAAAGATGGATTAAATGAAGAAATTAAGATGTTGCGACTGAAAGATGGATTAAATGAAGTAGCAAATCAAAAACTTGATACAATGAGTGAATTAATAAATGAACGGTAATTTACCTAGATGCCCTAGGATCATAGAAACCATCCAAAAAACTCAAAAAATAAGCAATGAAACTTCAAGCCAATCAATCAATCAAAACAAGCAAACAAAGCATCCTAGTCACTTCTGGGTGGAAGAAGAGAATCTGAGGGTCAAGACACACTGGCACTGGAATGGGAGAAATTTTCATTTTTTCTTAACTCAGAGATGGACATGACTAGCCATAATACAACTAGTGTTGATTGGCATGACCGACACGACTAGCTAGACTACAACTAGCTCTGATAGATTTGATCAGCATGACTAGCCAGGCTACAACTAGCACTGATGGAGGGATTCAAAGAAAAAATTAAAAAGAACTTCACACAAGGCCAGACTTAACACATCACAGGGTGGGCTAGTGTTTGTATGCCTTCAAATAGGCTAAAAGGTAGAAATTATTAGGGAAAGACACACTAGTTATGATTCAGGGGAAATCCTAATCTTCACCTAGATGAATCGATGTGATTTCCTAACTGACAACAAGCACCAGAAAGGGGATCGACATGACTATTTTAGAGAAACTCGCATTGATTAGCGTGATTGTCAGAAAAATAAACGCACTGACCAAGGATTCCAAGAAAAAAATAAAAAATTTCAAGGGCTAAAACTAGACTCGCCACTGTAAATTTTAAACTTAGGGCAGTAAACCAAGAAAAGCAGGGAAAACTAAAGGGAAAAGGTGATACTAGAGAAGTTCACACACAGCCATGAAATGAAAATCAATGAAATAGGAGGATTGGCTTCCCAGTGGAGTCACCAATTTGCGGTGTAGGTAAATTCTCGATGTGGACAAAGACAATTCCTCTAGCCCGAGAGAGTGGGTCTAGCCACAAACAAACAATCTATGGAAAACTTCCTTAAGCTAGAATCAAATAAGAGGGCCTACCACTTAGAACACTATTTGACTTGGTGATGATCTTGCTTCCTTACTGCAGCTACCTTTCGTTTTCTTCCTTCGAATATCTGAAACAAGCAAACAAACAACAACAAAAAATGTGATAGCATATGAATTGCATTCAACCTACTTAAGAGGTCAAGGAATATTAAGCCATCAAATGTAAGATAACACTTAATGTAGGAAATCAATCAATAGTTGTATTCTTATAAATTGAGAAAGATATTACAATCAATGCCTTGGCGTTGTTGGTCTCCTCTAACGTATCCAGGTTCCCACACCTCTGCTAGCATCTTATGGATAAGCCCAACAATGGAAGTTTTAAGGCTTCTTCCCTTTAGTATAAAACCAAACCAAGCACACTATTCTCCCTCCACAAACATAAAATAGAAGGCTACAAGCTATGATATCTTGTTGGTTATTCAAGCTCCAAAAATACTAAGACTGAAACTTAGTTTAGCTTGTAAAAGGAGGTGTTTATATAGCTTGGATGGAGGGGAGATGGTTCCTCTTATCATGGGACATGCCTTATCTCTTGGATCTTTTCCATCTTAATAGGGGACAGGAGCCCAAACTAACTTCCTCAGCTCCATCCAGCCCAACCATTTACCAGACTTCCATTACAAAGCTTCTAGACTTGGAAGCTTCGACTCCATATTTAAAAAACTTGCCAAAAGAGTATTGGCACAACTAAGAAAAGGGTCAATTGTGCTGTATGGCACTAGACCTAGTTTCAATCTCTTCAAATCGGTGCGACGAGGAAATGGATCATTAGCGTCGGTCTTGTAAACTAGGGTAAAAGGAAGATTCTTGGGAAATGATGCAAAATGGAATTGTTCTACTCATGAAGAGGGACATAATGGGAGTCTCTTCATGATGGGATAGTATATAGGGTTCACTGTAAAGGTCCTCCAGGATCATGGAACGGGGAGCACAGGGATAGTGATAAAATGTTGTGTAAGAGTCAGTGGGTCTCAATTACTTGGGCTTCCATCTCAAACCTAGTAATTATCGCATTACTGCTGGACTTGGCTGTTAGATAAAGTTGAAAAGAAGCTGACATGTTGGGATCACAATTGGCTCTCGATTGGGGGCAAGGTCACCATGATCATAGTTGTTCTACAAAGTATCCCTATCTACTGGATCCATCTATTCTATATTCTCCAAGCAACCATTAACAAGATTAATGCTCTTATCTCTGAATTCCTTTGGTTCGGAACTAGACCCGATTGCAAGATCCATCTCGCTCGCCTAAAAATTATTTCTATGTCCATTCAGTTGGGTGGTTTGGGTATTTAGGAATCTCAGAGGTTTAACATTACTCTTCTAGCATCCAATATGTGGAGGGCCTTCAAAGAAAGAGGTCTCTAGCAATGAATAACTTTCAACAAATATCTTCCTTTTCTTGGGTTGGAGGAATGGTTGGTTGCAGGTGTGCCAATCAATCCTCATTCATCTGTCATATGGAGAAGCTTCAAACATGTGATTCTGTGGTTTTGTAGTAATCTTCACTGGTTGGTGTGTAATGGCCAGAGCATTTACATTGGGATGGATGCTATAAAGGGCCTTTCTAGTTCCCATATTCCCTCCGTCCAGTGCATTCACTTTTTAAATCACCAAGGAATCTTCACACTTGACAATCTGGCTAGGGTGCAACCCTTCTATTACAGCTCTATTTGGGCACATCAAATCCCAAATCAAACCCTAATTTCAGTTGCTACATGCCCTAAACAAGTCACCCTTTTGAATGCCTCCTTCCCAGAAAGTTTCATGACCTAAGGCATCCAGAAATGGTCTCTAAAGGGACCAACGCAGGTATATACACTGCCAGGGTGCTCTGCAGAGTAGGTAGATACACTGTCAGGGTGCTCTACAGAGCACCTAAGCCCTCTTTAGGCTGCGCTGGGTGAATTTGAGTGAAATTCAATTGGGGTTTGGGGAATATTCTTATCTCTTGGAGTAATCTAGAAGCTTCCCTCAATTATCTACTCCTATGAGCTTGAAAATGGATGAGGAATGAGTTAAGGTGCATCCTATCCTCTCATCCCTTCCTCCATGGAACTAATTCTAAGTATAGAAGGCCATTCAATGCCACCATTTATGACAAAACCTCCTTCATCCTCCTATAAATTGACCACTCATCTAAGTGATCAAGGGCTAGCTAGATTATGTTGAATTGTAAGGAGATAATGCTGCTATGAGACTTGAATTTGGAGCAAATGATGTGATGCCACAAGATTTTCTTGCTTTTGATGTGATGTGGATGGGATCCAAGCTGGAGGAATGAATTTGAATCAAACACTGATGGTTTTAATTCCTTCTTCTATCTAAGGAAGTGTTTGAACCTTTTTCCATATGATGTGTTCTTTCATAATGCTTATATGTATGAATTGCTTCTGATTCTTTTCATTTATATTCAATGGATCATATGCTTTGATCGGTTTTCGTCTTCTATTAAGTTGACAGGGTACTTTTCAAGCGGGTTAAGTATGGGAAGGAGCGATGGAATCGATACAAGGGAGATGAGAGGAAAGTAGAACTACAGGTAGGCCTTCTATCCTCTCTTCTTATCTATTTCTTATAGGGAAAGTCTAAAACACTTTAAATTGTTGTTCTAGGCACAGCTACTTGTCTAGTGAATTAGTATTTATCCATAGATGCTAAATTCTCCAAAACAAATTGGCGACTCCGCTGGGGAAGAATCCTCTTTCCTAGTAGCTTATCCACCTCCTAAGACATCCTTGTAGACTCTATTTGTGTTCATAGATTGTAATTCAACTATTTACATTGAAAAATTGGTCAAAAATTGAGGTTAGATGACACTTGAGTGGCCTCTCAGAAATCAGCGTAGGTTTGGTCAAGGGACAGTGCTTTGCAACATTAGGCCCTCTTTGACCTGTGCTGATCAACCTTAGGTCAAATTCCCACCTTTGGAGAGTGCTTTTGCCAAGTTTTCTCTGTTTGTTTGCTTGCTGATTGATCAATGAATGTCATGTCTCAGAGAACAAATTTTTTTCTCCTTTGCCAGCCCTAATTTGATTTGATTGATTAATGTTTCTTTAATGTTTTCTTTGTCATTATCAGTCTATAGTCAAAGTTAGAATATATTTGATTAATCTTCATTCGAAAGAAAGTGTCGTAAAGTCTTCTTTTCCTTCGAAACAGAATTGTCGTCAAAGTCTTCATTCTTATTAAAGATTGATTGATTGTATGTGCATATTTCCTTTTTTCTTCATCATAACATTAAGGGATTCGAAAAGAAAAACTTGCATCATTCATATTGTAGTTTGTGAATGATTGAAAGGAATAGCTAGGGAAATTGCATTAGTTGTGCTCTTTGCTCTTTGTCAAAGATCTGATTGCTCTATCCCTACTAGCTAAGGATTTTCATTGTTAAATTGAATGGAAAGAATGATTATCATAGTAGTTGCATTTTAGGGATTTCAAATATACATCACGTGGTGAACCTTGAAAGGAAAATTCTAAAGAAGATCAACTTAAAATTTATCTGAATTTACCTAATGGAGCATTGTCACCTAACGAAGAACATTTAGTGGTTCTAGGCTAGAGATGTGTTTTGGCGTCGTAAAACAAAGCAGCTGTCGCTAACTTGTTTGCAATACATCCCGAGTTTGATACCTCATTCCACGTACGTGAGTATATCGTAGATCGTCCACGTACCTTCGTGTATATAGGGCAGTGTTATAGTATGTAAAGTATATGGGAATGCTCTCACTATGTGGTTTTGCATTAGACAACGCTTATATGGATTGGGCCTCCACGTACTTTCAGGTATATATGGGAGGACAACACTAGGTTTCTATCCATCCTTAGGTAACTAAGTCGGCCACCTTGTACACTGTGATACACCGAACACAACATTTGGGGAGATTGACTACCCGTACTTCTTGGTTCGCCAAGAGATATTCTGCAGTTCACAGTTGCTTGGTAAGCCTTTTGCCTAGATCATCCCTCTTTTGTTTTGTTATGTTACTTTGATTAAAATCAAATTAATTGACCGTGGATAACATCCTCCACGCTCGCTCTTTAGTTGACCTTAGGTTGAAACATATGGCGACAAATCTAGAGTCCACCGATCAAGGAATTCCTTTTGATGGGAATCCTAGTCCTTTTCCTCCTTTCGGAAATATTGGTGCTCCTTATATTGCTACATTATCCCTACCGAGATTTACCATTGGCTTGCCAGTATGGGTTTTTTCAACCTCCTTGGTTCAAAATGTCGTAATTTCTCTGCAATCGAGTACACCTCCAACTAGACAAAATCAACCTCCAATTGATCCTAAAGTTGACCCTTTGCCTTCTTCCTCGGTTGTTTCTTCCTCCCCTTCTTCCTCTTCGCTTGGTGAAAGTATTGGTAATAGTAACCAGGTGGCTAAGAAGAATAAGAAAGGGAAGAAGAAGAAAAAGAAGCAAATTCAGCAGAGGGGCAACCAAGAAACCATTGCTTTGAATGCAACATCTGATGAGAAACCATCGTTAAGTGTCACAAAGTTTGATACCCATGCAAAATTTGTACGGGAGACCATCTTCTTCGAAATTGTCCTGATATTCCTCAGATCTTAGAAGAATGGTCTTCTCGTTCACATCATCCTATGTCATCAACTTCTGGAGATCATGTTGGTGACACACCATCAACTAGTGATAGTAAAGTTCATGGAAAGAAGGGTAAAGTTAAGTTTCCCTGTAGGTTATGTGAAGGGAATCACCCCATTCACCTTTGTCCCTATCTGGATGAAGCCAAAAAGGTGTTGGATAACCATCTTGCTTCACCGCAGTGACTTCCATATGGTTACAGGAAACTCTCCCTAAATCCTTCACTAGTTGATGAATTGACTGACCAAAATCAATCGTTAGTCAAACCCACTCTCTCTGAAAGTGAATCCTATGAGTCTATACCCAACCCAAATCAACAGGTCGAGGTAACAGTTGACCCGATTTCACCTTCAGTAAATCGTACCCTTCCCGAAGAGAGTGAATATGATACCACTCAGGTTCTTTTTGTTTCTTCAGATTCAAATGAGCTTGGGGGAAATCCACCTGTTCCATCAAGATAGGAGGAAAATCCTCCCACTCTCGTAACTTAAGGGGTTAATTCTCCTGTTTCTATGGTACCCCCTCCAAGTAGTCTAGTCACTTCCTTTGATTGGAATCGACTGGCAGGATTCCATCTTCCTTCTTATGTGCCTTTCTAGATCATAGTACAAGTTTGTAATATGATTGTATCGGGCACTATTATAGATGAAGGTGCATCAGTGAGTATCCTTTCCTCAACTGCTTGGCAAGTGCTTGGTTCGCCATCGCTTGTGCCTGTTACCCAGAATATATTGGGTTTTAACAGGGGAGCCAATCAACCATTAGGGATCCTCCCTCAGTTACCTATTACTTTGGGAGGAAAAATCGTTTATCTGAATGTGATGGTAGTCCCAGGCCCTTTAGATTACAATTTACTTCTTGGCCGTGACTATGTTTATGACATGGGAGCTATTGTTTCAACACTCTTTCAAGTGATTTCTTTCCCGCATGAAGGTATAATTGTCTCCATTGACCAGCTTTCATTTCCCGGTCCCAATATGGCACCTAGTCAACCATATTCCCTAATTGGTCTTTTTGTACCAATGGTATCATCCCTGCCACGGGTTATTTATCTGGCAAACTGTTCCATACCTACATCAACTGACGATCAATTCAGTGATGTTGTACATCATGTACTGGAAGCATTGGAACCAGATCTTTCCTTCATGACCTCTTATGCGTTCTGATCGACCAATGAGGATAGTTATTTTACTATGTCAACCTCGCTAAAAAATGAAACTACCCTCATGAGGATAGTTATTTTACTGTTTCAACCTCGTTAAAAAATGAAACAGGTCCATGAGGACAGTTCTTTTACTGTGTCAACCTCATTAAAAAATGAAACAAGGAATACGAGGATAGTTCCTAGTCTTGTGTCAACCTCGTTAAAAAATGAAACCAAGGATATGAGGATAGTTCCTTGTCTTGTGTCAACCTCATTAAAAAATTAAACCAAGGAGTATGAGCATAGTTCTTTGTCTTGTGTCAAGCTCATTAAAAAATGAAACAAGGTCCCCTAGAGAAAAGTTCCAATTCGAGTCTTTGATTAGATCTCGTAAAATCCCAGTCGAGTCTTTCACTTGATCTACTATATGAACCTTCATTCCATCCACTTGATAGCCACGAGTAGTCTACTTAGGTGAATGTAATGAAGCTTGGGGGGCATGCATCTAGTGGTAAAGTTAATTTTCCTTGTAGGTTATGTGAAGGGAATCACCCTATTCATCTTTTTCCCTATCTGGATGAAGCCAAAAGGTGTTGGATAACTGTCCTGCTTCACCGCAGTGACTTCCATTTGGTTACAGGAGACTCTCCCTTTCATCATGCTGGGGGCATGTAAGCCAATCTCAAGCATAGTTTTTCGTTTCAAGCTTGTGTAAACATGAAACTAAATCCAAGCATAGTTCCCTATGGTTCAAGCTTGTGTAAAAATGAACCCATTTCCATTTTTAACCCTCATGATTGCCATTCTATTAGCCTCTTTCATCAGATGAGCCTTGGTTGTTTTCATCCCATCGCCACCATCCCTTTGGGCGATCATATGTTTTCACTTGGTTGTTTTACCATTTTTTAGGAATAGTTGCAATGAGTGGTCTTATTAGCCAGCTTCTTCACATAAATCAACATGTTTTGAGAAGTTCCAACATCACCAGAACCAGTTGCTATCCTAGACACCACTCGTTCCTCAAAGTGGAGTCCTCTTTAAGCTCTTTTTAGACTCTCTAAGAGTGAAAAGATTGCCGAGCGCTTGTCCTTTCCAGCTCGTTAATGGATTGGAAATGATATCCCTCTTGTATTGTTTTACGTTTTTTTGGACTTGAGAGATTAATTTACGAAAAATAACTTGTGGAGTTTTCTTTTTGTACCTTTTCAAACTCTATAAACATGAAAAGGAACAAGTCATCTTTGTCGTTAAATTTATTAAAAACATCAAATAGCGACAAACTTGTCCATCTAGACAAGAATGAGTTTCACCTTCGCTAGACTCATTAAAACATCAAATCGCGATGGATTCGCTCGAAGGGTGAAATTATACAACAAGCATATGTTATCCTCCTCAAGCTTGATAAAAATAAAGAGGTACTAGTCAGCAATGACTGGGGAAAATGGAAAAAGGGGAAAACCACTTTATGGTAGCAGGTCGCTCTTGAACATGACACTTTCACTCCATCATCATGACTATCTGGGTTGGGTTATTAGTTTGATGGTTATCACATCGTTGGTCTATCATACCTTCCATTGCTTTGTTTTGGGTCAATGCTACCAATTCACTTTAGTGTCACCAACTTGTTCAAGAGACGTCAGTCAGTCAAAATCCATCTTTTGCAATACCATAAGCCTTCATTTTCATGACCGCCATTCCTAAACCTTGTGTCGTCAGTCAAATTCCATCTCTAAAAATCACTACACTCGTTTCGTGTCGTTGATGTGGGATACATCAAGGCCCTCCTACGACAAGTCGCTTCTTGTCAACATCAACTCATTATCCAAGAAGTTGACTTAGAAACATCCATTCAGTACCTTGAAGCTTGCATACATTAATGGCAGGTTTCTCGCTTTTGATGATAGGCATACATCAATGGCCTTCGACCAAAAGAATTTGTATGGTGTTCGACATCAAATCATCCATTCACACCATGCAAAATGTACTGCAGTACCTTGAGAATCATTATCATTATCGGTGATTTCTCTTGCATCTGTTAACAACTTACATCATCGGCTGGTAATCAGATGGTGTCTCCCATGTTCGACTTCAGATCACATATTCACATGGTTAGACTCATACTTGAGTGAATGGTTGAACAAGATTGAAGACCCTAGATCTAGTTTCATCCATCTAGGTTGCGATATCAGGAGTACTAAATCATATGTACAATGGCTTTACATTGATAGTTATTCCGATCATGGGTCTATATTTGTAGACGACTGTTTACGTACATGTAATGAAAGTTTATAAGATGAGCATGGGTATGTCTTCCCTCAGCAATTCATGTAAAATCAAATATCATGATATATGTATTGTAATTGATGCAGGTCACCTTCCACTTCGATACCTCCTCATCACATCGTAAATCATTTCATTCGACATTGGCATTTTTTCGACTTCATGCTTTAGGGGGCAGCTGTTATAGATCTATTTGGGCACATCAAATCCCAACATCCAAATCAGTGTTTTAGGGCTCATAAAACACTAATTTCAATTGCTACATTCCCTAAACAAGTCATCCTTTTGAATGCCTCCTTCCCAGAAAGTTTCATGACCTAAGACATCCAGAAATGGTCTCTAAAGGGACCGACTCAGGTAGATACACTGCCAAGGTGCTCTGCAGAGTAGGTAGATACACTGTCAGGGTGCTCTGTGGAGCACCTAAGCCCTCTTTAGGCTGTGCTTGGAAAATTTGAGTGAAATTCAATTGGGGTTTAAGGAATATTCTTATCTCTTAGAGTCATCTAGAAGCTTCCCTCAGTTATCTACTCCCATGAGCTTGAAAATGGATGAGGAATGAGTTAAGGTGCGTCCTATCCTCTTATCCCTTCCTCCATGGAACTAATTCCAAGTATATAAGGCTATTAAATGCCACCATTTATGACAAAACCTCCTTCATACTCCTATAAATTTACCACTCATCTAAGTGATAAGGGGCTGGCTGGATTATGTTGAATTGTAAGGAGATAATGCTGCTATGAGACTTGACTTTGGAGCAAATGATGTGATTCCACAAGCTTGTCTTGCTTTTGATGTGATGTGGATGGGATCCAAGCTGGAGGAATGACTTTGAATCATACACTGATGGTTGTAGTTCCTTCTTCTATCTAATAAAGTGTTTGAACCTTTTTCCATATGATGTGTTCTTTCATAATGCTTATATGTATGAATTGCTTTTGATTCCTTTCATTTATATTCAATGGATCATATGCTTTGATCAATTTTCATCTTTTGTTGTGTTGATAGGGTACTTTTCAAGCGGATTAAGTATGGGAAGGAGCGACGGAATCGATATAAGGGAGACGAGAGGAAAACGGAACTACAGGTAGGCCTTCTATCCTCTCTTCTTATCTATTGCTTATAGGGAAAGTCTAAAACACTTTAAACTGTTGTTCTAGGCACAACTACTTGTCTAGTGAATTAGTATTTATCCGTAGATGCTAAATTCTCCAAAACACCTTGCCCCTAGCCTTTCATTCCTAGCCTCACGCTTGGAATTTGGGCCCCCTCAGCATTTGGAAGGGGAATGGGAGTATTACCACTATCTTCTATGTCAAGTTGGGATCACTCTATATAGAATAAAGACCTTTTGGTATGGGGCAATTGGATACTAAATGATTGAATCTCTATCAAAGAAGTATATTCTTACATTTCCTCCTCCATTCACTATTTACCTTATTCTGATTGGTCTGCTAGCATGTGGTGTTGGGATGCTCCATTGAAGATCAATTTTTTTTCTTAGCTTACAGTCTATAACTGCATTCTCACTTGCGATATCTTGTTGAAGAAGGGTTTCATTGGCCCTGGCAGGTGCATTCTACACAAATCAGCTCTTGAGGACTGCTCCCACTTATTTTTACATTGTCCCTTTGCTTCTACTGTTTGGTTGGAGGTTTCTCTTTTGATAGGTGTTTCTGTCACTTGAGATGACTCTTCAATTGTGGCTTGCCCCATCACTTGGGCTCAAAATGCACCTGCTTATAGGTATGTTCCATTATATGTGCTGTGGGGGATATGGAGGGCTCAGAATGATCTTATCTTTGAAGGAAAATTCTATGACTCATATCAGGTTGCCTTAAAAATTGTTGCCTTCTTCATGGAAATTGGTCCTTGGTTTCCAGAGGCCTCTTCCATTCTATTTCCATAATTGATTTGTCTGGAATCTTTCCCATATGTTTTTTTGATGGGGCTGCCTTGGGAGGCATATCTAGCTATGGTGCTTTCCTAAGAATTAACCCCTCTTCACATTATAGGTTCTGCTAGTCTGGTGGTAGGGGAGACAACAATAGGGCTGAGATGATTGCTTTATGGGGTGCCTTACAATGTTCCTTATGGCTGGGCATTGAGTGAATTTCAATCTCTAGGGATTCCCTTACTTTGATTCAATCATGGGGGCTTTACTAAAAAAAACTCTTAACATATCATGAGTGTTCGTGCCATACTAAACAATATCCTTAATTTGACTACATAATGGAAAATACCTATAACAAACACATTTTTAAACCTCTACCAATATGGACCCAATACACTTTCCAAATTTTAAAACCCCCTACTTTCACTAGATATTATAGGTATCCACTTTTTCATTAACGTTTTTTATACCTCTTAAAAAAAAATCATTAACTTTAAGCTCCATTTTTTATACCTGTCAATATAAAAACCCTTTACCCCCTATTATATGCTCAATATATTGTGTCCTTTTTTCTTAAATATATATACCCCAATATGAATGCATGTGGTATTGGTATTGCTCCTCCAGCGAAGCCCCTGTGGATTCAATGGATTTTGGGCCACTCAACCCTTCGGGTCTCCTCCCTTTGCAATTCGATGATCCGTAATAGGGATCTAAAGGAAGCCTTTTCTAACATCTCCTTGGATCATATCTTCTGTGAAAAAAATCTCGTTGTTGACACCCTCTCCAAGCAGAACCTATCTCTTTCTCCTAGTTTTTTCCATTTTGAGTATTTTGCAGCTGGTTTGTTATGTGGGAAGGGCTTTTTCGAATTTTCGTAATGGTTTTTTTGTAGGTTTTTCCTATCTCTCGTGGCCTCTCCTAGGCCTGTTGTATGATTCGATGTCTATCTTTGTTTTCCTTTCTGGTTTTGATGTCATCTAAGTATGCTTGCTACCATGCTCTCTAAGGGTTGCTATGTTTTATTTTTTGGATGGATTTTGGTCTTCAAGGCTCATTGTTGAGAAACACTGATGAGCTGTATTTGATCCAAGTAGATGTAAAACTCTTCCTCATTTTTAATGAAGAATGGTTATGTTTTTTTCCTCTGAAAAGAAAAATCAACAATTTACCTCTTTGAAACTTTGTAGGTGTTTTCATGCTTTTTCTCATTGCATGTTTCATTTTTTTTATTTTCAATATTTAATTTGTAACCTAATCATTCGATTGTGGTTGTATAAATCGATAATACATGATAGGGCCCCCTAGGTCTCAATTGAGTCCGATGAGATGACTATTAGTGTCCATCAAAATTCTTTTACATAATCACAGGAGTTTGGGGAACAAGAAACATAAGATCAGTGTTTGCGAAGATTGGAAATGGAAAAGACGACAATGGAGATGATGGATGGTGAGAATGATGACAATGCTTTGAATTTGGGTTTGAATTCGATGTCGAATCATCCTAGTTCATCGAGTAATGAAAAGAAATTGCTCGAAAATCTAGAGGAAAAAATCAAATTTTGTTTCTAGAATTTCAAAGACAACCTAGTTATTAACAAAGTTCGCAAACTTGACTACGAAAACACAGGGAATTGAGTTGGAGGTTGAATTGTTTCTCAACTATTTATATGCCACATGAAATGTTAAAAATGGTTGAAAGTATTCATATATTGCATACAAAAGTGTATGCGCTCAACACACACAGTTTACATTAGAGATTGCTCTAATATATAGAGTTTATCAGATCTAACTTATTCTTAATTTAGAAGGAGAGGTTGAGAGAATTTCTCAACCATTACCAACAGCTCATAAACCACAAATATAGGATGTAAGCATTAACTCCAAGTTCCCCTCTTAATTCTTATATTACATAAATTTATTGAAACCACCCATAAACAAAAAAATACATAATCATTTTTTAATTGGTTTACAACTTATCGGTATAGGCTTCATCAAGTTGCCTCATAACTCTCGTAAAGGTGTATTCAACAAGTTGGATTCCCGAGTTCCACTCCTGAACTCGTGAATCACATATCTATCGAAGTCAATTACTAAACAATGTCCCAAGCCATCATATAACCTCATTAGAATACCACTCCCACATCTTCAAGAATGAGAGATCCTTCCCTAGATCCATAACTTCCATACCATCTCGACAACCATCCATGTTGAACTTTTACCCTCTAAAAATAAAACTTCACCAATATCCACACCCTATAACAACTGATCTAGACTCATGCATTGTAATGATTGCATTCAAATTTCTCTCATATGTATATGTATTTGATTATGTTGTAGAGAGGGTGAATAAATGGATCAGATTCCCAACAACAACTGTAAATAAAATTACTAAGTGTTCCATATTGCACCATCAAGACACATGCCTTTACTATAACTCCATGCGCAATGATATGTTTTGTGCTTCACTTAGTATATAGCTTGTCAATCATATTTGGTTCAAATCTCAGTCAAACCACATCACGCTTTCGCTGCGCAAACAACACCTAGGGCAAGACTTCCTTCTAACACCCCTGTCTAACAGCGTGTTCACACCCCTGTCTAACAACATGTTCATAGTCAAGGACACCAAAGGGGTGGGATTGAGATATTGAATTCACATTTCTATTTTGGATTAACAGCTGAGAAAATAGCTCCAGTGTGGCACAAACTTGTGTTCCAAACCTTAGTAATCTCCACAGATTTGAATTAGACCCATGTGGTAGGTCATGTCTTTGCATCCTGAAGATTCTCATTGATAGTGAGAGAACATATACCCCACTCCCACTATCTAGGATCGTTCACGGTTTTGAGCTCATGGTTCTCAACTCAAATCAAAAGGCGTATCAATGGCTTCACGTCACATGTACACCTCAACTATGCACACTGCAAAAGACACCAGCAAATTATAGTCTCCCCGCAAACAAATTACATTCTCCCTCTGCCTTTGGGCCCTCCCATGAGGGAGTTAGTCTAGATAGACTCTGATACCTTTTTAAAAATGGTTGAAAGTACTTTTATACCATGTTAAAAATGATTGAAAGTACTCATATATTTCATACTAAGATGTATGGGCTCAACATACACACTGTTTACATTCAAAGATTACTCTAATATATAGAGTTTTTCAGATCTAATTTATTCCTAATTTAGAAAGAGAGGTTGAGGGAATTTCTCAATCAGCACCAACAACTCATAAATCAACATTAAAAATATAAGATGTAAGCATTAACTCCAAGTTGAAAAACATCCTTCTTCAAACATGGCCACAATTACTAAGAAAGTTCAAACCATGATGATGAAAACTCAAGGAATTGAGTTGCACACCAATTTATTTGTTAGCTTTGTTTTAGATGCCACATGTAAACATAGAAAATGTTAGGCATATTAAGACATGATACTTTCTCCTAATACTATGTGGAAAAGTCTACTCATGCGATGAGGAAATAAGTGACATTATAGGGCCAGAATGACCAGAAATTTGATTACAACACAATAAAAGTTTATGGATGTTGTGTTTACGCTTTGCAGGATTCAAGCTTTTGAACTATAAAAATCATTGCATGGAATTGTAAACTAATGGTTTAGTGTAATTTACATTTTATTTTTTAAATATTTTTAAATAAAATAATTATAATGAAGGGACATTGTTTTAATAATAATATATTGTTAATTTCATTTCACATAATTATTGGTAGCAGAGTGTGGAGGTGTAGTGGAAGTTTTCCTCACCTCGAGGAAAACTTCCATTACACCTCCACACTCTGTTACCAATAATTATTTGAAATGAAATTAAAAATATATTATTATTATTATTAATGAAGTATCATGGGTTTAATCACTTCCGATGAAACCCTTCCTCCATAGTCTCTAAATACATGTCCACTCATGTAGCCTAGTCATTATTTGTATTTTCATATTAGTTTACATATATTTATATGCACTATGAGATTTACAAGAGGGGTAGAAAAAAGAGTTGTCATGAATTCCACATTATTAGGGTTTCTTAATTTTAGAAAACTAGGGTTTTCAAATTGCACAAAACTATGCTTTTTCAATTCCACTTCAATATACATCAATGGAAAATTCCAACTTCAAATGCAAGGAGAATATGGCATGTTTACTTACATTATTTAATTTTTCACTCAAATTTAAATCAGAATGTCATAATTGTCAAAACAACAATTCCATCCATATGCATTTCATGGTTCATATATGGAAATGAGTTTTCAAATAACATCATTCAATTCATATGTGTTGAACATAATAAAAATAAAGAAGATATTTACTTAAGTGTGAGTTACATTTCTCATTCATATGATACATATTAAAACATCATATTATAACCTTTGGTTTCATATTCCAAGAGATCTCTTAGACTTGTCATGACTTTTTTACTTCACTTGTGGCTTCTTGCCTTCCACACAAGTGAATATTCTAAATTTACATAACCCATAAAGATTATGTTTCCAACATTCACCCTCTTAATTTGAAGGGGTGTATGTGAGTCCAAGAAATGATATAAAATATGAAGGTAAATAGTACTGAATGGTTGGTTATGATATTTGAATCTAGTTGTTTAAGGAATACCAAAAACCAAATGGCTAGCAGATATATTGGTTGTGATTTAAGGGAGACCACCAATTTGGATCTTTGCTTGAAGTAATTACTAGAAAAACTCTGAATTTGGCGAGAAAATAATGTATTTTTGACATTTAAGTGCTCCTTGGTGAAGGTTTCAATATGAACACAAGTTGTTGAAATGGTGGTGTGAATATGACTACAAACTATCATCTAGCAGAAGAAGTAAATATTCTAATGAGTGCTTTTTAACAACGACCATAACCCAACTGGTGGTTTTAGAATGACCTCAAACCAAATTGTACTCATGGAACATGAGTCCATATTTGGATATAGATTTGACTCTGGTTGTATAATTTTTGCTCTAGGATCTAGATGCAGGTTCTTGTTCTAGTCACGATTCATGCTCACTTGATACAACTTCAAAGAGAGTAGTAGACTATAAATTCCCCCCTTTTTAGATACAAGGTAACAATATGAAAATATATCCACTTCAAGATGTGCCAATACC
Organism: Pinus tabuliformis; assembly: GCA_031772625.1. Taxonomy (NCBI): domain Eukaryota; kingdom Viridiplantae; phylum Streptophyta; class Pinopsida; order Pinales; family Pinaceae; genus Pinus; species Pinus tabuliformis. The sequence goes on from CM062816.1 coordinate 1,593,689,811, forward strand.
AGAGAATGAAATTTATGGTATAATCAATATATCTTCTTGGATATTTAATACCATTACAAAGAACTAATCCATCCAAGGTGAATATTTCCTCTTCTAGGGTTTTTGTGACTAGAACATTTATCGCATGGATGAGTATGCTTTTCACAATGATTATAAGGGTGAATATTTAAAAAATTATCTTTTAGGTGGCTCACTTGATTTCAATGCTGGCATATGTGAATTTACACAAAAGTGGAGCAAGTGAAGATGAGATTGACTGAAGAAACTCATCACATTGAAATTGGATTGGTTTAAAGTAGTTTGGAATTTGAAAGGTCCCTTCCTTTTTATCTCCATAAATGGTTTTGTTTTTCTTTTTGATGACTCCTTACCATGTTTTATGGTTCATTTGGGAAGCGTAATATGAACTTTTTCATCTTCATGTGAATATGATCCTAAAGTCAAATCACTAATATGATCAAGTGTAAGCTAATTACATGATTCTTTCTCAAAATCATAAAGATAATTTTTCTAAATAAGAGATATTTTAGAATGTCGACTCTTTTTCTTCATCGTAATTGAGCTATGAATCAAGCCAATAAAACTTTATTTTTTCACGTGCATCTTGCAAATAGGTATTAAAATTAACAAAAGTGGCCTCTTTTATTTTGACCATATCTTCAACAATATGGAATATCATAGTATTAAGTAAATCTATTGCCTCACTAATTTAACCCATTTTTCAACAAAACAAGTTCAATAGATGAAGGGTGTCAATTTCTCCTGAAAATGCACCTATAAAGTTATAGAAAAAAATAATTGTGAAATGGAGAAAATTGTTCCTTGTCAAATAAGAATTCGTCTATTTTGATGCTCCATAGTTTGAGAGATACAATGCATACTAGAATTAGATGATAATATTGTATTATAAAATGATCCTCCTAATAAGATTATCCTAAATGGAAATTTGCATAACATGAGAAAAACTTGGTGGATTCCAAAAAAAACTATGCCTATTCTTAAAATCTCTGCCTCTGCAAAACTCAATAGAAAAGGGCTTCAAAACTACATCGAGTTCATGACAAAGTTTCAATAGGACCATAACCTACAAATTCCTTCTAACTCATATTTAAATGTTAAATTCATAAAGAGAAGAATGTTTAAGTGCCCCAATTTCAAATAGCTACCATTAAACAACTCATACATAATTTTGAACATTGATGCATTTGAATAGTGGAACAAATCATTGATTTGATTCCAAAAAGGAAACCTAGACAAAACAAGATGGGGTGCTTCCAAATCATGTGATTGTCCCAAAAAATTTCTCACTTTATAATTTAGAGATCCTATTCCAACATTCCTTTCATCATATTAATGATAATTAATTTATTATATCTCATATACATTCTCATATATGACACATGTATGAAAATTTCCAAACCCCCTCCACTGTAAGGCCTCATACATTCTAGGGAAATTATGATTTGTTAAGGAATTCCAACATGGGATCAGGCTCCCTTTCTTCTATCGACTCTATATCTAGGGTGCCCTAGGAATACAAATAATTAAATACCATAAATAACAATTGAAGGGTCATAATTGCATATCTTCAAAACTTGATATATGCCACAAGAAAAAAACCATAGTTTTGGTTGAAATATGTGACAAATAAGGTTACTTTAAGATTTATGGCTATATTGTGTAGATGAGTGCTCACTTCCATGAGTTTTATAACCCAATGGGGATGTACAATGTGGTGAGTACATAAGAACACTTTTTTCTATCATATTCATAGCAAAAGTCTTCAATGTAGAATCCCATAACTTAAGACAAAAAACACGTCTTGAAATTCCCATTATATAAGAAACCAAAAACGAAGGTATGACCAATTACTATTAATAAAATATATGAATATAAATAAATATATCCATGAATCACATTAGTTTCCAAGTATATGCATTGAGATGAGGTGAATGATTACATGCCAATAGAAATGGTATTGAGAAAGGAGATATTATGGGCTAGCCTTGTGAGCATAGTTTCGCAGACTGATGAACATTAAAGTAACATTAAGAACATAATTCGTTCTAGTTCTTTGTTGAATCCATGACATAGAAAACAATGGCCCAACTCTATTCACATCAGATTTACCACACCAAAAAATAATTGGGTTCACCATAAATGAATGCATGTGACATGAGTTATTTTGATTTATATCTCACTACTTCTTCCCATACCATTATTTTTCTAATTTTGCAAATTTTCTACCTCAATAATTGTTTCTTAAAACTTAAAGAGCAACCCAATTTTATCTATTCTAAATTACCCCATTTGATAAAAAAAGGATGTGAATACATTAGTCACAAAATGTTTGGTTTCGATAAAAAGATATAATGAGTTTGGGACACCATAGCCACAAGTCATGAGTTATGTTTTATTCTCAAATAGGTGCATAATTCTATAGCGAGTTATGATTAGAGAAGGAAGAAAAAAAGAATATGAACTAATGATTATTCTTCTTTCTCAGCTCTATAGAGGGACAATTATACTTAAAATAGATAAATTTTTAGGTTTTGACAATGACGGTGTTACTTCTAGAGCCACAAAACCAACATTGAAAGTTGAGTCTAGGAACCCACAAAATGAGAGAGTGGGGTTTCAACACAATGAAAAATAGAGATAATTTCTAGGTCTCAGAGAGGAAGGTTGACATACCCACTAATAGTGGGCAACTAAATGGTTTTAGGTTAAAATTACTAGGGTTTATAATGACACAAGAGAGAATAAAACCCAATAATAAGACTTTCCATTTATTGAAAACCAAATATAGGCAGATGGTGATGAGAATAATGGAGAGGTGTTTTCATACACCAATGAGTGTAGTAACACACTTACATGATAGATCTTGCCACACACAACTAAAATATTGTTGATAAGAAGGCATAACACCAAAAATAAAACTTGTCTTTGATACCATTTTTGAGAACATTAAAATGGAGAATATACTTATATGAGGTTGAGTTACATTTCTCATCCATATTATACACATTAATACATATTATTATCACCATTGTTTTGATCTTCCAAGAGGTCTCTTGGACTTCATATGACTTTTCAAAATCACTTGTGGCTTCTCTCCTTCCACACAAGTGAGTATTCTAAATTTACATAATCCATAAATATTATGTTTCTAACAATATGCAAATAATTTTTCCTTTTTGACACAAAATCCCTACAAATTATTTTAATTTTGATCCCTAAAACTAGTCACATGTAAGGGTCAAATAAAAAATGAAACTACAAAATTCATTGATTGAAATTCATACATACATACAAGGTTTTTATCTTATCTCTTTAGTTTATATTTTATCACTTTTGGAATTAAGTAATGGATTCTAAAATTAAAAAATAATCAAAAGCATGTGTTCAAATCCAAAAAAACAAGAGAGGATTGGAGGGAAATGATGCATCTTTCTTTTTTTTCATAACAAAAATGAGTATTGGTCAAGGAAAATACTTGGGATAATTACGTGGTCAACTTGTTCAAGGGCATATGGAGTGAAATTTTCTTCTAACGACCCATTCCTAGATTACAACATAAAGTCCCAATGCTGTTGGTACTCTTATTTGCTGAGTTATATATATTCGACAAAATTGGTACAAAATACATATACATTTGAAACCAAACATAACATACTTAAAAAAGTGATTAATCTTCATGATCTAGAGGCATGTTGAGGTCTATGCCATGTCGGGGATCTAGATAATTGTTAGTCGGATGGGCCACCTAAAACTGAAGTCCCGTGAGGATGCTTCTTAGAGCATCAATATCATCTTCCAAGCGAGAAATTTTTTATTACATAACTAGAATTGTGTGGAGCTATCTACACTTAGAAGTTTGTTGTTTATACACCTTTACATTCAAACGATAGAATTTCATATTGATATCTTCATGTTCCTTCCTATAATGATCACAGAAAGTGGAGGCCAAAGAATAGGATTCTAAGGAGTCAGATTCCATAATTGAGACAAGAATATGTAGGTACCAAGTAAGAGGAGGTACAACTTCTAAATTGCAAAGAAAAGGATGTTGAGAATTTTCAAAAGAAATCATTATTCCAGGATGTATCCCATTTGACAACAGACAAACACTACTGATAGGGAGAGGGTGGCTCATAAACTTAAGACATCAGAAGATAGGGTGATCCATGACCTGAATCACCACTAGTATGAGGAAAGAGATGAAACTGAAGGCCGAAATCTTACTTTATTGTTGATTTTTCACAAGGGACTAATAATTGGGGGACTTACATTCAACCTCGAGAGGCCAAAGTGCCACAAAACCCAACTGCGTTGATGAAGCAACCCCACCAGGTTGAACTAACAAAGGGAAGCCTTCAACCAAGAAAAATTCTCATCACAACGCTTCTAGTATAGCCAACACTTAGAATCCACCCTAAAGATAGGGAAGAACCACTCCAATTTCCGCTGAGAGTTCTAAGATCTAAAACTACATTGCTCAAGATATGTGATTAATCTAAGGTTCCCATAGTGAAATTTATTCTCTTCACGCCATTAGAAATGCAACCAATACATCAACTAAAAATAATACTTTCATGTATGCCTAGACAGGGAAATCATTTTGAGATGATCCAAGGGGATGCTACCATAACTATTTTGATAACCAAGACAAAGTGAGGGTATATTCTGTGCAGGTGAACTAAAGTATAATACATTTTCAAGGAGCAAGTGGACAGGTTTAGCCATGTATAATTGACAAGGCATCATTATGACAGATATAGGGGAGAAAACCTAGGTCGATGTCCATGTATATTTAACACTAGAGAGAAGGGAGAGACGAGGGGAGGGGTGCATGGGTGCTAAGGGGTAGAACATAGGGAAGGGAGACATAAGGGGATTAATCATAGAAACATTTAGCGGATTAAAACATTCCCTATTACACCATTAATTTTAGTTTGTCCTTAAGGCTTAATACAAGCTCTATTGGCTTGAGAATCAGCTTTGGAGTTAAGGTTTCTTAGAATGTGGAAATAGGAAGTATTGGAAAAAGAGAGGAGGAGTTTGTTTATTCAATGAAATAAAAGACTTAAAGGTATTATCTGTGGGGGAAGAGTCGGTTCTCAAATAACTAATTGCTATGAAGGAATCACCTAGAATATTTATGTCTTTGATGCCACGTTCTTGAGCAAGAGAGATTCCTAGGAAGAGCCCGTGCATTTTGGCCTAATTGTTAGACTTTTTTCCAAGACCCCAAGAGAATTTTTCACAATATTTACTTTGGGATTTATTAAAATCCCTCACCCTCTTTCTTCCCCTGATGCATCTTGGTTTTGACTAGTAGGCATTATTTATATTTGTTATGCATCATTTTCACTAATAGTCCATTGATTCATTAGTGTCGTCATTAGTTATTCAACATCCATGGTAGTGTCCTTGTAGCATCATGGTTGTGCCCTTAGATTACATTTATTGTCTCTTGATTGTTGCGTTTGTTTTTTATACCGCCTCACAAAATTCATAATATGTCCCTAAATGGCTCTTGGAAGTGAGTTACAACTAGCCATAGAATTCAAACTGGAGCTTTTATGGAAAAACGGTCAGTTTGATTTGACTTCTGGCACTGGGTTATAACCAGGAACACACCCCTCCGAATACTCCATAGGTAAAAATTTAATTTATTTTAGAATCTTCAAAGCTAGGATTTTTTTCAATAAAGGCCAACCCAATTTTTTCATAAGGCGTCGGATTTTGTAGAATTCTAACTTGAGTGATTGTGGGTAGTTTGCTCACATCGCCCTTGGCCAAAAAAAAATGTTGCAACCTACGAAACTTGTTTCTACTAATCATTTTTGTTTTCATACCCCTTGAAAAATTCACAATATGTTCCTAAATGGAAAGCTTGCAATCCAGTTACAACCCACCATAAAATTCAAACTAGGACTTACACGGAAAAACCATCAATTTTCTTACACTCATGGCACTAGGTTATAATTGGGGATGAACCCCTCTAAGGCTCGATGGGTCGACAATTATTTTCTTTTAAGATCTAGTCAAATTGGCTATACCTTATTCCCTTGACATTTAAAATATGTTTGCATGTGTATCCTCTCTTCTAACATTGGCACCTTCTTTTTGGAAAATATTAAGAACAAAGAACTAAATGAGTGATAGGCTTACTACCTTTTTATTATGTCCATTGAATATCATATTAATCACTAAAGACAATAAACCAATCATTGGCTCACTACATGACACATAATATTTTCCCTTTCCTTTACACTCTTGATTTATTCACATCAACGTCCATATGATTATGACATCCAAAATCATGCCAAAAATACACCATACCACCTATTAATGCAAATATCTCCATAGAAACAATATCTCTAACCATGGAGAATTTTTTAGTGGACCTTTAAACACTTCCATTCTTGCACTTTAGAGCAAGATAACTCAAAGGATTCCACTCAATCCAAACAATATGAATAAAAATTTACCAAATTTACCAACTCACTTACAAAGACATACCTAGCCAATGAGTAATCCTAACCTAGGTTTTCCACAAAATTCCATTAATCTAGGGACTTTGCAAATCCATGCTTCATTCCCCTCTAATAATGATATTTTTTTATTAATATTTTCTTTAATTTATTTTTATTCCTTCATCATTAAGTAAGCATATTTTTATATTTAGGTATAAATGAATAATACCACTAAATTATAATGACAATATTGAAAAAATGATTGAAATTAATGAAGAGAGAGAGAACAACATAATACACAACTACAACATCCAACTCACAAACATATTTTAAACATGTTGATAAAAACCACAGAGTAGCAAATAGAATTACAACACATAAAACACAAGATTTCGTCAATTAAATTAACCCATGTGTTAGTATGAAGTTTTCTGGAAAGTGTACCAAAATCCTTCACTTAATCCATTGGTGACAAATAACCCTAACAATTTATTTTTTTGCCAATGCTCTTCAGATCTACACTATAAATTTTAGAAATTCTCCAAAAAATAACATGCAAATACAAAAAAACATACAACAATGAACAATATTAAGGAAACCCAATGGAAATATGATCAATTAAATTTTATTATTAAAAGAGAATGTTTACAACTAATGAGGAGAATATGCAGACTTGGTTCTACAAATCCCCCTCCGTGGGGTGGGTCCTTTGATTACCTATGCCTTAGCTATAACTTCAGTTCTCTTTCCTAGAATGTATGCGATGGGCAAAAAAGCAGTGGTAATGGCTTGAACTCAAGATAGGAGCTCAAATCTCACAGGATGATAGTGAGGATGATGAGAAGGTCATGTGGAAGAATGAGGAGAAAACCCCTCTAGTTATAACAAAATATTAGGATAGATCTAGATTCAGGAAAATAATAAAAAATGTTGGACTAAATCAATATCTAGCTATTCAGAATATTTTATTATATTTTAGAGAAGGAAAGATTATTTGAAATGATCAAATATTTTTATTTAGAAAGTGGTTAAAGTAATTAACAAATAAAAAATGATTTATTAATTACGTTATGGGTATAAATTCAAAGATGGATTAGAAATAGCTATTAGATAATGATCTAATAATTATTTCATGAGAGAAATAAGGAATAATTATTGAAAAATAAATAAATAATGATTTATTTAATTATTCTCATGGGGTTTTTTGGATTTTAAAGAGAGATAATTTAGGAAAATGGTTCACTAAATTATTTCCTAAGGTGAAATTAGGTTTTAGCATGTAGAAACTCAACTTACATGGTTTATTTCAATCAACATAGTAGAAAATAGCTAGGTTATAATTTTTTAGGTGATAACAGATTCCCCCCCAATGTAAGAGTTTATGGAGCAAATCATATGACTTAAATACATTGTAGGTTCACTTTTATGAGACACCAAAGGGGAGAGAGAGAGGGAGAGAGAGAGAAATAGATCAATGAAGTGAAGGACTAAAACTGGAGGGGGTGAGACCTACTTGTTAGATAGAATTATCCTTTTATGATGAGTACAAGATCTCAATGAGGTGGGGGAGGCATACCCATACACACAAAGATAACTTAGTACAAATGATAATTATGTGCTCAACAATGTGGGTCTAAGAAACATGGTACATGATACATGATATGTTAGCATCAATGGGCCAAAAAGTGATACAATGATATAATGAGTTCCATATACAGAAGTTACTTGCAAGGAAGAGGCCAAGAATGATAAAATGCAATATGCTAAAAGGAGTACATAGGACATAATGCCCCCAAGCTGATATGAGGGAGAGATCACAACCAAAGAAGCCTTGTTGAACAAGCCAGGGATTTGAAGATCTGAAAGAGAGATGCATGTTGTGGGATTTGTGATCAGTGGAATTTTATCCAGTCAAATATGCGGAACTGCATCTGAGGTTGGATCATGATCTGCTAGCATCTAGGCATGTGGGGGGATAGTTGAACGTCCACCCCATCACGAAGTCTAGAACATCTAGAAAATGCCTAATGAATGATGGGAAAATCTACTAGATCACTGGATTATCAAGTGTATGATTCTTGATTGTGCAATAATGAGATAGAGTTGAGCATGCAAGAAACAACCAAGTTAAAAGAAAGGAAGATTCCCTTTTCTTGATCTGAGGCACCCAAAAATAATGAAGGAGGGAACCAAGGTACACCTCCCTCTAGACCACTCTCTTGGAATTAATGTGTTGAATTTGTTATCACTTGGATTGAACCTCAGGCTGAAGGAAGGCAATGCCAGGGTAACCACAAACCACGCTTAGCCAAGTAGCTAGCCCTACTAGGCCAGGAGAGGGCTCTCTCCATAAGGATCTCAACCAAGATGATTGGATTAGGAAAATTATTCTAGGCTAGGTACAGTAGCATGAAGTTTTGATTGGATTTTGAAGGGGTTTTGCTGGATCAAGAGGAGCTAGACAGTTTAGGTATAGGGAATTAGGTCAAAATTACAAGGTGTTTAATGGGGCAAGGTAGGTATAAGTTTTAGCACTCTAGGGATTGATGGGTGAGGTGTTTAAGAGTAGTGAGAGGCTAGGAAGAGCATGTGATTTACCATGGATCCTTCCCAAACTGTAGAAAACATATAACTGTGAATATTTTCCCAAAGTAGAGCAGTGATGTAATGGATTCTGCCTATCAACTTGAAAGAATTCTCTTAGAAGCAATGAAATGATTAACAAAATACACAAAAAATACTAACATATGATCACAAGAGAAGAAATTGTAATAAAACTCCATACCACATGGATCCCATAAAAATAGCTACAATTCTTATTAATCTCCTGCTAAACTACTACAAAATGATGTACAGTCAAGGTCTGAGCATCCAGCTGAGTCCAACCCTTTACAATGACAAAGAAGAAGATATAGGCTTTGTTTCAACCTCCTCCCATCCTCAAGGGTTGAATCCCTAAGGTGAGGAGCTAATCTAACCAACACTGAATAAGAAACAAGAATATAGGGATCTTAACAACTTGCCTCTAAAAGTGAAAAACTGATTCATTTGAGCTGAAATTGACTTTTAATGCAATGAATCTACCCTCTACTACTAATTATCCATCATATTTAGATGCCAAGTCATCATTTACAATGGTAAAACATCCTCCATGAGATAAAATCCATGAACACAGTGAAAAAATGGAAAAATAACCATCCTGTGCGAATTTTCCCTACGCGCAGCGCCACTAGCCCAACACGTAGTGCCACTTTCAAGTCCCTTTTGGAGGCCTTCCCAGCATCCAAATTGAGGTCATGATAGCTCATTGGGAATGTCTTCAAATCAAATTTCCAAAACACCTATAATTTCTTCATTTGAAACTCATTTGACCCCTCAAAACATGATTCTCCCAAGACTGCTTCTATGTGTCTCCAAAGTGGCAGAAATGTCATTTTTAAGGTGGTTTTTTTACCTTTTGGTGGACCAGTTTTGCCCCAAAAATGTAGAAAATATATAGGGTGCATGTACTCATCACTATGAATCCAAAAATTCAAACTATTTGTGCATTGGGTGCCCCTAGGAAAAGCGCAACTCCAGTGGTGCTGCACGTTGAGCCTGATTTTTTGTGTTTAAAATTTAAAATTTTGCAAATGATAAAAACTATTCCATACTTGACCAAAATTGGTGAGAAGTGCCATCATCAATTACCTTGATGAGCCAAGGAAGCTTCAGCAAGCAACGTTGGCTTATTGGGCCCTGACCCAGTTTCGAAAGAGTTATTAGCCAAACAAATCCCGCAGTGACCGGCCCTTTCGGCAACAACCCGCAAATTGCAGACTGAGGTCTCACTCGAGGTAGTAGGGGAGGGTGCTGGAACCAGGTTTCCACACCCTTAGGATATCTTGATGTGGTCTGGAGAGGCCACGAACTTTTATGTGGCCTCGCACCACTGGGTACTGCTATCGGCTCTCGCGTAGATCCGCACAGACACACTTTCTTATTAATCAAATTATTATAGATCTGAGCCTTTTATTACAGTCTTTAAGCAAACATTTAAACTTAAAACCCCATGCGCACAATTATAACAGATGATGCATAAATTCAGAATATAAGCAATAAACAGATCCGCAAGAAAACACACAATGATTCAGAAATTCTTATCTTTATTGATCTTCTTTTCAATACAACCAGATCCGCCCTACGCACTCAGTTGCAGGGGTCCGCACACATAGCTGTGGACTCTACCAGGCCTCTACACACATAGCTACAGAGCCTCTATCTACTCACTCACACCATTGACTCAGACTTATAGATGCTTCAAGACTTCTTGCTTCATAAACCCATTACATTCGAGATCAAAAATACATCCCCAAAAAACTGACTCCTAACCATAGAGCCTTGCTCTATTTATACATTTCCATGGTCCACAAACCATGAGCTGGCCAACTTATTTTACATTATTTGTGGGTGGACAACCCTTTCAATTGACTCATTACACTTCATGCTCTATGCATCTCGCAAAGTCTTTACCCTACCTTTACACAAAATTGCAGGCTTTGAGCCCCAAAACCATTACACAAGGCCTCCACTACCCAACAGTTCCCCAACACAATCATTTTGACTCATCCGAGTCACTCGACTGGTGTGACAATATTCGTGCAAAGGTCGGTCAACAACTTATGTGCTTCACTTGTACTTGCAACATACTCTTTCGCCATCCATTGTACTTGTTTGATGTGCGTTGCTGACACATCCGTCTTTGTTTCAGTTGCTTCACCGAGTAACCTCTGGTGGTGTTGAATGTTGTACTTGCAGTTTCAGCTCTGTAATCTACAAGCTAAGAGCCAGCTGAATCTTCACGGCCTCCTCCTTTGTGTTGTGGAACCCACTAGCCAGCTTGTGGATTCGTATGCCAACAGGTAGCTCGGGCACAATCTCCAGCTCAGGGGCACGCGAACATGCTTCCCCTACCAGTTGTTCCAATAGTTGACTCTGTGCGATCGCTTCGTTTCGTTGGAGGCTCAACTATTCAATGTTGATTCTTTGTTCGATGAGTACTTGTTCCGTGTGGCCTTCCCTAGCATGGAGCTCCATCGTGGTGCTGTCCTGGAGTTGGTACAAACTTTCACACGGGAGGGCATCCAAATTTAAGCCAAGCCCTGTAAGCCGGCCCACCACAGCTCTATCTACCACATTCTCGGTTATCAATTCTCTTATTGGTATCACAATAGTATGATCCATTTGGGCCTTTATCAGCTGCTCAATGGCTAACATACCCGTAACTCCATGAGTAGCAATGGTTCTCGACTGCGAGACCCATGTCCCAAGTTCCTGTATTTGCACTCGGAGCACCCCCAATGCAATCTGTTGTTCCAACATGGCCTCATCGATTGCTTCCTGGGTGACTTCGCAAACTTTGTCCCATATGTCACCTAGGTCGCCCTCGGTCAATGTGGTCAGTTCTCTGTCCCATTTAGACACCTTGGCCTTCTTCCATGGCTTCGTCCGTTCTATCAGCGACAACCATTTTAAGGGCGCACCCGTTGACGGTGTTTCTTCCATCCATATATCTGTGGTCATCTATGTGCGAACCTTCAGACCAATTTCATCCTTTATCGTCGTAGCCCCTCCTATTGGTGCCTTGCCTATCGAAGTTTGTGCTACCTCCCAGGCCGCTCGAATCTCCACAGTTTGTTCCGCTTTTGCTATGCTGCATGCTTAGCTTCAGCCTTCTGTTTTTGGATCACGACCTCATCGCACCCCACCGCATCTGGTCCACGCCATTCCGGTGGCCAGGTATCCAATACTACATCGATGGCTTTGTTAATGGCAATGAAAACAAGTGTGGTCCATGTCTGGTCAGGGTCCTTGCACGCTCGAATGTAGACAAAGTGCATGTCTGCTTTAAACTCGACGATGTGCTTCACACTATCATATATTCTGTTGGACATACCAGGTTGCTGGTTGATCTAGTGTCGAACATTTGTGTCCACTAGTATCCAGAAAATATTGATGCCCTGGATTCTTGCAGCATCCTTGGTCACCCAGAGTGACACATATTTGGTGACTTCTGGCCAATCCTAGTCCAAAGAGGGAAACTGGCTGTCTTCGGGTAACTCACTGGTAACTAGAACAATGGACAATAGCAGCCATGGATAGTGGAATGTCTTGCCCTCTTCTTGGACCTCCCTATAGTTGATCGAAAACTCGTCATAGAGGAACTAAACCCAATTGAACCATTCTCCTGTGGTTCATTGCTCAGCTTGCGCGACAACTATCGCTGGAACCTCGTTGCTGCGACATTTCCGCATGACTTTCCCTACCAACAACTGGATAGCAACACAGACCACTTTGTCCGAAATACTGTCAATAGTATACCCTCGCTGCCCCTTCCCCAGCTTGTATTTATTTTTCAAGGTTTCTATCATTGTCACATCGCCACTCTTATCAACGATCTCCATGGGATCTCTTCCTTCACAGGGGAGCTGCGAGATCCTACGAATGAGTTTTGTCGTGATGTGGACGGGTTTATCTATCCATAAATATCCATCGTGTAACAGACAGAGCAGCTATCTGATGACCAATATTGTAATAGGGGGCTGGAGAAAGTGGGGAATGGATAGGAGACAAAGAAACCCAGCTTCCTCCACCTTTCGCAACCTTTCCTTCAGTTGAAGTGTCGTAACCATCCCTTCCACGCTTTGCTCCATCAGTTCACTAGTTGCTAAATGGGAAATTTGTCTATGTCTGCAAGGTCCCAGTCTTCAAATTTCATCATCAAAATACGACCAGTCACTGTGCTTTCAAGTGGAACCCCTTTTGGAAGAGGCGCGGTGATGAGTATGTTGTCAACGTCATCCAGATTTGTGGGGACCTTAGCCTTCCCTTTGCTTGGGGGAACATACTTGGGTCGTCAAACTGGTTGGATATTTGCTTCGCCTTCCTTGTCTGGGTATATTTCTTTGACGTAGGTCAGAGATCCCTCTTCCTCCTCATCAATTTCAATTGTAACAACTTTGTTGTTTTCTTCCATTATGAACTTGCTAAAGCGCAGATTTTGCGATGACCTCCGTATTGGTCCTGGTATCTGCGGGTCCTTCTTGGTCCATGGCGTCCTAGGTGATTTAGGGATTTCGACTTCCTGTGGTGTAGGATTCTGTGGAACCTCCTTGGTGGGGGTTATCGACCTGAGGAATGCCTCTCACGATTCCTTTGGCATTGCCTGAAACCACAGTCTTTCTTCCATCGGTTGTTCATCCATCTTACTTTTCTTGGCTTGAACCCGGGGCATCCTATTCTTCGAATGTTCAGGCTTTGTTGGATGTAGTTTCGCTTGCTTGTTATATACGATTTCAAATCTGAATTCGGCCTTTCACCCTATTCGTGGCTCATTAATGTGATCTTGGTGGTTACCCCTATGCCTTAATTGTCTGCCGCCCATTTCTCGGTGTCTTAAATGAGACATCTCATCATGAACATTAACTGCAACAGTCGCCTTCCATCCCTCGTCCGCGACAGCACAACCACTGGTACACGGATGTGTTCTATGCATTTGACTGGCCTTGCATGCCATGGCCGAATTGTACAACTTTCTTGCAGCCTATTTTACAGTCCCTCGCCCTCTTTCAACTACGTGGAGCATTGAGACTGGGCCTCCTACAAATAGTCAAGTGGTCACACCCTTCATGTGAACCTTCCTCTTCCCTGCTAGCCTAGGCTGCAGGCACCCTTTGCGTTCCTTTGAGTCAGGTAGCAGATTGCGGTGTGTGCTCCCTTGTGCCTAAGGGTGCATTCGCAACCATGATAGCAGGGTTACGGATTGTGATAGTAGTGTAGGAGGGTCGACCATGTCCGGTTCCCTTAGTGGCTCTTTCGCGCGGCCTGTTTTTGGTTCTCCAAATTTTGTTTTGACAATTTCTTCAACCAAACTCACACTTTTCCTCCTCAGCCTGATCCCCGCTCCCTTTAGCTCATGAAGTATCATGTTGCCACGGAGAATGGCTTCCCATGACTGCCAGATCCTTTCGTCCAAGTCTTCTTGTTCAAGTCAAAGTGCAAGGCCAGCGGCCGGGAACATATTCCTCGGTCCCCTGATTTTAGAGCGTTTATTCATGGGTAGAGTTTTCTGCGCACACCCTACTTGGTTTATGGTTTTCTTAGCCCAGTGAACCTTTGTGATGCACAGATGATGTTGGTTCAATGGTTGCCCCTCATACCATTGTGGACTCCATTGTAGCCGCGTACTTGACCTATTATATCGTGGCTACCCTGGTCACCACGTAAGTCCTCTAACCCGTAACCACCTTCTACATACGTGCTCACTCCACCTCATCTTCCTATGTTGTACTGGTGTGTGTGTTACTTCTGTCATCGCACTATGCTGCTCCTGCTCTATGATTGAAGTGCCAAGGATGACAGACTACTCCTCAATTTTTGCGTCATTATCCTTAGGCCGTTGTTTTACTTCAATGGTCACGCATCGCAATGATTTTATCATCATATTATAGTTGAGTGTTGTGACCGCATGCCATTGGTTCCACCATCATTCAAGTTCCTCATATGAATTCGATGTGTAGGAACTATCACACTCCCATGAGAGTTCTTCGTTCGCTAAGTGAGTCACCCGATCCTGGTCTTGCACTGTTATCTACTAATGCAATCCAGTTCATTATCATTGTCCTCATCGCGCACCAGCTCGATGTAGCACTCTCCTTCAGCTGGGTCCACTGGAACTATGACAAAGAGTGACTTTTTCTCGAATATCATTTTTCTTCTTTTTAAGTTGATGACCCCATTCATGTCTGTGGCCCAATCTATTCCTAGCAATGTAGGGTAAGGATTACTGTCATCAACAATTTCTATTACCTCAAAGCCGGTCTGCGTACTTACTCCTTCAATGTCCACTGTCACCCCTTGCAGTCATCCCATTAGTAAGATCTTTTGTTGATTGGGCATCTGTAGTTGAATAGGAGACCACTGTAGTGCGGGCCTACCCATGCATTCCCACATTTGCTTAGGTAACACATTTGCATCTGACCCTAGATCCAAACTGACCTAGTCCATCTCGTATTCACCAATTTGTGTCGTTATTCGCATCTCCCGCCCAGTGCGTAGAGCATGTTTCCCCAGTTTCCAAACTATGTGTTGTTCCCCTGATCCCACACACCTAGTAATTAGCTCTTGAAGCCCTTTAACCGCCCTATTATCGCGTAGCAACTTTGTACATGTCTCTAAAAAGGTGGTAAGCATAGAGGGATTCATTGCTGGCTCATTGGGATCCTTATCACCTGGGGTAGAGACTTCTGCGAAGCTCTCCTGAGCTTCTTTAGACTTCCCTTTTACCTATCCTATTCCCAAGTCAGGTTCCTTTGTCAGAGCTTCATGACCCTTCCCATCTTCTCCAGGTTGTTTCCTCACATCTCCTCTAGTGGTTGCACCGCTCCTTAGTACCATTTTTACACTGGGGTCCTCTTCTCGGGGTTCCGACCTCATCATTTGGACATTTTGAGTCGGAATGGGCTGCAATACCCCCTTTCCGTGCATCTGGGCAATAAGCGCTGGACAATCTACCATTTCATTATTGAATTGCTCACAGTATGGACAAGATATCCTTGTTGGATTAGTGCAGTCAAGAGCATAGTGCCCTGGCCCTTCACAGTTATAATAGATCAGTTGTCCACGCCCTTTCCCAGGCCCCATTCCTCTGCCTCGTCCACATCCTTGAAATCCCCTGTGTGGCCCTATGGCTGGGTCGAAACCTCGCGCTTCAATCTGCACTCAATAGGCTGGGGTCCTTTCCATCATTAGATCGTAACTTCGACATGTTCGCTCGTCGTGACCAACTGACCTACAAAAGTTGCAATACAGCTTATTAATAAAGCATGTAAAAACTATTTATCAAATCAAATTTAACAAATCTAAGACAATCAAATCAAATTCACTCAAAAGGAAATTAAAAGGAAATTTACCTAAAAGAAAAAAATAATGAGGACAAAAGCCTACAAGGATAATTCCCGGATGTTTTACTTAGTCAAAATGCAACTAAGGATCAGTTCATGCAGAACCATAAACTAATCAAAAAACAAAATCGAAATCTTTTTGTTCTTTTTTCTCAAGAATGAAATTCAAGGTTTTAATAAACAAACTTTTCGAGATTCGCAAAAGAGAAGACACAAAGGTAGGTCTCTCACTAGGGTGACTTCTATGACAGGCCCGACTCCTAAGAGGACTAATCAAAACCAGGGAGATCCAAAGTTTGACAACCTCTAACACCAAAGTCACTACAGGACCAGTTAAAAATCAAACCCTAAGGCAAAATCCCTATGAATTCCACCAAAACCCTCGACACTAACGGGACAAGTTCAGGTGAAGATCTCTGACAGTAAACTAATGGATCTGGGCAGTAAAAACAAAGTAAAAACAAAATCTAAAGAGCAAAAAGAGGAAAAATGAAATTTTCTCAAATTTGACAGGGGTACGCAGGTGATCTGTTGACACAGGCGCGGGGACGCCCTGTGCACAAAGATGCAGTGCGTACAAGTACACACTGTGTCAAACTCAGAGACTGCGTACTGCTGGCAAAGCTAAGAAAAATAAAAATCTAAATTGACTCTAAGCTAACCCACCCAAATACACAGTTAGACAGCCAAAAATCAGAAAACAAGCGATTTTTCTCAAACCAAAATATCAAATCAAAAAGAACTCAAACACATTCATGGATTCCCTAGTGGAGTCGCCATTTTGTCACACGGAAAGAGTCGTTAGTGTAGACACAACCGACCTTCCTAGAAGCCTAAGACTTTCTAATGACAAACAAGACAAATAAGAGCAATCCTTCCCTAAATATGCTTTTACAATATGAGAAATCAAGTGTTTAGATCCTACCTGTAATCCAACGCTGTTGTAGTAGTCCAGCTTCGTTGATCCAGATGAGCTCCTCCTTCCCTTCGAAACCTGCATTCACTAACAATCAAACGATTAAATAGCACCTGAATATCACATAAAATAAAACATATTTAACATATAGACCAAGGAGTATATGAAACAACTCATAAATAACAAATTGTTGAGAAGAATGGACTAATTTGTATTAAAAGGTAACAAAAGGAACCATTACAACCTGAGCCTTGGTGTTGTGCAAGTCCCTCCCAGAGTCCACAAGAGTCCTCCTTTACTCTGATCAGCTCACCCACTTCCAAATAGAACAAGAAAAGATGGTAATCTTTCTTCACAAGCTTCTACAAGGAAGTCCTAATTCCAGCAGCATCTACCCTTAGGAATGTTCAGCTTTCAACCTCCCCTCCCTTTGGCCCAATGCCTATATTTATAGTGTTCTAGAGGAAGTTATTTAGGTCCACCATCAATGGGATAAGCCCCTCTTTGGATGGGATAGCTCCCCTCTTGATGGGATAAGTTCCTCTTTGGTAGGGATACATGAACCATCTGGAGGCGCTTCATACACGTCAAACAAGCTTCTAGAAGACTCTAGAAATGACCACAAGTAACTTTTTTAAGATGAAACTCGCGCCTTTTGACCTTTACAGGGGTACGCACCCACCCCTTTACATACAGAGCGTACAAATACGCAGGTATTGTGAAATTGGGTTGCGTACACGCAGGTAAGGCTAAGAGAAACTGCGTACCAGAGATAATTGACTTTAAATGACTTTTCTCTCTTTCTTGAAGTTTGACATGAAGAGCAGAGGCATGAGACTTGCCAAGGAGGATAGTATGACAGTGGATGGAGCCATACTAACTGCAAATAGTCATGGTGACATTTTTTAGTGTAACACAGCTGCTGCAGGGTCTGGGTATACTTCTACAATAGGTGGCAGTTGTCTGTTGCATGCTTTCCCCCTACATGACAAATTGCACACCAGAGCGCAGGTGCCACACTTGGCCTTGCTTGTACCTCCAGTTTTAAGGGCATTGGGCCTTCTCCCACCAGATAATTCGCAAAGACGGGGTAGTGGTCCTTGTCATGTCCTTGAATTTTTAATTTAATGCACCCTACCTCTGTACGTGCCTCCAGTCAGGGCACCCTTTCTTGCTTCAAGCTTTGCATTTCTAAACACAGGTTTTGTAGTTGTTCATGGACTTGCTGAACTCCCAACCCTAGATCCTGTATTGGAGTTTCAAGCAACCTTATTTTGGTTTCTAGTGCTTCGGCTTGGGTTGAGATCTTTTGCTGTGATAGCGCCATCCTCAGATGTGGTGTCAAATATGCCACAAACCACGCACAGTGCTACACATCCGTCAACGTCATGTTAGCCTCGCATATTGTGCTTTTCAATCTCTGATCAAGATCCCATGGGGTTTCACCAGGTAGCATTGCAATCTCCTTGAACCCAATGATTGACTACATCTCTGATTTTGGCCAACCAAATTATTTGTTCAATGCATCCTGGATCGCCACTATTCCCGCATTTGGATGATCGCTTAAGTACTTTATATACCACATCAATGCGCGGTCCTGTAGTGCACTAACCAGGGTAGCCTTTTTTATGTTATCATCCATTATGCCTTGCTCTTCCCATACAGCCTTTACCACAAGCCAGAACTGACCTAGTTCCTCACTTCCTACACCCTTGAATACCGGAAACTTGACTGCACTCGGCATCCCAACCTTCAGTGGTGGCAGAGGAGGGTTGGGTGAAGATGGATTTGATGTAGGTGAAGTAGGTGATGGAGTGGACGGTGATGGTATTTGTGGAATGCGCTGCTTAATCAACTGGATTACACTTCTCAGAGAGAACCCCGCGAGCTCCTCCTTGCTCTCTCGCAAAATAGAAATCAGAGGACTATTCTCTAATCATTCGGTTCCTAGGTAGCCTCTTCTGCTCCACATTATGTCGGACATTAATGAATGTGCATAATCCATTTTTCACATAACAACATTTTAATACAAGTATTCAATGATTTGATATACTTACCTCGCAGTCCTTGGAGAAAGCGCCTTTCTGCTTCACTATAACTCACAGTTGTGTCTATCGTGAACTCAGTGATAAACCCTCCTATTATCCGATCCAACCAGTGATCTACTATGCATGCAATTTTGTCTTTAGATGCTTCTAGCTTGCGCACTAATTCTGGTGTCCACACAATGGGTTGATCAAGTCTGCACCTTCCCACACTATCAGATAACCTCGTGATCCACTCATGCAACTCTATCAAGAATGACGTGAAGAAGATCTCATGGACCTCTGTGTATATGTAACGATCCAACCACCTTTCTTTTGACATCCGCAAATTTCTGTTTTCCTGAACCATGAACTTGTGAAGCTTCTGATCCAACCACTCTTCAAGCTCTTTCTTCGTAGGGTTCCAGTGTTCTGACATCAAACATCGCTTAGGCAAATCCTGATCCCAGCAACAAAACCATTTGTTGGCTTATTGGGCCCTAACCCAGGTTCAAAAGAGTTATTAGCCAAACAAATCCCGCAGCTACCAGCCCTTTCGTAAACACCCTGAGGAGTGCGGACTGAGGTCTCACCCAAGATAGCAGGGGAGGGTGCTGGAACTAGGTTTTTGCACCCTTGGGATGTCTTGATGTGGTCTAGGGGGGTCGCGAACCGTTCTTTGGCCTCACGCCACTAGGTATTGCTATCGGCTCTCACATAGATCCACACAGACACACTTTATTATTAATCAAATTATTACAGATCTAAGCCTTTTATTATAGTCTTTAAGCAACAATTTAAACTTAAAACCCCATGTGGGAAATTATAATAGATGATGGATAAATTCATAATATAAGCAATAAACTGATCCACAAGAAAACACACAATGATTCAAAAATTATTATCTTTATTGATCTTTTTCAATACAACCAGATCTGCCCTATGCACTCAGCTGCAGGGGTCTGCGCACACAACTACGGACTATACCAGGCCTCTGCGCACACAGTTGCAGAGCCTCTATCTACTCACCCACACCCTTAACTCGGACTTACAGATGCTTCAAGACTTCTTCCTTCATAAACCCATTAAATTCGAAATCAAAAATACATCCCCAAAAAACTGACTTCTAACCATAGAGCCTTGCTCTACTTATACATTTCCATGGTCCATGGACCATGAGCAGGCCGACTTATTTTACATTATTTTTGGGCGGACAACCCTTTGAATTGACTCATTACACTTCACGCTCCATGCATCTCGCAGAGTCTTTACCCTACCTTTACCCAAAATTGCAGGCTTTGAGCCCCAAAACCATTACGTGGGGTCTCCTCTACCCAACAAGAAACATAAACCTATCCTCCTCCTTTTTGCCTTTTAGAGCCCACCTTAGCCTAACTTTCATCTTTTTGACCCTCATGTTGCAAATTTTGTTTTGGCTCCTATAATGGTAGGCCATGTGCCTGATCATCTGGTTGTCTCTATTGGCCTTCTGCAACATATTCTCTAAGTGAAAATTGACCCTCTCAAGCCAAGTCTCTCTATCATCCTCAATTTCTTTCTCAATAGGAGTCAAAGTTATCTGTGCCTCTTTGTCACTTTGTCGTTTCACCTTGAGAAGTTCCAGCTACATGAGGACCTACTTGTCACTCAACTGCTTGTTCTCTTGTTCCAAATATGTGATGATATACTTGGCCCTCTCCAAATTGTCCATCAATGCTTGGAATTGAGCCTCCTTTTCCTGTATGATGATTTCCTTTATTGTTTCTTCATCCTGAGCTTCTAAGTCAATTATTTCCACACCATGATGAGTATAATGTTGCTCTGGATTATCATGCTCTGTCAAATCAATGTCTCTCTCTTTCTCCTCATCATCAAAACTTTCCTCTGGCATCTTTTCCTTCCCTTTGTGCAGTTGTTGCACCTATACCTGATGTGTTGACGAAGAAGGCAAAGCCCCTTCCACACCCTGTGGAGCACACATTTTCCTATGGGTTGATGAAGAAGGCAAGGTCCCTTCCACATCCTTTGGAGCAAACACTTTCCTATTAGCTGCAAACAATCTCCTTGTGCCCCTCTGATATGTCATGTACATCCCGGGCACCTCAGTAGCTCTAGTCTCTTTGGCCTCCTCATTTGTTTTCACTTGAGCACTGGTAGAAGGTCCTCCTGATTCTTTAGATGGCGGTGGAGGAATTTGAGGACCCCTAAAGATGTCATGAGCAATAAATTTCTCCCCTATCCATGTTTGCAAGTTTTGAGGCTGTGCACTCCTAGAAAAGGGATGGAGGCAGTGAGCAAGAGTGATTAGGAATAAGGGAAGGGGAGGTGATCTTGTGAGGTATTTGGTGGACTAGGTAAACATGAAAATGAGTGGGAGGGTATGAACTATGAAAATGAGGGAGAGGGGCTAGGGTTTTAGGGTATTGCTTTGGGAACGAAGGAAAAAGGGGATATGGAGTGATATAGGGGAGGGGTTTAGGGCTTTAGTGATAGGTGATGTGATAATAGGGGTTAGGGTTTCTAGGGTATAATTGAGGAAGAAACTAGGGTTTCACATTTGTCATGTTAAATTCTTTCAAACACTTCAATTGCAACTTCAATGATGAGGTAGAGGGAGTGCACTTACTTGTTTGAGAGATGAGAGGGTTCTTTGGAAGTTTTTATGAAGTTTGGAGGCTTTCTAGTCTTTGCTGCTCAATGCACAGTAACAACCACAAACTCGTAGTGCAACTTCTCAATGTACAACACAGTGTAATTTTGCACTGTTGAAACCTCCCTACGCGCAGTGCCCAGCTCAGACGCGCAACACCACCTCCTAAATGCGCAACACCATTTCAATCATACTTTTGACTACCTTCCTGATGTCCAAATTGAGCGTGGAATAGCTCGTTGGAAAGCTTGTCGAGCCTAATTTCCATAAAAATCTTGATTTTTTCAATTTGGAGCTCATTTTTTCTATCAAAATCTCAATCTCCCAGGACTGGTCAAAATGTGAAAAATGAGGCTGCCAAAATGTAGAGTGCTATTTCGGTCAACTTTTGGAGGTCTTCCTCAACTCAAAATTGAGCTCATGATAGCTCATTGGAAAGATATCTGTGTGTCATTATCATTTGACTCATCAAGAAAATTATTTGGTCACTCCAGATTAGAGAAAGATTGATTTTCCCAAGGTCACTCCACAAGTGCATCAACTCTCTTGAGGCAAATGATGTTTTGGACGTTTCTCCCAAACCATGAGACCTGGGTAAAACCTGAAGGAGGTTTTTATTATTGGGTATATTGTGGACAAAAATCTCTCATGTTTGTGAAATTCATATTTTCTTGCTCATAAGCACTATTTGAATAAAACCTATCGTGATGTGTGGAACAGGAGATTTGTAGAAATGAAGGGAAATGAAGGGGATGAGGGGCTTCTAATTTCTTGAGAAAATTTTTGGAAGTAGGGAGGGATGTTAGGAAGCAGGTGAAAGTGGAATTTCAAGGATTGAGTGAGGGGAAGGATTCCAAAAGGGAAAAACATAGGCTTAACCTAGAAAAGTGTCAAATTGTAGCAATAGGCTAGGGTTTGTGGGAAAATGATGAATTTGAGGGATATCAGTGATGGGAAGTGTTTCAGAATGTATATTAAGGATAGGGGAAGGTGTATGAGCATCAAGATACAAGTTTTGTTGATGATTTGACCATCCAAGAAAACTTATCTTCAAAACCCTAGGAGAGGGAAATGAGCCTTACCTAAGAACAATTGAAGCACAAACAAGGCGTAAAATGACCCATTGGAACCTAAAATAATGATGACAAATCTTTGAATGATGGTACACTCAGCTGAATGGTGACATGAACCAATACTTGGAAAACTTTGGAAGGAATGAAAACAATCCTAGACCTAATACCTAGTGACCAAATTTTACTTGAAGACTCATTGAAATAACAAAATTTGACTTTGACACCCTAAGATCACTTTGTAAGAACATGTTTGATCATTGGTGGAAGGCTGAAAATACTAACACTAACAGAAGTCGACATAAGAGGGCCTACTAGAGTTGAGGAAATGAGGAGTACTCAGTAAAGGCACAAAGATCATGGTAATGTGACTGATAGAGACTGAAACTAGGGGTGATGATGGAGAAATAAGGGGAAGTGTGGACTTATGAATTCCCTTGCTAGAGAATAATATGCAAGGTTTACCTGGTAACAACTGACATGATTATAGAGGGGATTGTCTATTGCTCAAATGAAGGCCTGTCAGAGACTGATCATGATAGATAGAGGCAAAATATGGGCAAGACAGGATGAATAAAACACAAAGAGGGAATAAGATATTGTGATAAGACTCAATGGGATGTTGAATATACTCCATGAGACATAAGAGTGACTCATCTCTGATGCTCTAAATGAAGGTGACTCAATAATATTTCCACATGGGAAATGCCCAAAGGGGACCATAAAAACATGAGAAAATAAGGGTTACTCATGATGAAACTCAACACATGCATTAAAAAGTACAAATACAAAGTTGTGCGAGAGTACATGTGACCTATATGGAGAGATTTGATTTGAATGGGTGACAAAGTGAGACCTCATGGAAAAAATGGCTTCCTAGTGAAGTTTCAAATTACAAAAAATGAAGAGAGACCCATTATATAGCTTGGTGATATATTTCCAATGGTGTGGATGGTTCATCAAACCGAGATACGATTTACTTGTAATGGCCAAGGGAAAATTAGGGTTTTTCTTATATAAGAGGTTCTTGCCCCCAAATCCAATTCATTTTTGTATTTACATATTGGAGAATTTGGAGAGGAGGAGGAGTACCTAAAACTTAGCGATGTCATAATGGAAAAACCTCAGAGGAGACAACTAGACGAGTTTGTAGAGTGCCACTTTTTTCTAGGTGCTCAAATAATGGAATCAAGTGTTTGACCTCATGGGAATGAGATACTCTAAAGGATGATGAATAGATGTAGGGGAATAGGTTCCCTCCCCCCCCGATTTTTTATGGTTATAGAATGTGATGTACATGATGGATATATTAGAATAGTGGAATCCAAACATTGATATGGATATGGGATACAAATGTTATTATGCATGATTTTATGGTGTCATCACTATTTGTTTCTTATGGTTGTCTTCCTATACGAAGAATTGGTGGATGTAGTAGGAGAAAGGAAATGTTTGATTACCAATCTCACTTGGTACTACATATATTTTTCAAAGGGACTAAATTTATGGGTTTTCTTACATGGTTTGTGTTGGGTACTAAGTTGCTCCTAAAGAATCATCTTAATCCTATGTCCATTAATCTATCAACCTGGGATTCATCTTTTTATTACGAGGTTGTCGGCACAATCAATTCAGGGATAATGCTTAAATTATTGGGACATATGTAAGACTAATATAAAGCAAAGGCTAAGAAGGAACACTCTTAGGAAAATACTGGATTTGATCAAATTATAGACAAGAATAAATTGTTGTGCAGAAATCATAGAACAATTTAACTATCTCTTCAGAAAATCAAAAAAAGATATTAAATTCTACAAAACCAACAATCCTCATTATAATGAGAAATTTAACAAGAATATATAATGTTTTTTAAAGGAAATTCTCTGTAATCACTCATTACCATAATCACTCGTAAATTCTAACCGTAAAACATGGCAATGGAAATTCACTCAATTACGAAGTAAATCTGAAGATGCACATGACTGAATAGTAAAATATGAGAATTTGCCCGACTGAAAAATAAATTTGAGAATTCGCACAAATGGATCATAAATATGAGAATTCATACAACTAAATTTTAAATCTAAAAATTCACATAGCTGAATCATAAATCTAAGAATTCACAAAGCTTAATCATAAATCTAAGAATTCACATAACTGAATCGTAAATCTAAGAATTTAAACAGGGTACATCAAATCATTCAAGCAGAAAGCAATAACCGTGGTCTCGAGAGGTTAGGCATCTTAAAGAAAATTCAATATGCTAGATTAAAACTTAACTATATTTTCATTGATATAAAAAATGAATTACAAAAAGGTTTGTAAAACCCTTAAAGCAGTCTATTGTTTAATCACCTTTTACAGTCAGTGAGAATAATCCAAATCATCCCCCTTTTACTAGAGTTTAATTGCATTTATGTATCCTCTCTTTGATTGTCCCATGCACATAGGCGCGTATCCTTGATCAGCATGTCATGATGAGCCCAATGGTTTTTTCACAACATGGTTTCTCTTCAGTGATTCTAGGGAACAATAATTGTCCATCAAATCTCTATTGTACATAAACTAACCCAAATTTTGAATTAATGATATCTTAAGTATTCCAATTGGCTCATTAACAAGGTAGAATACCAAGACGTCATTATCTACTTTCTAGGGCTTCTAACTACCAAATGATTACAATTTGAACTTAAATAACTTGAAAAACAAATTATTAAATGAAGAAACAAAGGGAAGAAGAATATGAATTCCATGACCCAACAGTGTCACCATACCAATGAGTGGATTCAGATATAATGAACTGATGCTCATATAGATAACTGTTGTGGTTGAACAACAACAATTTCTAAGGGATTGGGTTGTTAAGGGAAGAGGGAGGGATGATTAAGTGGGGTCATCCTTAGGGTGATTTGAGTGATATGGGACTCGATAATATCTTAAGTATGGGGAAGAAAAGTGGCACTAGAGTCTACACTACCAGATGCACTGGGAGTCTTCGGGAGAATTGCTTCTTCTGGACCCCCAAAGGTGGATGCCCCCGTATCCAAACATTGTGTGGTAGTGTAATGGCTGCAGGGTGGATGTGTTTTTCATTCTTGGGTTTGAAGTAATGGATGATGGAAAAAATCATTATCATGGGTGGCGTGGTTCACATCTGCATTCTCATGAGGAGGAGATAGATGACAAGTGGATGAAAAATACACGGATGTTGAGACTGAAGTGTCTTTAGAATATGTATCTAAATAAACACATTCAGAAGCTTGCAAGGAGTATGAATAAGTCAATCCCATGGATTATGAAATGTAGAGAATGGGCACAAAGTTGTCTATCATTTCGATATCAAGAGGGGGGATCATTATGGGGAGTTGAGGAGCCTCCTCCCCTGGCAAGGAATTGGTGCCAGGGGCTGCACCTAGAGAAGTAGAAGGGTCACTAGGAGTGGTATCCATTTTGCAAAAAATGTGGAGCATATCAAAAAATATATCAAGATGAGGACAATGATGATAATAATTTTTGTACATATCACACAAAGAATAGGGGTGTTTCATGTGTAGCAATTATTTTTTCTTGTCAAAATTAGGGAAGGTGACTTTCACCTAAGGGATGCTAAGATTGGGTTAAATGTCAGATTCAAAAACCATGATTTTAATGTGGGGAAGATCAGGGTAATTTTTGGTGGCATGACCATGAACATCACACAAAGCACATGGAGGAGTAGACTTCAGTGCCTTAGTAGGAGTAGGTGCCACTTGGATTGCCATGTCTTTGCCCCCCTCACCAGATGCTTTCACAACAATAGTGATTTCCTCGTAAGGTTTTTTTGGAACTGAAGCAAAGGAAGGGGCGGTAGCAACACGTTGTATAAGAGTCAAAGACATGTAAGGCTTGAGTTGGTTAGGAGAGGTGTTTGTGGGAGGATCAATGTACCAAATTCAGATCCCCAAACTCATGTTAGGAAGACTCAACATAGCCATTAGTAGTGTAGAAAATATTCCTGGTGGCGGGAATAAGAAAGGAATCTAACCAAAGGGGTAATGATCTAGAGGAACACCTCCCAAGGGTGGATGGCCTGGGTGAAAACCACTAGTAGGGAAATGTCTTGGAGGAATTGTTCTTGAAGGACTAGTTAAGTCTTGAGAAGTAGATTGTTGGGAATTTGACTACTAAGAAGATGTATCGTACTGCTTGTTGGAGGTCTGTAATGCTTCAATCATGCAAACATTTGAAGATCTAGGCTTAGTGGAAATAAGCGATGGGCCGTAATAAGCCCCAAGTAGTGTGGAATCTTTATAGACTCTAGGGGAAACATCAATGAAGGTAGGAGTGGCCTTATTTCCCACCATTGATGAAATGACATTTTGAGGATACCTCTAGGATTGAGGGCCATAGTAAGTTAGTTGATCGATGGTGATGATATTTCCATTATGGGGAAGCATATCTTACGAAATATAGGAGATGCGGCTGATGAAACAGCGTACATGTAGCACTGACCAAGAAAGAGGTTATAATCTAGAGGGGCATCGATAAATTTAATATTGATCATGACCTTCCTGCTAGCAACACTAATGGGAAATTTTCGTATAAATTAAGATGTTGCAAGGGGTGATTGTACCATGCACTAAGTGTGATATTTGATGGTGACAAGTCGGGGGAACCAAGTTGCTTCTAGACACTAGCATCCATCACACAAGTGGAAGTGCCTTACTCTATTATACGTCATTGAACAATGGTGTTTTTAATTAAGATTGGTATATGAAAAGAAACAAAGGAGGGAAGGGGGGAATGATTCGATTTATCACCATCAAAGGCGATCATATGATCATCAAAAGGATCCATAGTTCCTACGGAAGTTATTAGAGCTTTCCATTGGGATTGGCATGTCTGAAGGGCTTCTAGCATTTACTTGGAAATAAGAGACTACACAAAGTCATATACAATACTATAACTGTGGGTGACTCAAGAACTAGTATCATTTCGACACAATGGTCCTTCGGTGGAAAAAGGGAGTCATTTGAACCTTTAGGTTGAGAATCAATCATTGAATTATTAGGAGGCTTATCATATGGGTGTGATTGAGTTCGGAGGTTGATGTCTCTAGAATTAATCATGAGATTCTAATAATTTCCATTCCTACATTACGAAGGTGGAGAATTTTGGCGAGCATGGGTAGCCACATATCCTTGCTGAGGGAACGGATTGGTAGGCACTTCCAACTGCGTGAAAGGAGGAGGGGGTTGACCGATAGGTTGCTTCCCTATATAGGTAACATCTTGGGATTCCCATGCTTAGTGCATCTGAGGGAGAAGGGGATAGTCATGAGTGTAATGGCCATAAGTCCTTCCACATGGACAAGGTTTATTTGTCCCAAGAGCCTTGATATGCTTGGGTTGTCTTCCCTATTGATGGGATGCAAGATTTGACTCGTCACCATTATTAGCATTAGGTTTTCTACCTTGGTTTCCATGATTTCCTTGAGATGGTTGATTCTGGTTACCCTTCCCCTTATTCCTTCTCTTAGGGTTGGGGGGAATAATAGTACTCTACTAATCATACACTTGACTCTGTGGACGTAGTTCTTTCTATGGAAGATATTGTTTAGGCATGGGAGGTTGAGGTGTTGGTGTTTTTGGGGTTGGAGAACTAGGTAGTGCATATGAATAGTAAGGGTTCACGGTAAAATTTTGGTAACTATGTTGAGAAATAAGTAGCCCTAGTATTGGCTAATGTGAATGGGAAAATGTGTATGATGTACTAGTACATTGGTAAGAGTTGATGTGCAAAGGATTAGGAGGACGATAATTGTAGGTGGAACTGGTCCCCCTTGGGGTTGACCATAACTTGTAGGAGGTTGATAATATGGTGATGAGTGAGGCTAAGATAGGGATCCAACAATACTGTCAATGACATGGGATGCCTCTGGTGCAAAAGCAAGACCATGCCTAGGAAGATTAGGAAGGACGGTATAAAAATAACTTAGCTAGTCGTATATCAAATAATATTTTAGAGCCATGTGGAGAGCTTATTCCTTGGTTTGAGGAATGTGAAAGGTGACATCCTTATTTATTGGGTTTAGGAAATTTCTCAAAAACCAATCCATCTAGACACAACCCTCAAATTCAAGAGCTCTATAGAGGCTCCTCCTTCTACGCCATTCTTGTACATGGTAAAAAAGGCGAGTGGCAAAAGTTTGACGGTAATAAGTAAAAAATTTGTTACCCATGTCATATCGAAGAGGTAATTGGAAATATGATAGGAAGGAATTAGTGAGAGTCACAAAAGAATAATTAGAGGCATGCCATTGTTCGACATACCACTTGGAAACAACTCCAGTTAGAGTGTGTTAGAATAGATGAAGACAAATGGAGTTCTCCGTGATGGAGTTGGAAGAGCACAACAAATGGAAAGAGAGAACATAGTTTGTAGGGTATTCTCCAATATTCCCTTCAAATTTGGGGATGTATGAGGAAAGTTTGATTTCCGTGGGAGGCCAATTCCGATCATGGAGAAGGGGGTCATTAATGAGTTGGTTTAAGTCAGGGAGGCTAAAGCTAGCCATGTAGGGAAGTAAAGGTTGATTAGCAACCAACCTGAAGAGGTTCTAGTATTTCATCCTTAAGGGTTACCTTGGTTATTACCAATGTTACCATCGTGGCTTCCACCACACACATTAGTTCCTGACATGGTAACAGTGTGGGGTTGAGATGATGAAGAATCAAAGCATGAGCTAGAAGAACTAGAGTCTTTATATGGAATGGATGGTGGACTAGGTGGATGGATATTTATGCATCATGCAGGGGTAATAATATGTCCTAAAGGAAATTCGGGGCCAAGGCCATGAAGTCTCTATGAAAAATGCCTAAGGGGAACATTGGTGTTAGGATGAAAAATAACTCTAAACAAAAAGGGATGAGGATAAAGAAAGAAAGTAAAAAATAGCAAGAAAAAACCCAGTGCAATTGTGCAAGGTGAGAATTAAATATAATTACATGCTACTCTAATTCTAGAAACCAAGTCCTATCAAAGAAAAATGACCTCTAGCATAAAGGTTTTCTAAATTCTTAAACAAGTACTAGTTCCATTATTTTAAATGGACATCCAAAAAACTTCTTACTTGATAGGGTTTGATGTTCGCAAGCAGAGTTATCTAGTGGAAGGTAAGGTAGGGGATTGGTGACTGCCCACAACCACCCCTATAGGGTATTTTCTTAAGATGATCCATTAACATTCATTTTTCCCACGGGGGTAGTTGAATATTAGGCTTGTTGGTAGTCAGTTGCCAATGCAGAACCCTAGAAAAACGAGTCAAGTAGCCTCATGGAGAGTCGTACACATCGAGACCTAATTATAACCACCTCTTAATCGAGTTTTTGGTGTGCTTCGGTTTTAACCGTGGGATTATGAAGGATTTCAAACTCCCTACAAGTACAAATTACTATGTCTCAGTGGAAGTGATTGATGGCTGTTTTAGAAACCTATCCCACCATCCTAATCGAAACTACAAGATTATTTTTCCCAAGTGCCCAAGTGGGCTTAAATATATGTGAGTTAAGTCATTAATGTAGATTGTTTAGATTCTTGGCTTGGCAATGTTAACCGAGCTCTCATTCACTTAGGGTGTGAGTGTGTGTAAGATGTGTAACTGCATGGGTTGATTAAAGAATGTTTTATTATTCCAATTCTGCTAATAAATAAAGTCCATAATTGTAAATAATATGGAAAATGAATAATAAAATAACAACAAGCTCAGATACACAAATTCCCACCCAAAAAGGCTTATGAAGAAGCAAGAAAAGTGATGGAAAATGAAAGTGACCCAAAGAAACTGAGGGACCAAAATGTCTATTGTCTATAGGGACTAGATCTTAAGGACAAATCTGTTGAAATGAAAAATCAACAAAAATAGAAGGTAAAGCGTCGGAAAATAGCAAAAAACAAACTGCAAAATGAAGGATTCTTAAGGGAATCCTAAAGAAGAAACTAAACACAAGTAATTAAGAGAAACAAAGTGTTGTAAAAAGTTCCTAGAAAGGAAGGAAACGAATGATGGAAAAAAATGGTTGAAAGTTTTGCAAACTAAACTCCTCAACTCAACATTTTTTTACTAAATGGTAGAGGTGTACTCTAATCTATAAGGGGTTTTTACCTTCCTCAAAATAAGAAAAAATAATAAGAGACTCTAGGCCTAGGGATGAATGGGAATACTGAAGAAACTCTTATGAACACCCAGAAAAAAATCTTGGAAAAATTAAAAAAATGCTGAAAATTTTGGGAAAACATAGGAAATGTAGGTCCTAACCTATTTTCTGTGTTTTGGTGCAAGTATTGGCCCAAAAGTTTTGTTGGCTTGTGTTGGCTCTACTCCAAAAAGTGTGTTGGCCCTCCAAGATTCCCGCTTTACAAATATGTTGTAGACAATGTCGTCTCCTACACTGATGGTACCTGTGACCTGCAAAAAAGAAATGGAAACCTAGAAGAATAAATCTTTTTTCAGCAAAGAATAAAAATCTAAAAGTAGAAATTGAAAGTGAGAGAAAGAAAAAAGATAAAAAAATGTTGAAACAACACTCCCCAGGGTTCTAAATTTTTAGGCAAATGGAGTGGCCATTTTTTAGTATGAAGTTTTCTAGCGAGTGTACCAAAATCCTTCACTTAAGCTACTGGTGACAAATAGCCCTAAAAACAAATAAAAATGGTTGCTAATATGCCTCAAATTTGCGAAACATTAAGTAGGAAACCTGCAAAAAGATGGCATGCAAACATAAAGGAACATATAATTGAAAATGATGTACCAAAATCCCAATGGAAATAGAAGAAATTTGGTTTTATTAAAAACATAATGTTTACACCTTGTGAGGAGAATATGCAGGCTTCTATCTGCAAATCCCCCTCCATGAGATGGGTTCTTGAATATGGTGTGCTTCATATTCAACTTTCTCTCCTAATGGTTGCAGTGGGAAAATGGTGCTAATGGTGGTCTAAACTTGCAAATGGGAGCTCAAATATTGTAATAAGATAATGAGGACGATGAGAATAGTCATGGTGATGAATGAGGATAAAACATATGTATCTGTAACAAAATATTAAGATAGATCTAGATTTAGGAAAATAATAAAAAATGTTGCACTAAATCAATATCTAGCCATTAGGAATATTTATCATATTTTAGAAAGAGAGATTTTATTTGAAATGATAAAATATCTTTATTTAGAAAGTGATTAAAGTAATTAAGAAATAAGAAATATTTATTAATTAACTTATGGTGATAAAGTCAAAGATGGAATAGAAATAAATATTAAATAAACATTTAATAATTATTTCATGAGAGAAATAAGGGATAATTATGGAATAATAAATAAATAATGATTTATTTAATTATTCTCATGAGATTTTTTGGATTCTAAAGAAAAATGTTTAAGGAAAATGGTTCACAAATTATTTCCTAAGGTGAAAGTTGGTTTTAATATGTAAAACTCCATCTTACATGGTGTATTTTTATCAACCTAGAAGAAAATCGCTAGGTAATCATTTTTTGGGTGATAACACTCTATAAAAGATGCAATACTTTGTTCACATCAACAAGCTACAACATAATTACAACTACAACCAACATAGATGCAACAATAATAAAAAATATAGCTAGCAGAGTTTCAACAACAATAATAGCTACAATCAATGGATTTTCAACAACATACAATGAATAGAGTTGCAGAGTCAGACATTGAAGAAAGTTGCAACAATGTATAGTTATAGCTAAGTTGCAACAACTATGAAACAAAACAAAAATACATTATTTTTATTCCACTACTATGTGTTCTTCCTTCTGTTACATTCATCCATATTTATACAAAAACGTTTAGTTCGTTAATTAGACTTGAAAAAATTAATAGCCCCTTCGTTGATAAATCTTCAAATCTCAATTAGGTAAAAGGACAAGGTTGAAATAAATTATATGGTGGTGTTTCTCGTTCAAATTTCAATGAGTTGAGGAGGTGGTAGCTCTTCACATTTTCATGTTACCCCTTCAGGTTTCAATGAGATGAGACCGAGGCAAATCTTCATGATTTTAGCCACTGATGAAATAGTTGTTGTTACTGACATTCTCCCCCTTAATTGTTTCAACCAAAAGTTTTGTTGTTACATCAAAAAAGTAGTTACACCATACACATACCTATATTTTTCCCATGAATTTGAATAACTCATTTTCCAAGGGTTCTGTAACATACATCCAAATTAGTCTTCTAATCTACAAAATTCCATACAAATTTCATTAGTGTTTACTAATTCTTAAATGAAATGATTCCTTATATCAATATACTTCATTTATGGAAAAACATTATTTATTGATAATGCAATGGAAAATTTGTTTTCACAAAAAAATCAAGTTGGTTCTTCTTACCCATCCAACAACTCAATTAACATTCTTCTCACCCATAAAGTTTGACAAGCTATTGTTGTTGCAACAACATACTTTGCCTTATAAAATGGTAAAGTCGCAATGGACCACTTATTTTATGCCCATGATACCACACTCAATCTAAAACTGAACATATACCTTGACATGTTTTTCCTATAATCAATATTTCCTACAAAATCACTTTTTGTATATCTAGTCAATTTAAAATCTAGATGTGGTGTACACAAGATACCATAAAAAAAATAAAAAAAAATCGAAAAATATACCTTAATATCGTTTTTACAACTTTCCAACGGGTACTCTTTGGAGACTCCATAAATCAGGAAATTAAACTTACAACAGACATTATTTCAATACTTGTTACAACCAAATATATGATACTTCAAACCAACTTCTTGTACAAGGACATATCAACACTTAACCTGTAATCCTTCTTCTTGTGTTTTGTAGCAGTCGCATTATAAATATTTCAACACCAAGAAAATATTTCATCATCCATAAATTAGTCATATTAAAATATTTTTTCGTCATTGTTTCAAAATCATCTATTGAAATATCTCCATTGAAAATAAAATCATCAATATACAAGCAAACTATGAAAATTTTACCTTACTAATTTATCTTTGTATATACAGTTGGCTCACTTGGACTTCTATTGGATCCTTTATTATTTAAATATTCATTTTTCATATTGTACCATATTTGGGGTGCTTGTTTCAGTCCATATAATACTTTATTTAACCTATAGAAATTATCTTCTTGTTCGTCAATTTCATATCCTCAAGCTAGTTTCACATAAAACTTTTCTTCTAAAAATAAATTTAAAACTGCAGACTTAACATCTATCTAATACATTTTCCATCTATTTTTTTCTCTAATAGCTAACGCCATCATTACTCTATCAATTCTAGCCATAGATGAAAAAAATTCATTATAATCAGTGTCAGGTTGTTGATTGAACCCTTGTGCTACAAGTCTTGATTTTTGTTTCTCAACTTCACCTTTAGCATTCAACTTGCTCTTGTAAATTCATTTAAGACCTATACTATTTTTTCATTTAGGTAGATTTACAAGATCCCAAATATTATATCTTTCTATGGATTCAATCTCTTCGTCCACACCCTTTACCCAAAATTATTCCTTAACAACTTATTCAAAATTTATGGGATCCTATGCAATTAATGAAATTTTTGAAACTTGATCTATTTCATCATTATGCTCATATATTTCTCGTAATATTCTAGTCTCCTCACTTTTAACTTTATACCTTAATGTAGCTAATGTAGGATTTGATTTATTACTTACCCCTAATCCTACTGTTTTTTGTACTTGATAACTTGATGGTCCACCATGTTCTTAAGTTCTGGGTGTTCTAAACTTTAACATTAGGGGAATTTTTAGGTTTGAATTGGGCCTCTTGATGAAAATAATAAAATAATAGTTAAAATAATAAAAATATATCTATGAACTTTTAAAGAAAAAGAAAGGATTTTTTTTTTTAATTGTATTTTTGGTTTATCTCCTTTTAGTTTTACTCAAATTCCAATTGTAGACGCCCATTGTATGTGGATTTAAATTCCACATCTAACGAGTGCCCACTAAACATACTTATGAGAAGGCCCACAACAAAACATAATTTTTTCATGTTTTTTTATATGGGTCTACTTAGAAATATCCAGAGTGGATACTCGTTGGATGTGGAATTCAATTCTGCATCCAACAAGTGTATACACTTGACATTTGAGTAAATATATAAAGAGATAAGCAATAAATCACTACAAGAAAAAGGGTCATTGGTGAGGGTCATGCTTGTGATGGACCTTTATGGTCTGTCACCAATGTCGCATACGATGACGATCTTTAAAAAGAGTTGTTGTAAGTGTATATAGTGATGGTCCTTTACGATTTGTCACCAAAGCCATTTTCAATGACACTTTTAGTGAGGGCCATTAAAGGCCCATCGCTAATTCTCTCTTTAGTGAAACTTTTGGTGAGGGTCATTAAAGGTCCATCACTAATTCTCTCTTTGGTGACAGTTCTAGTGACGATCTTTTATTGACTGTCACCAATGATCTTTTTGGTTACTTTTGGTGATGGTCAATAAATGTTCATCATCAATTATCATTCCAATGAGTTTTTTATGACACTTCATGCCTGTGATGGACCTTAAAGGTCCATAACCAATGTCGCATATGGTGACGATCTTTAAAAAATAATTATTATAATTGTATATAGTGATGGTCCTTAAGGTTTGTCACCAAAGCCATTTTCAATGACACTTTTGGTGAGGGTCGTTAATTGACCATCACTAATTCGCTCTTTGGTGACACTTTTGGTGAGGGTCGTTAAAGGCCTATCACTAATTCTATCTTTGGTGACACTTCAAATGACGATTTTTTTTTTTACCCTCACGAATGCTCTTTTTGGTTACTTTTGGTGACAGTTAAAAAATGTTCATCATCATTGATCATTCCAATCAGTTTTTGATGATGCTATGTACTTGTTACTATAATTTTTTTCAAAATATAATGATTTAAGACCATTGTTGTGGAGTCTTTTTCATTATGTGTCCAAGGTCATAGTGGTTATAATAGCCAGTCAATTTGTTAAGAAGTAATTAGTGTGTATCATTTCCCTCAAGTCATAAGAATATAGTCTTCCTATGAGTCAACACATGATTCATCTCTATTAGGTTTATTATCTAGCAAATTTCCTTTAAATAAATTTCCACTAGTGTGTGTAGGAACTATATTATTTAATACATAATCAAGCTCTGTCAATTCTATTAATGAGAGAGACCTAGCACTCCTCAACACTCATGGCACACCTTAACATGCTTTGGAACAATACACTAACATTCCTTGGCACCTCACATGTCTTGGAACATCTTTGTACCTGGAACATCTTTGTACCTAGAACATCTTGCCATGATTAGGACACCAAAGCACATGTTCGCATGCATAGCATAGCATATCACTCCCCTATCATGTGTTGGCATTCCGTGTAGTCCCTAGCATGCCCTGGAACTCATTGGCATAATATTGCATTGACAAAAATTATCACTTGGCACACATTTCACTTGGCATGTATTGGAACATATTATT
Organism: Pinus tabuliformis; assembly: GCA_031772625.1. Lineage (NCBI taxonomy): Eukaryota > Viridiplantae > Streptophyta > Pinopsida > Pinales > Pinaceae > Pinus > Pinus tabuliformis. The sequence goes on from CM062816.1 coordinate 1,593,726,412, forward strand.
AGTGTGCATAACATGCCCCTTTTGAAAAGGATAAAGTCCCAACTTATTAACCCTCTTATGTGTTCATTTCCATTCATTTTAGTTTGGTTATTACTTTTGTTGCCTTTAAACTCCTTGACGCATATTGGCATACTCTGGCACCCTGCACATCCTAGCATGTCTTAGCACCTGGAATGCCTTGGCACTATTTGGCACATGTTAGCACACCCCGGAACTACCTAGCACACTCTAGCACTTCTTGACATTCCCTAATATTCCCTGGCATGCCTTACCAATTCTTAGCATACCTTTTCATTCCATCCTTGGCATGACAACTAGCACTGATTGACACTCCCCAACACACCCCCATATTCATTCACTTCCATGCATTTTTACCTAGTTCTCCCTTGTGTTATCCTAGTACTCCCTAACTCCTCAGCGTGCATTGGCACTCTCTAGCTCACCTTAGAGGTCATAAGTGAAGAATGAAACTTGTAACCAATGTTATCAGACTTGGAATAAACAATAAATAGACAAGGCAAAAGAGCTAAGAGTTTTAATTAGATTGGGGAAAAATCGGAAAAAAATCAGGAAAAAGTTAGTGAACTCGATAAATAAAAATATACACATATATTGAATTAAAAAAAAACATTTTTCATTGATATTCAATAAAGCCATGTCCAAAAAATTCATAATATCAATAGATTCCCAAAATATCATGAATGAATAAACATCTCATATATGTTATGAGTCCAAACATGATCCAAAGTATTGAGTCATGACTCCTAACTAGTAACTACATAGAACTAGAAGCAACTGTTTCTAAAAGTTTACAAACAACTGTATACTAATTAGAAAAAAATCAGTAACTAAGAGTCTAAGACTCTTAAGAGTGAGAACTAGAAGTGATTCCTCCCACTCCTCCACTTTCTTGACTCTCAAAGTTCTTCATGTCATGTAGGCTTAAAAGAGGAGCCTCCTCTAATTGGACCCAATCTGTTTCATTTGTAGTTTGCAAATCTATCTCTTCAAGGTCTATTGGTGAATGATCCAAACCTATCATTATCATGAGACATTGAAATGTGAATTTAGGTTTGACTTTGAACTTTAAAGTTTAAACTTTAAATTCCAAATCAAATTATGAAACCTTCAAATTCAAGCTCTCACCTAGTATTTTCTTGTTGCAAAGTTGTAGATTGTAATGGAAAAATACAAGGTCATTTAAGCGCTTTTGTGTCAATCAGTTGCACTTCTTAGAATGTATTTTCTCAAACATGCTCCAGTTGCACTCACAACATGAAGCACTGCATACTTGGTTTAAGATTCAAATGGAAAATCTCTTCGAATCTGGCGTATCACTACAAAAGTTTTGCCACCAAAGACCTAGAAAGTGGCAAGGGTTCGTGAGTAGACATACTAAATACTAAATAGGAAAAACTTAAAAAGACAACAAAATTTAATAAAACATTTAACGTGCAAAATAAAGTTTAAACAAATTTAATGAACTGATAAAGCCTTCAAGCCTCAAAGGGTACCTGGCAACACCTTAGACCTTTCTCGTATAACACTGGTATAGGAAATTAATTTAGGTGGTGCTCTATAATCCTATAGTTTGGAAAAGACACGACTTTGAAATTCTAGATAAGGGAAGCACCTTTCCATGCATGTCATAAGTCCTCTGTGAACCTCCCCATCCTAATTAAATTTGCTCTTATCATAAAAATACTATGGGTTTAAGAAGTACCTAGTAGCATGTAAGGGGGAATGCAATTTCCTATCCCAATGTGAAGCAATAATGTCCCAAAGAGGCATATACTTTGCCTGCTCATCCCCATATATTCATTTGATGGCCTCCTTTGCAAGATCCATCACCTCATAAATGTAACCGGTAGTGGGTTTATCACCATCAACCATCCTGAAAATTCAAGCTTTCAAATTTAAATTAATATGAAACATTGAAAATAAAAATAAGCTTGAAATGAAATTTAAAACGTGAGAAAGTTAAAAGACTTGAAGTACCTGAGAACTCTAACAAGGGACCCCATCACAACAATAATCTCTTCGAAATCTTTCCAAAAACCATCATTAAACACAAGTGCAACAACTTCAATGCCTTTAATGGTCTTGTAATGTTTAGATGCCATCCACTTAGGTCCCAAGGACATCCTCTTCATATTTATCTTTTGGTCAACCACAAATTGCAAAGATATGAAATTTGTTGCAAATCTAGTTAGTGCAAGTCGAACAATTTCTTTACCTTCAGTGTATTTTCTCATGGTGTTTAGGACAATAATGTGGTTGTATAGGTATTTGGTTATGGATTTTTGCCTTCTCCACAACTTCTTGTATCCAATGAAGCTTACCAATGTCCTCAAGCATTAAATATATATAATGAGCAACACAATAGGTCCAAAAAATAGTGGGGTGCCTAATCTCAAAAAGTCTACCAACAGCCATATAATTAGTTGCATTGTCAGTGACAATTTGTACAACATGTTCTTCTCCCACTTCTTGAACGACTTCCTCCATCATTTCACAAATAAGTTGTGCAGTCTTAACCTTGTCTGAGGCATCCACTGATTTGAGAAACATTGTACCTACTGGAAAAGATACAAGGAGATTTATTAAAGTTTTATTCCTCTGATCTGTCCATCCATCACTCATGATCATGCACCCTGTTTCTACCCATGATGAACGAAACTCAGATAGCACAAGCATGGCATCTTCAACACTTTCTAATAGAAAATTTGTCCTAATGCTCTCTAATGAAGGAGCTTTGAACCCTGGACCTACAACAACAACTGCATCAATCATAGCTTGCCAATAAGGACTTATGGCACAATGGAAAGGTATGTCAGAATAGTACCAAAAGTTAGCAATGGCCTTCCTTGCCTGACTATGGATATTTTTTTTCCAACCAATGGTATCCAAGGTAGGTTGGGAACCGAGTTTTGTGTGGGGAGAAAAAAAGGTGTTTATGTTTCCACCTACAATGTTGAATGCAAGAGGATTCATTTGGCCTTGAGTTTGACTTGGACTTGGAGGCATGTGTGGGAAACTTGGGAACTGCATTGAGGATTCAACAGAGGGAGATGACAATGGGGTAGTGGAAGAAAAATTGTCAGCTCTAGGAGTTCCTATTTCTTTTTTTTTCTTTTCTTTCTTTGCGTTATGCTGACTCAACATATCAATGGCCAAGGTTTCTTGGTGTTTGACATTATTGTCAATGTTTTTGCAGAGACCTATATCATCGCCGGGTATTTATGCAAGGTGGTACTTGAATCTATAAATGCCTCCACTACATTTTGCTTTGCAAAATTTACAAAGGAGCTTAAGGTCTCCAAGATTCTTGTCACAATAAGCCCAAGCAAAGTCCTTCTCCCTTGGCATTGTTGTTGTTTTGGACTTGTGTTTAAATTGTAGCTTCTATTTAGATTTGGAGTTGTGCCTTCTATTTAATTTGGCTCCTGTAAAATACAATAAAAAATTAAAATTAAAAATGCCATATATAACTTCGCAAAAAAGAGGGTTGGTTTTAAAGGATATGAGGTTTTGTTAAGGATCAAAGAGGAGTCTGTCCAGCAACACAAGCACATTTCGACCTAATATATCATTATGACCTTGAAACAAAATTAGGTATATATGAGGAAATGCTACCTAAAGGAAATATTATCAGCATATATTGCATTGTAATCTTGAATTTGCAAGTTCGTTTAGCATAAGACAACTAAACCAATACATCAATAACAGATTCTGGAAGAACAAAAATACCCAAAGTTGTGAATGCATGGTTAAAGCCTTTGAAGTCAGCAAGACATCGACCAAGGAAGGAATGCTTGATGACTTGGTCAGTGGTTAGTATGAAATCATTTCTTAGTGCATTTTTAAAATCTATTTAAGCCCCATTTATAGGGTTGAAAAGTCATAACCAGAGGAATACGCTGAACATTCAATTGTTGAATAGTGAAACTTGAAACTTGCCATTGAAAACGACATTGAAACTTCAATATAGTAATATACCTATTATTTAAGCCAAGTGCCAATGTACCTCGATTGTTGAATAGTGAAGCGGATAAGCCTAAAGGTAACACACAATAAAGGTGACACGCAACTGCCCAAGGGTCGATATGGAGTATGGATACAACACACATTGGCGACTGCCCGATATGGAGTCTAGACTTAGGCTCACCTTGGCAGTTCCCCGATATTGAGTCTGGACTATGTAATAGTGAGTAGTGATTGATTACTGAAGGTCTCGGTGTATGAGTTTTAGGCCTGAGAAATGAGAAATAAATTTTGGAATGACTGATGTTTAGTTTTTAGCAATGCGGCATACCTAAACTTGAAAAACTCATGCTCATCGAGTCAAGGCTGAAAATCGAATAAATTGGAATCAATCGTAGGAATCTGCTTTAATCAGAAAGTCTCAAGTCAAACTTGCATTGACCATGATTTAAACTTTGTCAACGTGAGTTTGACTCGCAAATATTTAGATCGGATCATTTGGAGAGTGAGAAGATTCCAACTCGTGATTAATCTCGATTGATCGGCGAGTCCTGTTTCACTGCTTGTAACTGAAATCTAAACTGAAAATAGGAGATATTACAATTGAAACTATTTGTGAATTTTCTAAATTGAAATTGGCCCATCGGCATCATTTCTATTTGCGGCTGAGTGCATGAACAAAAGAGATTCATTTTAAATCAGGTTCATGGAGAAAATATTTTATTGAAGATGTTTCTTTTATGTCGAGGAAGACATAGTAATATTTTGTATTAAATTTGAATAACAATAGTATCTACTCTGTATCTCCCGTATCTCATTATTTTTATCTCCTATAACTCATACAGAAAGTGGGGTAATAGTGTACATGTAGCATCAAGCTCCACTCCTTTTAATCCAAAGTTTTGCATGCAAACCTTTGTGTCACTTGTGCCGCAAAGCCTTCACTGTAGAGTGTGGAGTTAACACCTACCTCTGCATGACAAAAGATACACATACCTTTTGACTTGGTTTTTTCACCTTTTGTCCATTATTTGTTTGGAGTCTGCGACAACAAGCTCCACATATTTTTTTCCATACCTCTATGTGAGTGTAAATTTGCACATTTTATCTGCTTCAACCAATATCAAAAGCATTTGTGAGCTTCTTTCAAGGCATGAATACATGCTTAAATCATGGAAATTAGCGAAGTTTCTAAAGAAAAAAATAACCATGGAGTTATCCTTTTCCATTTCAAAGATGTTAGGATTCTATTGAGAATTTTTTAGAGATAATTATTAACTGACCCTCTACTTTTCCCTTTTCCTTAATATAAACTGAATCTCTTATTACATTTCTAGTCAAGAGATTTACATCAAATACTTCATCAAAGGGCCAAGGACTTTTCATAAATTCTTCCTTGTCCAGTAGAAGAATAAATGGTCAACATGTCAGCTTAGCTCCAATTTCTTGGGAATTAATAATTGCTTTGAAAAATGACTATTCTTGTTTGAATCTAGAACTATGTTTAAGCTTTGAAAATGGATTTTCCTCCAAATTGATCTTGTAAAGTTCCTTATTAAAGGCTTCTCTATATCTCCTCCACTAAAATGAATGGCTTGTATGTTGAAAAGTATAGCAGATCTCCCTTCTGAAAAGCCTGATCATCCCATTGTCACCAAGAGCTCCTCCTTTTCCCCAAATTGGACCCAAAACAACAATGAGTACTTAATTATGATCCAACCTGAGAAATTTTGATTGACACTGCAACTTAAGAGCTATTAAATTTAAAGTTCGCTAATATGATTCGTCATTATTTCATTGAATAAGTATATTGTTTTTGAATTTGTCATTTGTGCTTGTAGTATGTGGTATTGACCTTGTTTCACCTGAAAGGGTTTTTATTCTTGGACTATGACAATGCTAGTAAGATTTAGGCCTTTTGTAGTATTTGTACCCCATGATCATTTTTGCAAGATGTATGTCCTATGTGGAAAGAAATAAGCATTTAGTTATTACCTCCTAAACTAAAGCACTGTTTCTTTTATTAGGTGCCATGTAACATCCTCTACAAATTGAGGATGAATGGGACATAATATCCTATCCATCCCCGTAGACTATAGTCCTCCATAAAGGGGGAAAACCCAAAATACCCATTGTTGGGCAATTTTTGGGGAAACTGGGCTTAAAAAACCCAAATTTGGGGTTTGGAGTAAGGTTTACTCAATCACTTAAGAATATGAAACCCCTTTGGAAAATCTATAAATAAAGAAGGATTGAATTCATTTTGGATCACCAAGTGTGGATTAATTCATTTGTTCTTGAGCATTAGGTCTAATATTTTTCGACCCCTTCTATCTCTTGTCAATTTCGGTGGTGAAATATTCCACCCTAGTTGACATTCCCTTATTATCTCATTGTGTGAGCACAAGGGTCTATAGCTGGTCAGCGAATTCTATTGGATATTGGTCTCTTGTCTTTTTCTAGGCATAAGATAAAGGTGAATGGATTTGGAGGATAGTGCATGATAGCTTAGTTCTATTTGGCATACACCTCTATTGAAGGAAGCAACAAAGTTTCTGAGTCCTTAATATCTTGTTCTGGGCAAAGCACTTACCTTAGGCAGTGGATTCTTTTCTGGCACCTAGAGTAGCAAACTCTTTTCTTTATTTAGTTTTTGCATGCACAGTTAAAAGGATCACTTCCCTAGTTATTAATTCTCAGCCTTAGCTAAGGAAGCATGTTTTCATATCTCATATCATATTCACTAGTGTCAGACTTTAATTGTCTTATCTATCCATGCAAGGAAGGTGCATTAGGATTAGGAGTTAAGAAAGTTGAGACATTGTTGTACATGTTTCCAGATTCGTTATACCTTCTGGACTAAAGGAAAAGTGAATAGTAGTGTTTGAAAATTTTAGTTATTTCTTGTTTCAAAGAGTAATAAATAATGACGTGATTTGAGTTTCAAATCTATGTACTTGTTGTTACTTTCTTTAGTGGCATGTGCTTCCCTGTTTAGAACAAGGGGTTTTTCTATAGTATCTAGCCTCCAAAGCTTCTTCAATGCAAACTAAATATCAAATCATGCCCTCATACTCCAAATCATCTAAGGTATCACCCTAGAGAAGTTCCAAAGTAGACAAATGAGCTTTGATAGGCCAACTCCAACTCCATGTCACTATACAAGTGTTGACATCAGTGCTACAAAAATTATTCTGAAGTGTTTCATCCTACACCAATTCCTAATATGGATGCCCAAAGGGGTTCTAGAACAAGGCTCAACCTTCGTTACCCATATTTAAGACTTTTCAAAGGGATCGGTCCCTTTAAACCATACCAATTTTTACACTTTCACAATTTGACCATGTTCCTATCAATTTATATTTTGTACTAAAAAGTCAGTCCTATTTTACATGTTTATTAAATTTAGGAACAATTATAGGTCAGCTCCAGAAAAATGTCAACAAATTTGTGGGTTAGTTTGGTATTTCTCCAAATACTATCACACATGTATTTATAATCACACATTTTCCTTTTTAGATCTTGATTTGTTGAACAAAAAGGTTCTCTGCCTATGTAATTTTGTCCCATACCTCCACATCAGCACTCACAGATAACAATATTCTTAATTCTTCATTTGTGTGCACAGTAAGGTCCCTTTTGGTTGTTATTTTTGATGGAGCAACCTCTGATAGTAAACCTTTTGCCACAGAGATGTTGTTGTTGGATAGAAATCTCCAGAGGAGTCTTACACCAGACATAAAAATGGTTATTGTATATCACAATAATAAGCATTAGCATATGAAGATGTGCATACCCTAAACTATGTGAATTCAATCCATTACTTTTTCTTTCATGGAAAATTTCGTTCTGAATAGTAGATGTGTTGTGGCACTTGAGTGTGTTCTCATAAAAAATTCTAAGGCCAAACCCAGATTCTCATGTGTCATGGAAATTCAGCATATGCCTTGTTCACCTAAGAACTACTTGTAACTCATCTTAGGGTACTCATGTACAATCTCACTCATCCCACTTAACAATTTACCAAGACAAGGCTCATCACATCCAACCTTGGTCTAAAACAATTAAGCAACACAATTTACATCTTGACATGCCATAGCACCTGACATGTCTTAGAATGCCTTGGAACTATGTGGCATGCATTAACATCCCCTACATTTCTTGGCATGCTTTGACATTGCCTAGCACATCGTGGCACTTCCTGACATGCCTTGGTAGTTTAGCATACCTTGGCATTGCCTAGCATATAACCTTGTCACTCCCACCTTAACACACTTAGAACTCATTGAAACTCCCTCTCACACACTCTTATTCATTAATTTCCATGAATTTTGAACTAGTGCTTCCCTATGTTTCCTTGACACCCCCTAACACTCCCTACGTCACCCTAGCACCTGACACATCTTGGCCTACTGCCTTAACACTCTAGCATTCCTTGGCACTACATAGTATACCTTGTCACTCTCTCCTTAGCACACCTAGACATCACTGACACTCTTGGTCACAAACTCTTATTCATTCATTTACATGCACTTTTACCTAGTTCTCCCTTGTGTTTCCCTAGCACTCCTTATCACTCCCTGACATGTGTTGTTACACCCTAGCACCTATGACATCTTGGCATGTTGCCCTAGCCTCTAGAATGCCTTAACACTGCCTAGCATACCTTGTCAATTTGTCCTTAGCACACCTAGAACTCACTGAAACTTCTAATCACAAACTCTTATTTGTTCATTTCCATTCATTTTGACATAGTTCTCCCTTGTGTTTCCCTGGCACTCCCAGCTAACACTTCCTTACACGTGTTGGCACATCTTGGTTGCATGTCGCCCTAGAACTCTAGCATTCCTTAGCATTGTGAAGCATGCCTTGTAACTCCTCCTTAACACACTTGGAACTCACTAACACTCCATGCCACACACTCTTATTCTTTCATTTCCATGCATTATGACCTAGTGCTCCCTTGTGTTTCCCTAACACTCCCTAACACTCCTTGGCACACATTGGCACACCATGGCACTTTTCACATCTTAGTAGGATTTCCTAGCACTCTATCATCTATTGGCACTGCTTATCATACGTTTCCACTCCGTCCTTAGCACATCTATAACTTGTTAAAACTCCCTATCACACACGCACATTAATTCATTTACATGTAATTGAAACGAGTCCTCCCTTGTGTTTCCTTGGCAATCCCTAGCATGTGTTGGCACCACATCCTAGAACCTAGCACACATTGGCATGCCTTAGCACTTGGCATATCTTGACATGACTAACATTCCTTGGAAATTTATAACATGTGATAGCACTTCATGAAATTCCCTTCACACCTTGGCACTCCTTATTTTTCATGCCCTCATAGATAACCTTACTTTTTTTGTGACTTGGGAACCCAACCAAGTCATTGAAAAAATAGTGTTGTGCCTAGACCAATGTCTCCCTTTGTTTCAAATTGCTTTTTCCATCCTCTTATCACAATCGTAGGCTTTCCTCTTACAAGTCCTAATATGAAATTCTCCTAACACACTTTGTCCATGGGACACCTAGAATTCACTGACACTCCCTGGCATAATCTCTTATTCATTCATTTCCATGAACTTTGACCTAGTTCTCCCTTACGATTCCCTGATACTCCCAAACACACCTTGACACACATTGACACTATCTAGCATATTTTAGCACGCATTTTCATTCCTTGGCATGCCATGGAACTCCTTAATTATCATTCCCTCATAACTACCCTTATTTTATTTTAGACTTAGGAACCCAACCAAGTCCTGCCTCGACTACAACAAATTTACCAAGTTACATTTACTACAATTACACTATGCCTTGTTCCCCTAATGGACTATAAATCATCTTAGGCTTCTCATGTCCAATATTAACTCATTCGACTTAACAAGTTACCAAGTCAAGGCTCATATCCAATAGCCCATAAAAAAACTAAGCAACATAGTTTACATCTTCACATGCCATAACATCTGGAACGTATAACAATCCATTGGCACTACATGGAACACATTATCACACCCTACATTCCTTGGCATGATTTTCCACTCCCTAATAGACCCTACCACTCCTTAACATGCCCTGAAACTCTAGCATGCCTTCGCACTGCCTAGAATATACCCTTGTCACTCCCTCCTTAACACAATTGGAACTTGGTAACACTCCCTATCACACACTCTTATCTATTCATTTCCATGCAATTTGAACTAGTTCTCCCTTGTGTTCTCATGGCACTCCCTGACACACATTGGCACACCCTAGGACTTGGCACATCTTGGCATGTTGCCCTAGCACTCTAGCATTCCTTGGAACTACCTAGCATACCTTGTCACTCCCTCCTTAGCACACCTAGAATTTGCTGACAATCCCTGTCACACACTCTTATTCATTCATTTCCATGCATTTGAAACTAGTGCTCCCTTTTTTTCCTTGACACTCCATAACTCTCCCTGGCATGCATTGGCACACCTTAGCACCTAGCATACCTTGTCATGTTTCCTGGCCTCTAGAATGCCTTAGCACTACCTAGCATACCTTGTCACTTCCTCCTTAGCACACCCTGAAATCACTGACACTTCCTGTCACAAACTCTTAATCATTCATTTGCATGCATTATTTTCACCTAGTGCTCCTTTGTGTTTCCCTAATGCTCCCTAACACTTCCTAGCACTATTTTTCACACCTTGGCACCTAGCACATATCGGCTGCATGTCACTCTGGCACACTAGAATGACTTAGCGTTGCTTAGCATACCACGTGACTCCCCTCTTACCACACCTGGAACTTATTGACACTCCCTGTCACACACTCTTATTCATTCATTTCCATGCATTTTGACCTGGTGCTCCCTTGTGTTTCCCTAGCACTCACTAACACTCACCACACATTGGCACACCTAATTGCAATGAGTTTCACTAACAGTCAATCCAAAAACCCTTCCAAGTCTAGCTAGTTACTTGTTCTTCACTAAGATATTAGGGTTCATTTTATTGTATAGTGTTCAATGTGAAAATATTACTAGGTGTTTTTATCGCATAGAGTAATTATGATCTTCCCCTTGTACACAAGGATAACTGAGAAGTGTTTCCCATAATCATGCAAGTGGAAATTCAACTTGTACATCAGGATAACCACAAAATATTATCATATTTACACAATGCAAGGTGATACGAAAATATTTATATTATATACGTGAATATACTAATATCGGGACCATTAGCATCATAACTACATATTTACCACAAGACGAGGGTCACTAAAACCCCTTATAGCCATAAAGCCTTCCTCTTCTGCAGCTTCTTGACCACAAGGGTTTAATTGAAAAACACATAGTTCCTTTAAAGATTTGTAGATTGAGGCAGCCACTTCAAGCCCTTGAACTTAAAGATAACCAAATATTTGCAATTTGTTACAATAATAAGTCCATTATGCACACTCCTCATCTTAGAGTTGGGTAGAGAGGGAGAATACTTGATTGGTGCCAACCTTGTAAACGAAAAACTTTGCCTACTCATTCGTTGGACACTCCACCACTAGTTGACACCACTAACACACACCAAAAGTCCAAGATACCCATAATATGTGCCCTACACCCAAGGGATTAGACTACACCTCCATAAAATGTACCTTCAACTTTAGATGTCCCAAAACAGTAATATCCTAACCCTAGGCTGTTTGTTAGATTTTTGTAACTTTCATCTTAACTAACATTTGTTTTTAACTATTTAATCCACTTACCATATACTCTCTCTTGTCTGCACCCACCTAGTATACAAGAACAATTATGTTTTTAATACAACCAAGTTAAGAGGTCATGTTTCTTTCTTACACTTAAATGTTTTCAATACAACCAAGTTAAGAGCACGTGTTTCCTTTTCAAATTCCAAAAGTATAACATGTCTATCTCTATAAACTAACAACAAAATCATTGCATAAAAAAGGTAAGCTTAAAATTAAATTAAAATTAGATTATTATTATTATGATAAATACACCAAATATGGAAAAATTGTTTTCAAACAAAACCATAAAAAAAAGTGTTAGTTTATCAAATACAACTACAAACTTATTAAGCCAGCCTAGATCCACTTGAATCTATCAAGCACCAAGAGGGATCCAATCTCTCGATGTGAAAAACTTTTTTGACGCTTTGTAGATCCAGGTTAAGATGGATCTAGGCTAGTTATATAATAATATATATATATATATATTATATTTGTATCTATGTGTCTCTTTCTTATTCCCTCTCTCTATCTCACCCCCAAACATACACACACTCTCTCCATATCTATCTCTCTCCCTCCCTCTTCCTCTCCGCCTCTCTCTCTTCCCTCTATCTCTCCTCTCTCCATCGCTCCCTTGTCACTCCTCTCTCTCTCTACCTTTCTCCCTCTAGGTCTTTCTTCTTCTTCCCTCTCTCTCCCCCTCTAACTTCATCTCTCTCTCCTCTCTCTTAGTCCTCTCTCTCCTTCTCTCTCACCTCTCTCCACCCCCATCACTCTCTCTCTCCCTCCCCTCCATCTCTCTCTCTCTCTCTCTCTCCCCCCTCCATCTTTGTGCCTCCCTCTCTCTCTCTTTCCCTTCTCTCCCTATCTTTATCCCCACCTATTCTCTCTCTCCCCTCCTCTCTTCTCTCCCTCTCTCTCTATCCATCTATCCCTTGTCACTCCCTCTCTCTCTCCACCTCTATCTCCCTATGCCTTAGTTCTTTCCTCCCTCTCTCTCCACCTCTATCTCCCTATGCCTTAGTTCTTTCCTCCCTCTCTCTCCCCCTCCAACTCCATATCTCTCTCCCCACTCTCTTCTTCTCTCTCTCCCCCTCTCTCTCTTCCTACCTCCTTCTCTCTGTCTCCCCCCATCACTCTCTCACTCTCTCTTTCTCTCTCTCTCTCTCTCTCCACCCTCCATCTTTGTCACTATCTCCCTCCCCCTCTCTTCCCTTCACTTTGCTTGCTATCATCACTTGGATCCTTAGTTAAGATAGATCTATGTTGGTTCTTACTAATATTTGTATTATATAAATTTCACATCTTAAATACAAAAGTATTCTCATTTTAATTTTATTAAAACCTTAATTTAACTTATATGGGAATAATTTTAGTAGCCATGAGGATATAGGTTTATATATATCTCAAAACTAATTACAACCCTTTTCCTATTAGCTTCAAATAAAAATGTTTATAAAATTAAATTAAATTAAAACATTTTTATTGTGAATAAGTTATGTTTTTGGGCATGTGGTATTGATAAGTCATGATATTGGCCGTGGTATTGTAACAAGCCTATTTACAAATTAATAATATCCATGGTAAAGTGGGGGTGAATATCGATGGTTAAGAATCTTGTCATATTGTTATAAAATATTTAGATTGTGAAATAAGATATGATATTTTTGGCATATGGTATTGATAATCCATGGCATTAGCCCATGCTATTGTAACAAAGCCTATTCACAAATTCATAATATCAATGACAAAGCGGGGGTGAATATCCATGATTAGGAATCTAGTCATATTCGTATAAATATTTTGATTTTGAAATAAGTATGTTTTCTGGGCATGTGATATTGATAAGCCATCACATTGGCCCATGGTATTGTAACAAAGTCTATTTCCAAGTTAATAATATCCATGGTAAAGCGAGAATGAATATCCACGGTTAAGCAATATTTTGATATTGTTAAAAATATTTTGATTGTGAAATAAGTTATTTTTTAGAGCATGTGGGTATTATAAGCCATAATATGGACTTATGGTATTAATAACAAAACCAATTTTTTACAAGTTAATAATATCCACTGTAAAGTGGGGGTGAATATCCATGGTTAAGAACTGTCATATTGTTATAAAATATTTGGTTGTGAAATAAGTTATGGTTTTTGGGCTTGAGGTAATGATAAGCCATGGTATTGGCTCATAGCATTATAACAAGACCTATTCACAAGTTAATAACAAAATTATCAAAATATAACAACTTGAAT